>VBSM01003204.1:40319970-40339116 GCA_008086735.1 Cheirogaleus medius | reverse complement strand
AAAAAAAAAAAACAAAAGAAAAAAAAGAAAAAGAAAAAGAAAGAAAAGCAAGGAAAAAGAAAAGAGGAAAAAAAGAAAGAAAAAAGTATATCACATATAACAAAGGCTCCCAGTTAAAATGGTTACTTGAGAGAGATGGGGGCTGAGCCTTTAGCACACACTAACCTGTGAGGATGAGATACTTTTACAGATTTGTTTGTTGCCAAGCACTTTGTCAGGAAATGAAACTTCTAATTAGAACTAGACTTCTATGAGGAAAATACGATTCGTGTTACATCAAGTCTTGGAGATCTATGGCTACCCAAACCTAACTGAAAAGGCTTCTAGAAAAATTTGACAAGAGACTGCTAAGTTTAAAAGTGGTCCAGGACTGAGGAAGGCAGTGGGTCTATGCAATGATAAAAGTACAGGGATGCCATTTATGAAGGTCTTTGCAAAATGCCAGGCACTGGTTAATCCTAAGAACCCATGAGATACGTATGACTTGTCACATCATCCCATTCTACAGATAAGGAAAATAAGGCTGAAAACACTCAAATTTACCTGCTTCCCACAGTGTATTACTTTCCTGGAGATTACATAACAAAGTTTCACAAGCTGGATGGCTTAAACAGAAGTGTATTGTATTGTCTCCCAGTTCTAGGGGCTAGAGGTCCAAAATCAAGGTGTTAGCAGTTCCTTCTAAGGACTGTCAGGGAAATTTCTGTTCCAGGCTTCTCTCCTAGCTTCTGGTAGCCTCAGGCATTTCTTGGCTTACAGATGTCATCCTTCCTGCATCTTCACATTATTTTCCCTCTGTACCTGTCTCTGTGTCCAAATTTCCTCTTTTAATAAGGATACCAGTCACACTGGATTAGGGCTCATGCTAATGACCTCATGTTACCTTGATTATCTCTATAAAGACCCTTTTCAAAATAAGGTCACATTTTGAGGCCAGAGTGTTAGGACTTCATCTTTTGGGGGAGTACAATTCCACCCATAACATGATTAAGAAGTAGTCAGGCTGCATCCAATTAGCCATTGCTCTATGAACCAAGCCTGCTCATGGGAAGAGCAGAGAGAACAAGGGGTAGATGGGAAGTAGTGAGGATGAGGGAGATGACAACCACCTCGTGAGCACGTACTCTTCTAATGACTTAGGAAAAATTTATTTTCAAAATTATCCCACACATCTGTTGTGAGCTTGTCCAAGATCACACCTGCTATGTGGGCAGCACTCTGCTAACACCCTGCAAAAACTATACAGCTCACTCAGGCTCTGCCTCTGCCCTCAGACAGCTGTCTGTCTGGTGGCTCAGCCAGCTTGGAGGGTGAGGGGTACATGGACACGTCCTCATAAGCACCATAATGAAAGACATCACATCAAGACTGTACAGGAGAGGGAGCACCCAAGATGGCCGACTAGAGATATCACTTGTCAGATCATCCCAGGTGGAAGGTAATATATTGGACTGAGGAAAGCAGAGAGCAGTTGCAGCCCAGGTGTGGATTGCACGGAGAGACAGCAGAGATGTCCAGGCACCCAACTGAGAAAAAGGGCAAAGCTGGGAAAGAGGAAGATTGACAGGAGAAGACAGCAGCACGGACCAAAGCTGGAGAGGCTCAGAGCCCAGTGAAAGAGTAAGGGGGGAGGCTTCCCCTCCCCCACCTATGTACCTTCAGTGGAAAGCAGGACACAGAATGTATTGGGAGTGATACTACCCTCTACAAGCCCAGGCATGGCAGCTCAGTAGGAATAGCAGGGTGAACCAGCGAATCCCAGGAGTTTGGGTGCTAAAAAGGGACACCCCACAGAAGAGTAACACGAGAGACGGGAATGCCAGCTTTCTAGCACCTGGACACTTCCTCCTCTGTATCTCCTCCAGTCACAGTACCAGAGAAAGTAATTTTGGCTCAGGAGGACATTGGTACTTTGAGACAGGAGTCTACCAACCTCCTCATTTGCCAGCAAATTAATAAACTTCTTTTTCCTTCTCCTCAAACCACTTGTGCTTGTTCTTCTGATGCAGCCTTGAGGACAAGTGCCAAACTTCCGGTAACAGAATTTGGCATCCCTGGGTGGGCTCATTGGTGCCTCAGTGGAATGGTGCCCCACAACTTCTGGAAGAGGCAGGGAGCAGCCTTGGGTCAAAGCCATGGGTCATCACAGGTAGAAGCAACTTCTTTTCAAGGTGAGTGCACAAGGGATGGCCCTAGCCAGAGCCTGTTTTAGCTCCAGAGAACTTCTGGACTCTGTTTCCCTGAAGTAGGTGCAGCTCCCCACAACCTGAACTGAGTTGAGGAGAAGAAAATGGATTTAGAAGTGTTCAGATACCAGGCCATTTCTTGGGTAAGTTTCCTGGTGGGTATACCAAGACTCTGATTCCACCCATTCCAGGAGGATTTTGAACCCTCTAACTCTGCAGCAGGGCATTTGTTTGGGGCCCTATCAGGGTATTTGTTTTGGGACACCTTTGAGGGGGGTAGATGTCACAAGTTTGAGTGGAACTAGGGAACCTGGTTTCAATTCAGACCTCATTTGTGATGCCCAGGGAACAGGAGGAATAGGCCACCCATTTGGGGAGGGTTTTGAAACTTCCAGCCATTTGGGCTGGTGTTTATCCTCTTTGGATTCCCATTAGTGAACCTTCCAGCCCAATGGCAGGGCATTTGAGGCACCATTTGAGGTGACATTTGGGGTGGAGTATGTCCGCTTTGGATTCCCAGCCATTTGATAGGCCCTGGCATTTTTGTGTTGAGGATGCCCCGTATTGTCTGTTTTTGTGAGTTTCTTTGCAACATAAGGAAGCTCCATCTAAAAGCCCCTTGGGAAAAATTTTGGATGAATGGTTAACTTATAGCTATGAAGCTACGTGTAAAGAGAACGGCATTATTGTAACCCAATGTACATGCTGGAGTGTGAGGGGAAGTGGCTATTAAATGAAAATTCCCATTTGATTGAGAGGCCATGGCACTTTAGATTGTGTTGGGAATTCCCTATATTGTTCATGCTTGACTGTGAGTTTTTGTTCCTATGTCTAAAGATTATTGTGTGGAGTGTGAGAAAAGTGGTGGTTGATACTGCTTGTATGGAATGTGAGAAAAAGTGGTGATTGATGGTCCTTGGTTTCTGTTGGTTCTTTTTTGGGGGTTGGTACCACTTGTATGGAATGTGAGGAAAAGTGGTGGTTGATGGTCCTTAGTTTATTCCCAAGAATCTATTGTTTGGATCCTAATTTTGATCTGGAGGTGCATTCTAAAGGGTCTTCTCCATTGCTTCTTCCTCCCCAAATTAATCTCTACTTGGCTGTTCTGTGCTTTTGTGAAAGGAGAGACTGAACTATCTTGTTTATAGATAAATGAGAGCCTGAGTTACATGTAAAAGGGTGGGAATGACTCAGTGGTAAAACACTGTGGAGTCCCACCCACAATCAGCATACTCTGATCCACTACACTAAACCCTAGACCACAGAAAAACTGGAAACAAATCCTTTATAAATAAGGAAAGACAATGAGAAAAATCCCCTTTGGAGAAAAACCACCCCAGTTGGTTTATGGTGCCTCTACTTGCAAGAATTTGTACAAATGGTAAGGTTCAAAGGCTTGCCCAGGTTTTCTAGAATGGCCAATTCTTGTGCACAAGTTTTTACTGAGAGACAAATTATATCAAGAAAAATTCAGAATTCAAATGGTCGACCTGCCATCATAGTGTTATAATGTCAAGTCTCAATCTCTCTGCTTGAGATAAACATTGTTTATAGTATACAAAATGATCTGTGTTTATATGATTTTTGATAAATGAGGTCCTCCTGCTCCCACCAAAACCCTTGCAGCCAGCCAGGGTGGGGCCACAACCCAGGGATGATCTGACAGGAGAGAGGACCAGCAGCACACATGGTCCACAGCAAGAGTGGCGTGCAGCAAGAAGGTTGCTGCTGCAAACACCTTGACACCATGGGAGAGGCCAGGGAGGGTGCCACCTGAACTCTTCAGTCTCATGCCCAGTAAATTATGACTTGAGGTTCAGAATAATTTTGGCTCAGGCCAGCCAGTAGCAGTGGCCTCTTCCCACCTCACTGCAACCATGAGAATACTCTGAACTGAAGAGCACACAAATGGCTGCTTCTCTAGGGTGGGTGCACATTCCCAGCTGAGCCCACCACTGAGAGCAGGGCCACTACAATTTGCGAGCTGCCTGCGGCATTTCTTGGGATCATGTGACAGCTTGGACAGGCCAGCCAGACCTGTTACCCCCTGCACACAAAAGCAGTGCAGGGGGACACAGGAGAGAGATCTCAATCCCAGGCTTGGGTAGCAAGGAAGCCCCCACAGGCATATCCAACAGGAGAATGTGGAGAGGTGCTGAGAAATGAAATCTCTGAGAGTGCCTATCTTCCACCTCTACTGGAGAACCTCCATATTGGATAGGGGCACAGCATTCAGAGTGAATTAGCCTAGCCCCTGGTTCCCATGACAACCAAATGCCTCAGACACATTGGCTAAACAGGAGCAGTGGCCCCTCACCCCATTCATTACATTAGGGAGTACAGCTTGAGCCAAGAAACTCACAAGTGGCTGCTTCTCCCTAGTGGGAGTGTACCCCTAACAGAGGCCCCTGCAGACAGAGAGGCCCATTTCTCTCCCCTTGGGGGAGAGAACAGACATGCACACCTGGGGAGCCCCCTACCTGCCAGTAACCCGCAAAGAAGCACACTGGTGGGTCCGATGCATGGACTGACAGATAGTTCCAGGGCCTGTCTTGGGTGTTGAGTGAACCCACATGGACTGTTTTGACTGGAGAGTGCTAAGGAGTTTCAGGAGCAACAATGGAGGGTGCTCAGCCCACACAGTACTAGTGGACAAGGGTGGAAAGAGCCTGGTCCAGGGACTTAGCAGTCAAGCACTTAGGCCCCTCCCTCAGAAACAGCCTTCCCTAAATTCTTGGAAACACACAACCTCCCTAGGCTCAATCAGGAAGAAATAGAATGCCTGAACAGACCAATATTAGCCAATAAAATTGAAGCAGCAATAAAAATTTCCCAACCAAAAAAAGTCCCAGACCAGATGGTTTCACAGCCAAATTTCACAAGACCTACAAAGAAGAGATAGTACCTATACTGCAGGAATTATTTCATAACATTGAGAAGGAACGAATCCTCCCCAACTTGTTCTACAAAGCCAAAATCACATTGATACCAAAGCTGGGAAAGGACACAACAAAAAAGGAAAACTACAGACCAATATACCTTTTGAATATAGATACAAAACATCTCAATAAAATACAAGCAAACCAAATTCAGCTACACATCAAAAAAATAATCAACCACGACTAAATGGGCTTTATCCCAGAGATGCAAATATGGTTCAATGTATGCAAATCTATAAATGTGATTCACCACATAAATAGAAGCAAAAATGAAGACCACATGATCCTCTCAATAGATGCAGAAAAAGCATTTGACAAAATTCAGCACTCCTTTATAAGAACTCTTAACAAAATAGGCATAGATATAACATACCTCAAAATTATAAAATCCATATACAACAAACCCACAGCCGGCATCATACCAAACAGAGAAATATTAAATGCATTCCCACTTGGAACTGGAACCAGACAAGGTTGCTCACTGTCACCACTCCTATTCGACATAGTGCTGGAAGTCCTAGCAAAAGCAATCAGGCAAGAGAAGGAAATCAAGGGTATCCAACTGGTGAAAGAACATATCAAACTATCACTCTTTGCTGACAATATGATCTCATATCTAGAAAACCCCAAAGATTCTGCCAAGAGACTCCTGGAATTGATAAATTCAGCAAAGTCTCAGGTTACAAAATCAATGTGCACAAATCAGTAGCATTCCTTTACACCAACAACAGTCAAACTGAGAATCAAATCAAAGACTCAATATAATCAATGATAGCAACAAAGAAAATAAAACACCTAGAAATACATTTTACTTTTAACCAAGGTGAATGATCTCTATAGGAAGAACTACAAAACACTAAAGAAGGAAATCGCAGAGGATGTAAACAAATGAAAAAACATATCTTGCTCATGGATCGGCAGAATCAACACTGTTAAAATGTCTATACTACCCAAAGTGATTTACAGAGTCAATGCAATCCCCATTAAAATACCAACATCATTTTTCACAAATCTAGAAAAAATAATTCTACCCTTTGTATGCAACTAGAAAAGACCCCAAATAGCCAAAGCAATCTTAAGCAAAAAGAAGAAATCAGGAGAAATCACCAGACTTCAAGTGATACTACAAAGCTATAGTAACCAAAATAGCATGGCACTGGCACAAGAACAGCAATATAGACCAATGGATCAGAACAGAGAACCCAGATATGAAACCACCCTCATATTGCCATCTGATCTTTGACAAAGCATACAAAAACATACACTGGGAAAAGAATCCCTATTGAATAAATGGTGCTGGGAAAATAGGGTAGCCACATGTGGAAGACTAAAACAGGATCTGTACTTCTCACCACTCATAAAAATAAATTGACAATGGATAACAGACTTAAACCTAAGGCATAAAACTGTAAGAATTCTAGAAGAAAATGTTGGAAAAAAACTTCTAGATTTTGGCCTAGGCAAAGAATTTATGAAGAAGACCCCAAGGGCAATCACAGCAACAGTAAAAATAAATAAATGGGACCTGATTAAATGTAAAGGCTTTTGCACAGCCAACGAAATGATCAACAGAACAAATAGATAACCTACAGAATGGGAGAAAATATTTGTATGCTCTACATCTGATAACGGGCTAAGAACCAGAATTTATAAAGAATTCAAGCAAATCAACAAGGAAAAAAAAAGCAATCAATCCCATTAAAACATGGACAAAAGACATGAATAGAAACTTTTCAAAAGAAGATAGACTAATAGCCAACAAACATATGAAATAATGCTCAACATGTCTAATCACCAGGGAAATGCAAATCAAAACTACAATGAGATATTACCTAACACCAGTGAGAATGGCTTTTATCAAAAATTCCCAAAACAACAGATGTTGATGTGGCTGTGGAGAAAAAGGAATACTTATACACTGTTGGTGGGACTGCAAACTAGTACAACCTCTATGGAAAGTAATATGGAGGTAACTCAAAGAACTAAAAGTAGACCTACCATTTGATCCAGCAATCCCACTACTGAGTACTCACCCAAGGGGAAAAATGTCATTTTGTCAAAAAGACACTGCACTCAAATGTTTATTGTAGCACAATTCACAATTGCAAAGATGTGGAATCAAACTAAGTGTCCATCAATACATAAGTGGATTAATAAAATGTGGTATATGTGTACCATGAAGTACTACTCAGCCATAAAAATGGTGAACTAATACCTTTTGTAACAATCTGGATGGAACTGGAGATCATTCTTCTAAGTAAAATATCACAAGAATGGAAAATCAAACACCACATGTACTCACAATCAAATTGGAATTAATCAACCAACACTCATGTGTATATATGGTAGTAAAACTCAATGGAAATCAAGCAGGTGAGAGAGGGGAGGAGGAGATAGGTAAATATATACCTAACAGGTACAATGCACACTATTTGGGTGATGGGTACACATCACTTTGACTCAAACTGTACAAAAGCAATTCATGTAACCAAAATGTTTGTACCCCTGTAATATTTTAAATTTTTTAAGTTACATTTTAGTCTTCAAAGATACCACTATGATAATAACTTTTGCCTTATTTAAAAAAAAAGGACTGTACATGAGAGGTACAAGGTAGTGTTCCATGAAAATACAAAAGCAGTGTGATTTTCATTCCAATCCAAATGGCTTCAGAACAGGCTTTGCTGTGGGCAGAATTTCAACAGAAGGGTATATAAGATATAAATGTTGAAGGCAAAGATAACCAACACCCATGGAGAGCTTCATATGAGACCCTATGCTGAGGGTTCTCATGAGAGCTACCACACTCGATCCTTAAAATAACCCTATGCAATAGGTATTATCATCCCCAATTTACAGGTAAAGAAGCTGAAGCTTGTGAAACTCCAGAGAGGGGGGGAGTGGGGGATAAGGCCAGAACCCTAACAATTTTCCTGGAGAACCGAAGGTCTTAGCACAAAACTCAGGTAGCAGGCTCTCAAAAAGTTTGGGGAAAAAAGAGGCAAACCTACAACATGAGTAAAACCAATCCATCTTATCATTTCTGACACTAAAACAAATGCAAAAGTATGGTCCAGAATACAAAAATCAGAGAATCCTTTTATTACAAAAATATCAAGTCTGCTCAAATTCACTGCAGTAAAATAAAATAGATTACTCTAGCCAAAGCAGAAGAAAAAGTCAGAAAGGTGTAAAATGGGTCATGTTTAAAAACGGAAGTTATTATGCAGCCAGCAAGGGGAGCTATGCATATGTGAGTATGTTTGTGTACGTGTGTTTTTACGTGTACATTTTTCCCTTAAGCCATTAAAACCTTAGAAAAATTTTATGACAACAATGTGCCATGTACATAAAAGATGGATGGGTTAAAGTTACTGTTTTCTTAGGATCTGTCTGGCATTTGACAGCCACGCACCAGTGCACTATCTGGAAAGATTTAGGACTTTTGCTGTAAAATTATTTATTAGTTGTTATTTATACTACGTGCTTACTGGCAGACCACCCAGTGTTGTAACAATAAAAGCAGTCACGCCGCATCTCTCCAAAACAAGCAAAAGACCAAGGGGGCTGCTTTTGGGTGTCACCACTGAAGGATGTGGCTTCCGGCAGGGAAGTATATGTTATATGTTTTGAAGGTGCTGCAGTCCTAACGGAGACTTGGGAGATGGAAACTGCCCAGGCTCAGCGGGAGTGCTCTCTGCTCTGGATAAACAGTCCTCCTTCTCCCCCCCTCCCCCCCGCCCGCACCCCCCCACCTCAGTCTATCATCTGTAAATGGAGGGGTTGCCCCAAAAGTCTCTTGGATCCCTTCCCCTCTGAATCCTGAATTTTAAAAGACTGAAAGCTGTTAGCAGTTCCACATTAACCCCAGGATGCGATCTGGGGCTAATCTCAGTGCCTGGGGGCCTCGGAGTCTGACAGCCTGCCAGCATCTCTTCTACCCTCCCAATTTGGCTTGTTAGTGAGCTAACAAGGCATGTTTAAAACATTCTAAAACGCCTCAAAAGAAAAGTTCATTGTACAATGCATAATTTTATTAAATATGTCAAGGTTGTGGTTCTACTAGACCATCCAAGAAAAGATCGAATTTTTCTTTTTTTTTTTTTGTTTTCCTTGCCCAATTTGATCTGCAGGAAGAGTTTTTCTTTTTGAAATGTAGAAAGTAACTATAGAATGCCACATTCCTACTATGTATGCTTATTTAAATTAATACAAACATACAAAAACAGATTAATAAAGCAAGCTTCTCCTCCCCCCTACCCCCTCCCAAAAAAACCTTTGGGAATTTGTAATTATTTCCCTTGAGGAATGTGTCCACAAATTTAATCAACCTAACACAGACACTCAAAATGTTCCCCTTTCAGTACACAGGATTATTTCACATTAATCCCCTTGCTCCCAGCGATCAATCTTTCTCTCCCAGGATGAAGCTAGCATCAGCCAAAGTCTCATTTGTGGAATAATTAACTCAGGCAGCTTCCCAGTGGTTTTAGTTCAACCTCCTCATTTTTCTAAGAGTGAAGTGTCCCTCTCAGAGAGGTTAAGTTACCTGTTCAACCAAAGTCATCTAGGCTTATGGACTAGACTAGAACTTGTGATTTCAAGTCCTGCTCCCCTTCCACTATAGCAGGATGTTCTCCTGGCTGGTAGGAGGGAGCACAAAGGGAGGTTGCTATCATTCCCTTTTTTAAGCCATGCTCATATTTATGGTTTCCAAATGTGACTGCATCCCAATCACTTCTGAGGACCAATCCCACCCCAGGCCTGATGAATCTGCTCATGGAATCTTTAGCTTTTTCAAAGTTCCCCAAATAATTCAGGTTTAGAAACTACTGCACATTCATACTAAATACCCACAAGTTCATAAGAACCAACTGAACCCATTTCTAGAGGCAAGAAGAACACTTTAGGTAAGAGTGAAACTTTTAGAAATAAAAGTTTAGAAATAAAACTGTTAGAGCTAATAAATGAATTCAGCAAGGTTGCAAAGTATAAAACCAAAATCAGTTGAATTTCTATACAACAACAATGAACAATCTGAAAAGAAAATTTAAAAAAAAGAAGTATTCCATTTACAATAGCATCAAAAAGAAAAAAACACTTTGGAATAAATTTAACTAAGGAAGCTAAAAACTTGCACGCTAAAAAAATAATTACAAAATGCTACTCAAAAAAATTAAAGATGACAAATAAGTGGAAAGACATTCCATACTGATGGAAGACTTAATGCTGTTAAGATGACAATATTACCCAAAGTGATATACAGATTTAATCAAGCTCTATCAAAATCCCTGACATTTTTTGCAAAAATAGAAAAACCCATTCTGAAATTCATATGGAATCTCAAGGGATCCCAAAAGGGCAAAACAATCTTAAAAAAAAAATAGTTGGTGGATTCACACTCATGATTTCAAAACTTACTACAAAGCTACAGTAATCAAAACAGTATGAGACTTGCATAAGGACATGCACATATAGACCAATAGAATGGAACAGAGCCCAGAAATAAACCCTCATATATACGCACAAGTGATTTTCAACAAGGGTATCAAGACCATTCAATGTAGGAAAGGACAGTGTTTTCAACAAATAATGCTAACAAAGATGGATATCCCCATGCAAAACTATGAAGTTGAACCCTCACCTAATACCATATAAAAAAATTTACCCAAAACAGATCAAAGACCTAAGCATAAGAACTAAAACTACAAAACTCTTAGGAGAAAATGGAAAAATCTCATGACACTGGATTTGGCAATGATTTCTTGGCTATGACATCAAAAACACAGACTAAAGAAAAATATTAATAAATCACACTTCATCAAAATTAGAAACTTTTGTGCAAAGGACACCATCCAGAGAGTGAAAAGTCACAGAATGGAAAAGAGATATTTGCAAATCATAGATCTGATAAGGAATTAATATCCAGAATATATAAAAACTTCTACAACTCAAGTAGTACGACAGTAAAAGACTCAAAAATGGCAAAAAAAAAAAAAACCTTGAATAGACATTTCTCCAAAAGAGATATACAAATGGCTAATAAACACATGAAAAGATATTCAACATCATTAGTCATTAGGATAAATACAAAGTAAAACTATAATGAGATACCACTTCATACCCATTAGGATGGTTACAGGAGGGAAGGAAGGGAGAAAGGGAGGAAGGGAATAAGTATTATTGGTGAAGAGGTAGAAAAATTAGAACCTTAGTGCATTGCTGGTGGGACATAAGATGGTGCAGCCTCTATGGAAAATAATATGATGGTTTCTCAAAAAGTTAAACATAGAATTACCGTGTGATCTAGCAATTCTACTTCGAGGTATATACCCAAAAGAATTGAAAGCATGAACTCAGATACCTGCATACCAATGTTGATAGCAGCATTATTCACAATAGCCAAAAGGTGGACAAAACTTAAATGTCCATCAACAGATAAACAAAATGAGGTAAATACATACATTATATTATCATTCAACCTCAAAAAGAAATAAAATTGAACGAACCTTGCAGACAAATTGCTAAGTGAAATGAGCCCATCACAACAGGACAAACATTGTATCATTCTGCTTATGAGGTACCTACAATAGGCAAATTCATGGAGACAGAAAGTAAAATAGAGGATACCAGGAGCAGGAGAGAGGGAGTAATGGAGAGCTATTATTTAACAGGTACAGAGTTTCTGTCTGGGATGATAAAAAACTTCAGGAAATAGATAGTGGCAGTGGTTGTACAACATTGTAAATGTCTTTATATCACTGAATTAATATATTTAAAAGTTGGTTAAAAAGTTAAACTTTATATTATATATATTTTATCACATTTTCAAAAACAAAAAATTCAACTCTAAAAAGTATGGACATTTTCCTAATGTAGTGATATATTTTTAAGCATTTTAGAATTTATGGCCTCAAAGCTAAGTCTGACTTAGTTCTTCTAAAAATTTAGATTCTCCTTCCCTCTGTGTCATTCCAGAGTCTTACTCTAGGAAACCAACTTCTGTTTAGAACAGCAAAACATTACTTTCTTTTCTTAGGACTTATTTGTACAATCATCATCTAAATTAGGAGTTAGCAAACTATAGCCCTTGAGGCAAATTCAGTTTGCCACCTGTTTTTGTACAGCTTGTGGGCTGAGAATGATTTCTATATTTTAAAATAATTGAAAACTTAACAGGAATAATATTTCCATGACACATGAAAATTATATATGATCCAAATATCAGTGTAATAAATTTTCTTTGGAACACAGCATGCTAATTTTTTTTATATATTGTCTATCGCTGCTTTTACACTACAGAGTCGAGGAATAGCAACACAGGGGATACGGTCTGCAAAGCCTAAGATAGTTACTGTCTGGTTCCTTACGAAGAAAGGTTGCCAAGGCTTGATCTAAATGATCAACTCAGTAAAGGCCAAACTACAATGTCAAATCACACTGAATCTTCTTTTGAGCTCACACAGCATTCAGGTTTTTTAAAAAAGAAAAAAAAAAAAAAAAACACAAGATCTGAACGATATGACCAATTCTCCGATTGAACTGCCCTTTACTTTCACAAAAAAAATTTTGGGGGTTTCTGGAAGGAGCAGAAAAAAATCCCAGCAGACCTGAGAAAGAAACCGGAAGCAGGAAGGCTGCCATATGTGAAGAGTTAGGTGATTGTGGCACGAAATACTAGATATCTACTCATATATTTATAATATTTATCTTCTTTTTTAGTAAAAGAATCCCAATTTTTAGCTGCGCCAGCTAGAAAGCTTTGCATGATTCTTCTGTGAGGTTTCCCTAAAGAGTGTACGTGGTATGGGGGCTGAGGAGGACTAATCCTCTCTACCACCTAGAATGTAGATGTAATAACTAGTGCTTAAATAGCCATCTTGGATCATGAGGCAAAGTGCTACAAATCATGAGGCAAAGAGCAAACCAGCAAGACAGAAGGAGGAGGAGCCCGGGTCCCTAACATTGTGAGGCGCCCTATGGGCCCTGGGTTGCCCTGAGGCAAGAGACAAATTAACTTTTATCTTGTTTAAGCCACTGTTCTTTTTTTGTTTGTTTTGTTTTTATTTTATTTTCTTTTATTTTTATTTCAGCATATTATGGGGGTACAAATATTACAGTTATGTATATTGCCCATGCCCCCCTCCCCCCTCGAGGCAGAGCCTCAAGTTAGGTTTTCTGAAACATATAGCACTAAACCTTATACTAAATATTACAGTGGTCCATTTATTTATTTTAGTTGCTGCTGCAATTTGGGGTCTTCTTCATAAATTCTTTCCCTAGGCCAATGTCTATAAGTTTTTCCAACATTTTCTTCTAGAATTCCTATAGTTTGATGCCTTAGGTTTAAGTCTATTATCCACCATAAGTTGATATTCGTAAGAGGTGAGAGGTGCAGATCCTGTTTCAGTCTTCTACATGTGGCCTGATCAAGTTAAAAAGCTTCTGCACAGCCAAGGAAACTATCACAAGGGCAAACAGACAACCTACAGGATGGGAGAAAATATTCGCATGCTATGTATCCGATAAAGGGCTGATAACTAGAATCTATATAGAACTCAGTAAAATCAGAAAGAAAAAAAATCAAACAACCCCATTAAAAAGTGGGCAAAGGACATGAATAGAAACTTTTCAGAAGACGACAGACTAATGGCCAAAAAACATGTGAAAAAATGCTCAACATCTCTAATTGTCAGGTAAATGCAAATCAAAACCACAATGAGATACCACCTAACTCCAGTGAGAATGGCTTTTATCAAAAAGTTCCAAAACAATAAACGTTGGTGTGGATGTGGAGAGAGATAGGAACACTCATACACTGCTGGTGGGACAGCAAACTAGTGCAGCCTCTGTGGAAAGTAATATGGAGATACCTCAAAGAGCTACAAGTAGAACTACCATTTGATCTGGCAATCCCATTACTGGGCATCTACCCAAAGGAAAAAAAGACATTCTATGAAAAAAGATACCTGCACTAGAATGTTTACAGCAGCACAATTCACAATTGCAAAGATGTGGAAACAACCCAAGTGCCCATCAATACATGAGCAGATTAATAAAAATGTGGTATATGTACACCATAGAGTTCTGCTCAGGCACAGAAAACAACAGTGATCTAGCACCTCTTATGTTATCCTGGATAGAGCTGGAGCCCATTGTACTAAGTGAAGAATCACAAGAATGGAAAAACAAGCACCACATATACTCACCATCAAACTGGTATTAACTAATCAACACTTAAGTGCACATACAGAAGTAACATTCATCGGGTGTCAGGTAGATGGGAGGGAGGAGGAGAAAAGGGGTATATTCACACCTAATGGGTGTGGTGTGCACCATCTGGGGGATGGACATGTTTGAAGCTCTGACTTGGGTGGGGTAAGGGAAATATATGTAACCTAACCATTTGTACCCCTATAATATGCTGGAATAAATATATATATAAAATAAATTTTAAAAAATAAAAAATATTAGAGTGGTATATACAAAGTTAACTAAAACAAATAATTCTGAATGAGATTGATTTTTTTAAGACAATATAGAGCGTATTTTGAGAAATGTAAGGGGGAAGGAGCAGGTGGTATATTTAGTCAGGGCCTTACATTAACCAAGGTAAGAAAATGGGTGTATGGTATCTTACGTCATAAAAAAGCATGCTGCAATACATAAATATATGCTTGCGTATTTACAGAAACTCTCAAAAAAGATACTTAATAAATCAAAAACAGTGGTTACCTTTGGTAAAAGAAATTGAAAGACTATTTGAACTTTTTAACTATGAACTTGTATTTCTTCTAAAATTTTTTCTTGCTGAAATAAAAATAAGTTAATGAAACACATGCTGCATACTCGAGTCTAAATTCCCTATAATGCTTGAGATAACATTGATGAAAGATTAGGGACAATCATTCATTTATATCTTAATGTGGATTAGTTTAGTCATGTTACTTTCCATCAATTAATGAAAATATTTGTTCATTTAGTCATGCAAATACTTACTGAGAGTCTACTATGTGCCACTGTCCTAGGGGCCAAGAATAGAATAAATCACTCACTAAACAATTAAAATGCCATACGCAGAGAGCAAAAGAGAGTTTTGAAGCCAGGAAGGAAAGAAGTCATTGCGAAGCCTGGGATACAAGAGGCAGGCAGGACAGGGGTCTTAATGGGGGTCTTTAGCCAGCCACAGGGCACTGAACTCCTGAGCGATGGGGAAGTGGAGAGCCAGGAAGTGGAAGAGATACAAGCACCATGAGGGAGTAGGGGGAAATTTTCTGAGGTTTCATGTCCAACCTCTTACCTCCTGTCAGGCTGTCACACCAACCCTACTCAGCCCGACTGCAGTGAGACACTGGATAAAGAACAGGACAGGTCAGAAGGGAGAAAGAAGGGTGCCCCAGCCACTGCAAGGGACCTTGTCAAGGACAGATCCAGGAGCAGCTGTCTGGCCAAGTGGCCAGTTCTCTGGGAAACCTTCTCAGCATGCATGCAGCTTAGCAGCTCAGCCAGAGGAATAGTGCTCACAGCACCCAAACTTATTAATCACCAAATTGAAGGCAATTGATCATCTAGCGAATTGATGAATCAATTTAGTCCAAATAGCTAAACCCATTTATATATGCAGCAAACTTATTTCCAAACAAAAATGCCTAGTTGGTGTTCAAATAAACAAAGACGCTTCATTTTAACCAGTGCCACAAGCCTCAGCAGGCAGAATTGGATCTATCCTTATTGCCTATAATTTTCCTTCTCTTTATTCAGAGAATAAAAGAATTATGCAAACTAGATTGCGCTAAAGCTATTTTCTGTATTTGTAGGGGGAAAAATGATCTCGACATATGAAAAAAAATCTACCAAATTTAAAAATTAAAAAGGAAAAAAAATCCCAGCAGAGCTGAGAAAGGTGAAAACAGAGATTCAAAATGAAGTCACCCCAACCACTATGGCAGAAAACACTCCCAGCTGATGTTGGTTTTTAAGCGTGGGGAATTCTGCCACTTCTGAGATTACAGCTTCAGCTGAAACTAAAACCTTGACTAGGAATACCCAGAGATAGAGCAATGATGACATAAACAGCCCAAAAAGAAGCCCCCAAGTTATAAGATGTGGCAAAAAGGGGGAACTGCAGACGCCTTTTTGGCTCTGTGCAAACTCCTGAGACCCCCGGTGGAAACTGTGAAGTAATAGAAGCAATTTGGTATTTAAATCTGTGCGAAGAGGAGTACATAGAATGAAATGGAACAAATATCAGGGAAAATTGAGATTTCTTGTGGTGTTATTCCCCAAGTGAAAGAACTCTGCCTACTAAAACAGCTGTGAGAAATCCTGACATTCTTACACTCTTTCATTCCCGAAGCCAGTCAGATTTTCCTTTACTCATGCAATTTCCATCACCTCAAAGAGAATATTCACCCTCGAAAGAGGTGAAGTCCATTAATTTTTTTTTTTTACAAACAAACATTTTTAACCTAAAAAAAAAAATTTATATGTAAAGTTGAAACCCAGTAAATTCATTTTCACTCATTCTGTATTCTGCTCTTCCCAGGAGGGTCTAACCCTCCTCAGGCAGCTGATGCCACGTGCTGTGGAGGGCCACGCTGGCACGGGCCACAGCCCTGGTTTTAGGGAAGCCACGTTGCCTGCCTGCTTCTGAATCAGTCTTTCCATCAAGCTCACTTCTGATGGGAAATAAGGATGATTCAGGGCCACTTGCTGTTTCTTTATACCTCTGGTCCCACTAAACAAACATTCCATTTAACCAGGACCCACGCTTCCAGAAACTCCGGTCTTTTACAAGACAGCCAAGAAGGTTAAGAACAAAAGAATTCTCACCACCCAAAACACTGAAGTGGTCCCAAAGCCCTCACTTATTAGTCCTAGTACAGGCCTTTTTGTACTCTTTACTCCTTTGTATATAAATACATTGTTTGCCTAGCTGACTCTCCAGAATAGAAGCAGTTTATTAAAAATGGGGATTTAAAAAAAGGAATTCCACGCAGGCACGCTGATTGTGAGAAAAACACTGTTTTTAAGCAGACAGGATCAATGGGTCCATATGTCTGTTCTCAGAAAGGAAAGTTTATCAAAGAAATCAAGAAAGTACGTAATAGCACTTGAGGAGATTTTCTTTTAATGTGATTAACAAGGAGCAGTGAGCATGGGAAACCTTTCCTTTCTCAATAAGACTACATAAAGGAAATCTTTTATTGGAACCAATTAGTATGATTATTACCAAATATTGAACATTTAACCACATAGCAGGCTCTAGGCTAAGTGCTTTATATACATTACCGCATAATCTTTACAATATCCCCATTTTACATATTAAGGAACTAAAGTCCAGAAAGATTAAAAAAATTCAGACCTGTCTAGCCCCAGAGTCTTACATTATGATGTCCAGCATTGCTGTTTCATGTAGATGTTTCACTTGCATAAATTTCAAACTCCCTAAAAATAAGAATTAAGTCTCGTACTTATCCTAATAGCCTCCATGAACCTAAGCCAAGTTCACAGCACCAAAAAGACTTAAATACATGCTTGACTGCACTTCAGTACCAAATAACTCATTTTCTAACTTTTCTATTTCTCCAAACCCTATCAAACTACTCCCTGAGGCATTCTAGCTCATTGCCACTCTTTCTAATGAGGGAGGCAGGGGTGGACACAACCACAATGTCACCAACCATTCATGCCATGCCTCACTTCATCCCTTGTACTAGGAATGCGAGGGACATGGTGACTAAGACGTGGCTGAAGGAGACACACATGGAGATTCCCCCTAAACTAAACAGACTACGTGAATAAAAAGTACCAAAAGTTTCGCTCATGTTCCTTGTGTACCCAGGGCTAAGTCCTAAATTGTAAGACCCAAAGCTGAGTCAACATTCTTTTTTTTTTTTTTTTGAGACAGAGTCTCACTTTGTCGCCCAGGCTAGAGTGAGTGCCGTGGCCTCAGACTAGCTCACAGCAACCTCAATCTCCTGGGCTCAAGCAATCCTACTGCCTCAGCCTCCCGAGTAGCTGGGACTACAGGCATGCGCCACCATGCCCGGGCTAATTGTTTCTGTATATATTTTTAGTTGGTCAATTAATTTCTTTCTATTTTTAGTAGAGACGGGGTCTCACTCAGGCTGGTTTCGAACTCCTGACCTTGAGCGATCCGCCTGCCTCGGCCTCCCAGAGTGCTAGGATTACAGGCGTGAGCCACCACACCCAGCCTGAGTCAACATTCTTTCTAACTACAGGCAAATTAGGGGAAACTAGGATCAAAAACAGGATTCAGAGGCATATATATCTCTATATGTTTTTTCCAATTCATTATCAGCTTTACCTAATGGAAAACGGACAGGTTATTCAATGCAAACTGATATAGAAAAATTTGTTACAAGTTTAACAACTAAAGCCAGTTTCTAAATAACCCAAGATCCAACTATGCCATTATGAACCATTCCAATTCTTTTTCTCCCTCCTCTTCTTTCCCGTATTTCCACATTCTTATGAAACCATTTCAAAGAGTATCAGTATTAAGGATGGATTTCTTTTTAATGAGAGAAAAATGAGTCAAAGAGATGTTTGGTTTGTTTTGTTTTGACCAAAGGCAAGCAAAGGGAAGAAAACCAGAGAAAGTAGGATTTAGAGCCTTTGTTTTCCCTTATCTATACTTAGTCACCATCTGAGGGTAAAGAGCTAGTTTAATTTCTTAAACCTCTGAGATCTCTTTAGGAGCACTTAAAAGTGCTAAGGGAGACTGGATGTGGTGGCTCATGCCTGTAATCCTAGCACTCTGGGAGGCCGAGGCGGGAGGATTGCTTGAACTCAGGAGTCTGAGACCAGCCTGAGCAAGAGCAAGACCCTGTCTCTACTTTAAATAGAAAGAAATTAGCCAAAACAACTAAAAATAGAAAAAATTAGCCAGGCATCATGGTGGGTACCTGTAGTCCCAGTTACCCAGGAGGCTGAGGCAGGAAGATCATGTGAGCCCAGGAGTTTGAGGTTGCTGTGAGCTAGGCTGATGCCATGGC
>VBSM01003204.1:40275437-40303825 GCA_008086735.1 Cheirogaleus medius | reverse complement strand
AAAAAACAACCCTTAGGAGGGAGATAAAGTGGGGGTTGGGGGATAAATGTGGGCTTCCCTCCCTCCCTAGCAGCCCCAGGGGTCTCCACAAATCTCCAGATTCAAAAAACATGGAGGCACTGAAGCCCAGAGAGATCAAGTGGCTCACTCAGAAACCTGATTCTTCCCTCTCCTACCAAAGGGTAGCGAGTTATTCTTCACACATGCTTGTCCTCCAGATTTCTCATCACGTTTTCCCATGACCTGAGACTGGTAAAGTCAAAAATCATAGACCTCTAGAGCTTAGAGAACACCTATAAAATTCCTCATCCCATGCCAACCAGCCCCTGAGCAGATTTAACTGGGGTGGGGATGGTGGAGGAGATGAAGACTTCCAAATAATGAGACTCAAGATCAGTATTGTCCAATAGACCTTTCTGCAATGATGGAAGTGTTCCATATCTGCATGGTCCAGTGTGGTAGCCACCAGACTCATGTGGCTACTGAACACTTGAAATGTGGCCAGTGCAAGTGAAGAACAGAGATTTAATTTTAATTCATTTAAAATGAAATTGCCACAGGTGCTACAGTACTAGACAACACAGCTCTAGATCTTCCATGCCTAATTTATTCCAGCATATTATCACCTTGACAAACGAAAAAAAAAATTCATCCATTCATTTAAAAATATGTTTGACTGCTATATGTAGACTACTGCATTGGTATTATACAGCACATACACAAATAGAAAACATGGTCTCCACTTTCCCAGACTATACGATCCATAGGGAATGTAAAGCATATGCAGACACATAACTAGAAGACGAGGACACAGGGAGTGGGATCCCTCTTTGACGGGGAGCTACAAGGCCAATAGGAGACATGCGATGGAAAGGGGGCCTTAACCACTTCGGTACGGCGCTCACCGGCTGCGAAACCTTGCCCACAGCCGGCACTCACAGTCCGCAGGATAATTTGTGCTGAGCATTGACGACGAATCCGTTTTGCTCCTGTGTGATGTGGAAAGCTTTAAAGTACTGAAAGCTTGTTTGACTTTACAGGCAGCTTTACTTGTAATGTAAATCAGAATAAGTAACATATACATATATGTTTTCATTACGTTATTTTTAAATGTTCACAATTTTATTTTGATAAATGAAAAATTAGAAAAGTCGTATCATGGCTGTCGGCTAAAGTCACTATGCGCGTTCATCTGTGGCTATTGACTATAGTCGACGCTGGTACCGAAGTGGTTAAAGGTCAAGCAGCAGGAGAAGGGGGCACAGGCATTTCAGAGAAAGGAAGGGCAAGGGGAAGGAACAGAGAGGCAAGACCAGAAGGTCCACTCAGGGGATGCCAAGAAGCCTGGTCCAATTCAAGGAGCAGTTTCATATAAGGGAATCACAGGAGAGAAAACTAGGAAGGTACAATAGGACCAGTTTCCAAACACAAAAATGAGAGAACCAGGGAAGGAACAATGGGAATGAAAGGGAAGGTACCAATTAAGGAAAGATTGCAATGGAGGAGGGACCCAGACTCCAAAATGATTAAACGCTGGGGATGGGAGAGAGTGGGAATGATTCAAAAGTTTAAACCAGGGTAAACTTGGTTTACCATTGCTGGTGCCATTAATGGGGCAGATACTGGGAGAAAGGGAAAGTGGTGAATGTTTGAAGGTTGTAGAAGTTCAGTATAACGAGACAGCCAGATGGATCACCAAGCATTTTGAGAAGGTAGAAATGAAACTGGAAATCAGTTAATGTCAAACCAGAGACTATTTATTGACTGAAACAATAATGTGGAGTAGCAAATGCAGGAGGAGGAGAGAAGGAAAGAAGACACAAGAATAGACTCCACATCCAATGGGAAGAGCCCTCTTTGCAGAGATAAAAGGGGGAACAGAGGCTGGGCACAGTGGCTCATGCCTGTAATCCCAGCACTTTGGGAGGCTGAGGCAGGAGGACCGCTTGAGCCCAGGAGTTCAAGATTACAGTGAGCTATAATGATGCCATAGCACTCTGGCCTGGGCAACAGAGTAAAACTTTGTGTCTATTTTTTAAAAAGGGAGGGGAAGAGGGAGTCAGGCAGGGGGTGGGGGGAGCCAGGCTGAATAGAGTCAGAGAAGGAAGGTCCAGATATCCAAATTAGTCACACCCCTATTACAGGGGCAGGAGGGAGACTTCTCACTGTATACACTTTGCACCCCTTAAATGAGATCAGTATTCCTACCTTCCTACCTAGAGTGTATGCTGTGTAAAGATGGAAACTATGTCAATCCAAAGCCTACAGCAATGAAGGAGGATCCAGGAGGGTGATGTAGAGCACCCCAGTAGAAGGTAAGCCTTAGAAAAAAGGGCTTTGCCGCAGTAATGTGGAAAATTAGTCCTAGACTATGCATTGCTCTGATCCCACCCAACAAAGCTTAAAGCAAGACCCACGCTTGTATGTAATCGAGTTCAGTGGTTCCCAGTCCTGGCAAATGGTTACAATCACCTGAAGACTGCTAGTGGGCCTACCCTCCTCAGAGATTATTGATTTAACAGCCTGAACAACGAATATTAGTTTTCAAGCTTCTCACATAATTCTAGAAAGCAGCCAGGGTTGAGTACTACTCCGATGTCAGAGATACGTAAGGTTTCTAACCCAGTTTATAGAGTTCCCTTTAGTTCTCCCCACTACTGATACCATTTTTTATATATTCTCGTAACATATTGGCGTTGGCAAGCCTTTTTTGCAGATTTCAGAGCACTAACGTGTATTAAGCACAATCCATGTACCAGGGTCACACACATCATCTCGTTTAGTCCTCACTATTGTCCTGTAAGGTAGGTACCGCTGATACTGATGCGGAAACTATGATCTGGAGTTCAGTTACCTGCCAAAGAGCCCACAATTAGTGACAGCCCAGGAGGGCTGACCCCAGCACACCCTTTTATCTGTTGCTCCTCTGCTGTCCCTGCCCCAGCCCAGGGATGCAGGTAGGAGGAGCAGCTCAGACTCCATGTGAGATACAGGAGACTAGTCACCGCACACCTCTGACCGAAGCCCACCGCCTCTCCCTGGGACCACCTGCCTTTGCCTCAGTTCTCCTGGGCATGATGTTTAAAGGTGGAGAGGGAGAGATCTGGAGGGACCAGGACAAGACATTGCAAAAGTAACTTCCTCTCATTATTCTTGTTCAACTCCACACGATGCAGAAACAAATTTTACAAATACCTCATACTTCTCTGAGAAATTCAGCTACATTAAAGGAATTCTCTCCCGCATCCCATCTTTCCTAAAGAGGTGCAACTAAAGCAGCAAGACAGGTCCCAGCGTGGCCAGGTGTTCTCTATCCTTGCCTGACACTTCCTGGGGCTGCAAAAACGGTGTACAAGTTCTGCAGAGCTGTGTGCACCTTCGGCCCTCCTGCAGCTCTAAAGTGAAGAGACGCAGAAAAAGGCCTGAAAACAGCCACATTCACCCGGACTGACTCGGGCGGGGGAAACTGCTAGTTGCCAGCACTGCGACCTAATAAAGGTGACAAGTGCTCGAATCAATCCATGAGATGCTGCCGGGTTAAGAGCAGGGTGAGGCCTCGGCCCAGCTTTCAGGGAGAGAAAGGGCCTCGCTTGCTCAGGGGCCTGAAAACCCAGGCTCCCCCAGCCTTGCCCTGGACGCGGCCACCTTACCCGCAGGAGCACAGCTCGCAGATGCACTTCGTCTTCGTAGGGGCCATCCCGAGACCCTGATGTCCCCCTCAGAGCGGTCCTCACAGCATCCCCCGCCGCCTCGTTGACCCCAACTCTTGACTGGGGTGCGCCAAGTCTCGATAGCCTTGGCAGATGTTCTGAATATTTACCGGGAAGAAAACTTAAGTGGCCCTTTTGCCAAGTCCTGCGGGCTGTCCCCTTCCTGGAGCTGGCCTTGCGCAAGGGAGCAGCACGGAGCTTGGATGGCGCGCCAGCCCGCGCGACCTCCCCTGCACGCCGCAGCCCCGGCCTCTGCACCTGGAGCGGCCGGCCAGGCCCGGGAAGCCGCGGGGCCCGCACTGCCGAGCCTCTGTGACGCCACCTGGGCCCGGAGGGGAGCGCCTCGGGGTGCCAGTGACGTCACAAGGGCCGCTTGTGAGGTCAGGAAGCTCCAAGCGCCTCACCCGTCGGGCCCAATTGGCCTTCCCCATTGGCCCTTGGAGAAAGGTAGAGCATGTGACAGATGACTTTGGAAAGCTCCTGGTTGGCAAGTCAGCAGACGCCGTGGCCACATGAGCAAAAAAGCTGAAAACTCCACCGCCATCACATTGGGTGGCATTTGCTACCTCTAGGATTCGTAGTGCCCCTTCTTCTGGAAATGCAATCCTTGACTTCAGGAAGGCTGGCCTTGAATACTGGGTGCTTTCTCCGTCTTCCCGTGGAAAGCTAAGCCTTTGGCTGCACGTGCCTGTTGGAATTGCTCTCACCTGTAGACCTGCACTCTTGAAAACACAACAGCTTAAGAGCTTCTAGGCCTTTCCTGCTCAGATGGGTCTGAATCACTTCCCCAGGTGCTGATAATGACGCCTTAGAGCAGTGGTTCTCAAGGTTTAGAGGGCATTGGGACCACCTGGCTTGATTGAAAACCAGTTTGCTCCACCAAGCTCCACCCTAGAGTTTCTAATTCACAATGTCTGGGGCAGTTGGAGAATTTGCTTTTCTCACAAGTTCTCCAGTAATGTTGATGTTGCTAGGGGAGGGACCACACTTTAAAAAACCACAGCTTTTGAGAGTCCTTTGCTCTCTCTCACCAGCCTTCCCCTGGAATAGTGTGACTTCAGCTTACCTGGTCCTGAGAGCCACTGCAAAGTCCTGCCCAGACGTCTCCTCCATCAGAAATCTCTAGTCTGGGAATCTAGTTTTAATAAGAAGCCAGGTGCTTCTGATCATGAAGCAAGTTTAGGAGACTCTGCTTTTGTAGGTTGTTTGGATTAAACATTGTGACTTCCTGCTTAGGGGAAACAGGAGCTTAAAGTATTACCAACCTTTATAACTTGGTTTTCTTTCCCACACTTCTTAACTCTTTCCATTGGTTTTGGTGAATGAGTAAGTCAGTCTTGGACTGCAGGACACTTAATATTCAGAGTATTTTGGTTTTTGTTTTCCCATGTTATGCTCTAGAACAGAAGGCAGCAAACTGTTGCCTGCAGGCCAAATTCAGCTGGCCACATGTTTTTGTATGACCAGTGAGCTAAGAATGGTTTTTACATTTTTAAATGGTTGGAAAAATTGAAAGAATAATATTACATGTCACATGAAACTTATATAAAATTCAAATTTCAGTGTCTATAAATAAAGTTTTGAACTTTGTCAAAAAATTTGTGGAAATATTTCTGATTTTGCCTCTTGGCCCACACAAAAGCTTAAATATTTACTGTCTGACTTTTTACAGAGAAAGTTTTCCAACACCACCTCTAGAAAGTCAACAAGGTAGATTCAAACAGGAGCAAAGCTTATTGATCATTCTTAAGAACATTAGAGCATGAAGCGGCTCCTTAACTCCTGGTAGGATGTCAGAGCTCTAAAGGGGAGAATGGAAGCCCGAGGGGACAAGACAGAGAGGTGGGAGCTATTGGAAGCCAAAGCAAAGCCTGTACACCTTCCATCACCATTAACAGGGAATATCAGGTGGCCCTTAGAGAGGAACTACCTCTGTAAGAGGTGTACAGAGGACACCAGCCTTCTCTTGACAGCTGCCTAAACGTTATCCATAAAATCTTCCAACAGAAGGATGTCCATTCCTTACGCCTGCCATTCAAACTGCTCTGTGGGTAGCTGCATTATCAAAAATTCTGGCACTCCCTACTTCCCCCATCCCTGCTCTCAACAGAGGGTGGAGATTTTGAAAGATGAAAATGGTGTGGATAAAATACCCTCAACAATGGTATCTACAGAGCTAGTCCTAGACATTAGGGACAACCTACCTTCCTTGTTACACTTACTGACCATCTTTTGTTATATCCAGCCAACTCTACCCAAACCCATCTAAACACCTCCCTAACCCTGTTAATCAAAATTTCCTCCCATATGAACTATTTACTGTCATTTGCTATGCACCAAACCCTTCTGGGTACTTTCCTATAAACTTTCTTCATCTACCTCTTAAAGCTGACATAAATCGATCATACCCATATTACAAACAGAAAACTGAATCTGGGAGGTAACCTCGCTCAAGGTCACACAGCTAGTGAGTACTAGATCTGGGATTCAGACTCACCTTGGCCTTTCTTTGCAAACTTTTCCACCCAAGAAAAGGACAAAGAAAAAGAATGGGCAAGCTGGATATCTTTGAGACCACTGCAAACAGTGTTTTAACTTAAAGTTTTACTTTTACTTCTTAATATGGCCATCTTTATTTAATATTTTCCCATAAAATTTTTTAGTAAAATTGACATTCTGTGATGTTGCACAATTTTTATTCTGTGGCCTTATAACACACCCAACACCAAATTCATTACTGTATACCCGTCTGAAAAACTACTCTTTGTAGAACATTGTTAAAAATCAATAGTTATTCCTCTGAGTGCAAAGCATGTTAGCAAAAGAGTCTTTTTAGCATCCTTAGCTATTTAGGATTGCTAAACTTTATTGGCATCGACAGAAGTTTAGCTCATCATAACACACAAATTCGACTTCTACCATTCAAGGATTCATTCATTCCATATATTTTTGTTTGTTTGTTTTTATTTGTGTTTAGAGACAGGGCCTCTCCCAGGCTGTAATGCAGTGGCCCACTCATAGCTCACTGCAACTTCAAACTCCTGGGCTCAAGCAATCCTCCCTCCTCTGCCTCCTAAGTAGCTGGGCCTATAGGCCCAAGCCACCATGCCCAGCTAATTTTTTTATCTTTTGTAAAGACAGGGTTTCGCTATGTTGCCCAGGCTGGCTTGAACTCCTGGCGTCAGATGATCTTCCTGCCTTGGTCGGCCTCCCAAAGTGCTGGCATCATTCCACATGTTGATGAGCCAGGCACTGTGCTGAATGATGGAGACAAGGGTCTGTGCCTTCATGGAACTTAATCTAGAAAGAGAAACAGACAACTTAAATATTGTACAAATATATCATTATGATCTATGATGAGTGGCAAGATGGAAAAATGGGGGAATCTGCTGAATTCCATCAAATATTTAAGGAAGAAATAATACCTTTGGAAATACTCCTTTAGAAAAGAGAAGAGGAAGAAATACTTCCCAATTCATGTTATGAGGCCAGTATAACTTATTCCCAGCCAGACAGAATTGCCACTTGAAAACTACAGTGTAATATCTCTCATGACCATAAATGTAAAAATTCTTCTTTTTTTCTTTTTTTTGCAATTGGGGCTAAAATTTTCAACGTGGTAAAAGTTCTTTAAAAGAAAATATTAGCAAACTGAAACTAGCATCATATAAAAAGGATTATATACCATGACCAAGAGGGGTTTATCCCAAGACAAGGTAGTTTTTACATTGAAAAATAACTAATGTAACATACCACATCAACAGAATAAAAACCAAAAACTACTTGATCTTCTCAATAATTCAGAAACAGCATTTGACAAAATTCAACACCTTTTCTTGTTAAAAATCCTCAACAAATTAGGAAAAAGGATTTTTCACAACCTGATAAAGGGCATCTATAACAAAGCTACAACTGCATCCATGCTTAGTGGTGAAAGACCGAGTGCTTCCCCCCTGAAGTGAAGAACAAGACGTCTTCTGTCACTACTTCCTTCCATTCAACATCCCACTGGAGGTTCTTGCCAGTGAAATAAAAAAAGAAAAGAAATGAGAGACATTCTCATTAAAAAGAAAGAAGTAAAATTGTCTTTATTTGCATATGACATCCTATACATAGAAAATCCTAGGAAATCTTTTTTAAAAAACAACTACTAAAAACAAGAAATGGGTTAAGCAAGACACAAGATCAAATCTATTATATTTCTATATAGAGACATTTATATATGGTTTCCTCCAGACTTGACTCCATGTGCCTATCCCTTTGCTAATTTTGCTGCATCCTTCCACTGTAATAAATCATAGATGTATGTAAGTGCTCCTAGCAAATTACCAAATCTAAAAGAGGCCTTCAGGACCCCTAAACAATGCACAACATTAATAATCATTAGGTATATGCAAATTATAACCATAATGAGATTCCACTTCACAGCCATTAGTATGGCTCTAATCCAGCATTTTTTCTCAGGATATGAATAAAGTAGAGCCCTCATATATTGCTGGTAGGAGTGTAAAATAGTACGGCCGCATTAGAAAACATTTCGGCAGTTTCTTGAAATGTTAAATATATACCTACCATATGACCCAGTAGTTCCACTCCTAGGAATTTACCCAAGAAAAATGAAAACATTTGTCCACACAAAAACTTTAATATGAATGTTCATAGCAGCATTATCCATAATAGCCTAAGAACTGGAAACAATCCTAATTTCCACCAACTGGTGAATAAACAAAATATGGTAGTGTATAGTCATACAATGGAATACTATTCAGCTATACTATAAAAATAAATGAACTAATACATGCTACAATAGGAATGAACTTCAAAAACCTTATGCTAAGAAATAGAAGCTAGATACCAAAAAACTATGTATGATTCAATTTATATGAAATTTCTAGAGAAGGTAAATCTATAGAGACAGAAATCAGACCATTGGGTACATGAGTCTCAGGGCAGAAGCAGAGATTGAATGCAAATGGGGACAAGGGAACTTTTTGGGGTGCTGGAAATAGTCTAAAACTGAGCTATGGTGATGGAACTGTACACTTGCATAAAATAGATGAATTTTATATTATGTAAATTGTACCTCAACAAAGCTTTTTTTAAAAAAAAACTCTTGCATAAAGTTCCTTTTAGTATTATTATCAAATTATTATTATTCCACTTTAAATAGTTTAGGTCAAGATTTCTCTTGCTTCCAGATAAGGTAGCAGATTGAACACATGCATTTATCTTTCACCAAAATGAGGGTAATGGGATGAGACAGCAAAGACAAAGATGAAATAAGAGATAATAAAATCAAAATTTGGGGAGCAGAAAAGCACAAGGAAGAATGCTAACTGACTTGGATGAATCCTTAGCCAGTAGCAGGGAAAGCCAAGAAGGAACATTTTCACCACAGAAAGTCCAAATGATTCAAGAATTGGCAGCAACAGTCGAGGTAGAGATTGCATTACACACAGGAGGATTGGCTGAAGAGCTGTTTGAGAAGCATTTAGACTCAAAGATCCCCTCCCAATTCCACACAGCTGTGCAACTGCCCCTTTCTCACCTAAGACTAGCAGTTATTATTCCCTGAAAGAGTAAAATAGAGAGTCTCTGGACTAGGGAAACAACAGAGACACTGAGGCCTGAGGTCCCAGGTTATAAACAGGAGGATTAAGTAAAATTTACCTACAAACTGAACATTAGCACCCTAGCTTTCTTCTCCCTCTCAGTAACCAGACTGCTGTTTGTCAGGTTTATACTCACCCCACCCAAGTAGGAGAATCTAACCAGCCAAAGACAACAGGTCTAAAGGTGCAGGCAACAGGAGTTTCCACAAAGAAATGGCCCGGCCATTTCAATGAACCACCTCATCTTCCAGAGCTACCCACAGGCTTTAAATAACTTTAAATAGGAGCAGACAACAAAGATCACAGGATAAGTGAGGTAGTTTCTAACACGAAAAAGAAAGATGAAAACAAAAGAAGATACAAGCAAAATGAACTTGGAAGAAACCAAGACTAAACAAGAGATGAAAACTTTTTTTTAATGTTACTATCATCCTCAGAGACATAAAGGAAGATATTTAATCCAATAAAATAATTTTCTATTTTTAACAAGCACAATCAGAATAAGAAATAGTCTGTGGAAATTAAAAATATTATACCAAAATGTGAAGCTCAAAGAAGAGTTGGAAGATTAAGATGAGAAAAATCTCCTAGAAAATAGAGCAAAAAGACAGACATAGAAAATAAGAAAAGGAAAATAAGCACATTAGAGGAGAGTCCATGAAATCCAAAATCCAGGTCATTGGAGTATTCCTATGCAAGAATAGACAGAATGAAAGACCTACATCCTCAAAAAATTCAAGAACATATTTCAGAATTAAAGTACATGGTTTAGAGATTGAAAGACACATTGGGAGGTTCCAGCACAATGAAAATTGGGGCTCAAAAATGCCAATTATCACTTAGTTTCAGAACACCAGAAATAATGAGAAAATTGAATACATTTTTAGAGGAAAAAATTAGGTCAAATACAAAGAAGCAGGCATCAGACTCATTAGAAGCTAAAAGACAATGGAGCAATTGAGCAATCCCTCCAAGACTCTGAGGGAAAATTATTTCCGACCAATCATGTGTAAGGGTGAAAGGAAAGACATTTTCAGACATGCAGAGAAGGAGTCAGATACCCTGCAGGCAGTTAGGGCAGGAGTCAGAAGAAGGCCAACTGGTTAAAAAACATTATAAGAATCTGAATACACTTAGCTAAGATAAATGTAACCAACAGGGACCCTTTAGTTATTTCATTTTAGCCATAACATCTTTATCTAGGGTAAAAGGAGGAATTCCTTTAATTGGGACATACACACAGTTGAGTTGACAGTGTCCCTAAATGAACTACCATCATTAACATAGTAAAAATAACACCCACCAGTGCCATTACAGTTTACAAATGCCAAGGCAACTCCCAGAAGTTACCCTATATGGTTTAAGAAGAGGAAGAACCATTGATTCCAGGAATTCTTCACCCCTTTCTCAGAAAACTATAAATATCCACGCCCCCAGTTTAGCATTGCATTAAGATTAGACATAAAAGAACAGACCCTAACCCTGGGGGCAATGCTCCTTCTTGGATCAGTCCACTTTCTACCATTTTTGAGAGTGTACTATAGTCTCTGCATTTTGTCTTTAATAAATGTCTCTGCTGCACATGTGACCCTGCAACTGAATTATTTCCTACACAGAGGTCAAGAACCCTCTCTGCCGGCACAGGCCTGCACTGGTATCAGTGCAATGTCTTGAAATTTTTACTGCACTCATACTTTTTATCAGGAAGTTATTGGAACACGTGTTCCACCAAATCAGCTAATAAGCCAAAAATGAGGAAGACATGGGATCAAGGAAAAAGAGTACGCAAGTTAAAAGAATGGGGAAGGGAAATCCCAGCACCATGGTGAAAGGAGATCAGAGCAACTGTGAATTAGATCCAAAAGCTCCAGAAGAGATGTCACCAAGGCAATGAAATCGAATATATTGAAAGACTTTGCACATACTATTTTGTATTGTGGCATTTAACTATATATTTCCATAAACTAGAGCAAGGGCCATTTTTTAACTTCTTTTCCCACATACATGTTAAGTCAGTGCCCTACACATAGTAGGCATTCAAATACTTTTTGAATGAATTGAAGAATGGAATACTTGGATTTGTACAGTATAGTATACACTCTGAAAAAGGCTGTACAGTAGATATGAAATATCTAAACTCAGGAGGCCTCAGTATCCTGATGATTCTGATTCATTGTGAATGAATGATACTGAATGACACTGATTCATTCATCTACTTGAAGACCAAGAGCAGAATCACATGCGTTTAGGGAGGCAGTGTGGCCTATTGTTAGGCAAGTGGACTGCAGTCAGACTGTATGAATCCAAATTATATTTCATCATTTAATAACTGTGTAACTTAGTCAAGTTACTTAACCTAACCTTTGATTTCCTCATTTGAAAATACTGTTATTAATTCATAGGGTTATTATGAGGATGGAGCTAATACATGGGGTTCCATATTATAGTTTCCTCAAGCTTTAGAATTCTAATTATAAAGTCTCAAATCTGAGATCACAGGAAAAGCAGATGTGAGAAAGGAGCTTGCCTGTACATGCAATCAGCACTAACGGGAAATTAGGGAGTCCTTTTAGAGGGATTTGCCACCATCTAGCTATGTAGCACTAGGCAATCACTTAACTTCTCAAAGTCTCACTGTCTGCACAATTTTCACATGCCCTGCCCTTGTACTATTAGGCCAGGGAATCTGGCGAGGTCTAAGTGGGCTGAGAAGTTAGGCCTTCCCTCCACTGCACCTGTCTGCCTCCCCCTGCAGAAAACCACCCAAGCACATCTCGCCCTTAAAGCGGGTTCGGGTTGGGGGTTTTTTGGCCACGAGAGGGCAGCATTCTCTCGGCCGACCATAATTGTAGCCCTTGTACCCGTAAACTCGGCTTCAATAGAACAAAACATCAGCGTTCTTGGGTTTCCGTTCCATTTTATCTCTCGCGTGGCCACTGTTGGCTTTCATTAAAATAACAGTGATCATCAAAGCTCGTATGGGCGAGACGGGCAAGGAAGGGACTTCTCGCGAGATCGCAGCCGGAAGTGGGTGGCGGCGGGGACGCAGCGGCTTATCTCTCCGGAAGGCGAGTGCTTCTCCTGAGCTGTTGCAGTCGGCTGCATCCGGCGCTTCGCTCTGAGGAGGAGGTAGCTACGCCGCGGCCTTCCCAGCCCCGAGCCCGCGCTCTCGGCTTCCCTGACTGCACAGCTGCGCGGCGGTGCCGACCGAAGCCCGGCTAGCGAAGCCCCCCGCAGCCCCCGACCCTCCCTCGGCGCTGCAGTTAGGCCGCGCCCTCAGGCCCAGTCCGCGGCGGCCCCGGCGGGTGATGCCAAATACAGCCATGAAGAAAAAGGTGCTGTTGATGGGGAAGAGCGGGTCGGGGAAGACCAGCATGAGGTCGATTATCTTTGCAAATTATATTGCTCGCGACACCCGGCGCCTGGGTGCCACTATCGATGTGGAGCACTCCCACGTCCGATTCCTGGGGAACCTGGTGCTCAACTTGTGGGACTGTGGCGGTCAGGACACCTTCATGGAAAATTACTTCACCAGCCAGCGAGACAATATCTTCCGTAATGTTGAGGTTTTGATTTACGTGTTTGACGTGGAGAGCCGCGAATTAGAAAAGGACATGCATTATTACCAGTCGTGTCTGGAGGCCATCCTCCAGAATTCTCCCGATGCCAAAATCTTCTGCCTGGTGCACAAAATGGATCTGGTTCAGGAGGATCAGCGTGACCTGATTTTTAAAGAGCGAGAGGAAGACCTGAGGCGTTTATCTCGCCCGCTGGAGTGTGCTTGTTTTCGAACATCCATCTGGGATGAGACGCTCTACAAAGCCTGGTCCAGTATCGTCTATCAGCTGATTCCCAACGTTCAACAGCTGGAGATGAACCTAAGGAATTTTGCCCAAATTATTGAGGCCGATGAAGTTCTGCTGTTCGAAAGAGCTACGTTCTTGGTGATTTCCCATTACCAGTGCAAAGAGCAGCGTGACGTCCACCGATTTGAGAAGATCAGCAACATCATCAAGCAATTCAAGCTGAGCTGCAGTAAGTTGGCCGCTTCTTTCCAGAGCATGGAAGTTAGGAATTCTAACTTCGCTGCTTTCATCGACATCTTCACATCAAACACGTATGTGATGGTTGTTATGTCAGATCCATCGATCCCTTCTGCAGCTACTCTGATCAACATTCGCAATGCCAGGAAACACTTTGAGAAGCTGGAGAGAGTGGATGGCCCCAAGCATAGTCTCCTTATGCGTTGAATATTGCCAAATGCTCTTTCTGAAAATGCTGAATTGCCTTTTTTTTGTTTTTGCATCCTTTATTTTTAATATTCATAATGTTGTGTGCTTAAAAGTGGGCTTTGAAATGTGTGCTGCTTTACTTCCATCTCTCTTTCCTACTCCCCAGTCTTTAAACATTGGACGCTATTTACTCAGCTATCCAGTAGAGCTTCCAGATGGCCTTTCTGAAAAGTTGGTATGGTGTAACACTAAAGTAGGTGGTTTGTTTGTGTTCTAATTACCTGGTTATAATAGATATGCACATCAAAGCCTTTACCAATATCTTCCTGTATTCCTTATCAGATTGCAAAGATGGAATGTTACTATTTTATGAGCAAGGTATTAAAATGCATTTATAAATTCTTCTTGGCTTCAATCATGAATAAACATGTTAGTATTTAAAACATGGTCTTATTTGAAATAATTTGAAGGTGCTTAATATGTACATCCAAAGGTCCTGATGGCCCACAAGAATTGCTTAACTGGCAAAATGGATTTTATGAGCATGGCCCTCATGACTTCAGTGATGTTTGATAGCTGTAGCAGAGTGGTTAAGAGTATGGACTCTGCAAGCCAGATCACCTGAGTTAGTATTCTGGTCCCTTCATTTACTAGCTCTATGAACTTGGGCAAAATACTTAATTTCACTGTGCTTGTTTTCTCATTTGTAAAATGTGGATAAGAATACCACTACTCCATAGGATTGTTAAAAGGATTAAATTAAAACAACATAGAAAGCATTCAGGAATGGTGCCAAGCACATACCCAGTACTGTGTGTTAGCTATCATTACCACCTACTGAGCCATTCTTTCCCCAAATGAATGTATGTGAAGCCTGGCTAAATATCTGAGCCCTTACTAAATGCCAGGTATTAGGTACTTGATGTGCATTTATCTTATTTAATCCTTACAACCTATGAGGTAGGTTAATTTTCTCTCTTAATAGGTGAGAAAACTGGTGTGACCTAATAAGGCCATGCAGCTAAACCTACAGTCTGACTACAGACTCTCCCCTTCTAACCATTACACCCCCACTATTTCCTCCATTGACAGAAAAATTAATCATAAAAATCCTAGCTTTTTAGGTGTAGATTATCCCTTCATATTAACTCCAGATTTACATACTGAGGAAGCTAAAGCCCAGCAACTTAAGTGACTTCTGTCATGGGATAGTGTTTAAGTCATTTTGGGCAAATCACTTTCCCATTTCTATATATCTGGAAATTAGATAATATTGAATCAGATTCTTAGATTACCTACTTTTGGGGAAGGATTCCGGGGTTCCTAATTTGGATTGGCAATGTGGTATCATGAAATCAGAAAACAGACCTAAAATGTCCCATTCCAGTTCTAGCAATAGCTACCTCATAGATTGTTTTAAATGAAACCTAAGTATTTTAAAGCCAAGAGACCTATGATCAATTCTGAGCCTCTCATTTTACAGATGAGGCAATATCTTTCTATAGACAGTAATATATGTGACAGGGCTTTAGAGTTTCTAAGGCATTACAAAGTTACTTAAAATTTATTAAACTCTTTCCAGCAGCAGGTGTGGATGATAGGGTCCCTACCCATAAAAAGCAAGAGGCTATTCTATTCAGATGTAAGTTATAAAAATCATCTCACTAGAACCACTGGCAATAACTTAATACAAAGACTCCAAATGAGAAAACTCTGCCAATCATTTTAAAATATTACATACCTAGTAATTAAAATGGTAGTAACAAAATATTCTTACCTGAATCACTGAACCTCTCAAATTTCTTTTGTTGATCAAGTTATTAGTATACCGTTGTATATGATCATTTTATGGTCTGCAGGGGCATGGTTTCTTTTGATATTATATAAGAAATTCCAGAGCCAGATGGTATATTAAATATTTATTCAAGACAATATTATGTAAAACATATTTACAAAGTCCCATAGAAGACTCACAAATATTTTAAAGGATGCACACTTGCCATTCACAGTGCATAAGGAAAAAGGTGATCTCTAGAACAACTATGTAACACAAAATATAACACAAAAGAGAATTTTACTTCAGCAAATACCTGCTTTACATTGAGGAAAATGTCCTTAAACATTTTAATTTTAGTATACTCAGTAGGAAAAGAATAGTCTGTATAATTTTTTATACAGGCCTCAAGAATTCCTGTTTTTCAGAATTCAAGATTACAATGAGCTTAAAGGCCACTGCATTCCACCCAGTGAAACTCTCTTAAAAAAAAAAATTACTGTTTTTCCTTTAGATAAAATTGACTTCATAGTTCATGGTTAAGAAACACATGGTAAAGAAAAGGTTTCAAAATACTTGTTCGGTATTTTTGTCTTCAGTTAAACTCCCCCCAAATATTTTTCATTAACTTCAACTATTCTTTATTCCACTTGGTAACATTTTTCGTGTTTAGCAATATTATATGTTTGTCCTCTTTAAACAATTAAAATGATTAGGACATTTTAGTATTATCTCAAGTTTCAATTTGATGGAGAAGTCAGTTTACACACATTTATATCTTACAAATAGTGAAAAAAAGTGCATTCCATATAATCTGATCTGAATGTAATGAGAAAAAATACATTTAAAACAATAAATTAGCCTTCTTTACCATTAGTTTATCATGTAGGAGGCAAACAAAACAATTCTAATACTTAAATATTTGCTAAAGATGACACATAGCCCTTGGGATATATGTATGTTTGTGGATATATACACCTCTATACATAGGTAAAGTATGTATGTATGTATATAATGGGTATAACTGGGCAGATCACATATATCCTTGAAAAAAATAATAAAAACAATTAGTGAAAAATGAATAAAAACAGTTAAGATAAACTACATAAGATTTCAGAGAAGGGATAAGCACATAGGAATGGAAAGGATAGATTAAGACTTCAAGGTGGAAGTAAGACTTTTTTCCTGAGCCTTAAAAGAGAGCTATAATTGTGAGAAGCTACAAGGGAAAGTTAAGGTATTCACCTCAGCTTCAGAACTGTAAATCAAGATTTCTAAGTACCCATGCTCACTGAAACATTTCAGTAAATGGGAGATCACAGTGGAAAGGGGAAAAGAGGAAATCTGTGTAGAGGACTTTACATGCCTTTAAATTTGAACTCTTTTCTAGGATTATCAATGAATCAATAATGGAATTTTAAGCAAGGAAGTGACCCAATCAAAAATTTCTTAAGATCAAAAGGCAATTATGCAGGAGATACTAGATAGAGAAAAGGCTGAAGGCAAAAAGTTGTAATCACAGTTGTTTAGGAGAATTGGTAAGATTTGAGATACTGTTTATGGTACTGGCACAGGAAAGGCAAAAAAGAATGTTAGTAACTTTCAGCCTATCACAGGTATAACTCACGTAATATGATTTTTGTAAATCCGCAATGTCCAGAGACACTTTGATCTTTTGATTCTCACTAATTAAGGGCTTCCCATGCTTTATTGATGAACTTGAGTTTCCCTACCAGATAGTTAATGGCCACAGTAAACATGCAACAGTGTACCTGCTTCTTAAAGGTACCATAGGGTTAAATGTGAACCTCTATACCTGAGCAGCAGTTCTCAAACTTTTTATTAAACCTAAGAATTACCAGGGAAGCATATTTAAAATGATCTCCTTTTTAGACTTGCATTTTTAAAGATGCATCCTAGATGATCCTAACAAAATGGTCCTTAAGTCCATCTTAGGTCATTCACTGTAAAATAGGTATAATTGCTATTTTACAGTTGTAACAATTAAATGAAATAATATGCATTAATTATTTAGCAATGGCCCTGACAATTTGCAGATGCGGATATGCTAGCCTTACCTCCTCCCTAAAATGTTAATTTTAGGTTTATAGATACCGAGTTTTCTTAAAGCAGACTAAAGAATGGTTTCCCAATACACCTGCAGAGTCCCTAATGTGTTGTATTAACTAATAAAGAAACACAGCAACTTAGGAGAGGCTTTCCTACCTCTTCCATTGCAAAGAAGATAGTTATATCTGCTTTCTTCTGTCTTTTTTCACAAAAAGACTGGTCTTCAAACTGGGATAGGACAAACAATTTAAAGAAAGAAAGGCCCAAGATAAATGAAGAGAAATGAACTAAGCCCATCTACTTCCACAACTCTCCCCTCCTGCTTTTCTCCTCTCTTTGCCAATTCCTTGGGGGCTAGTGGACAAGGTTTTGATGGTTGCCACCTGGTGCTCTACAGAGGGCACTGTAGGTGCTATAACCCTTCCAGTGCCTGTTCCATTCCTCCTGGTTCACAAGGGTGATGGCGTGTGTTCACTTGGATACTAGAGACAAGCCTTTTTCTGGGCCAGGGTACCTGAAGGAGTGAGGCAGAAGACTGCACAAGCATGACAAGTTACTTAACCCTAAGTTCAATTTTCTCAAGTTATTTTAGCACTATTCTGTAGGCACTGGGGACTTTGATGAGGTTTGAACAAATCAAAACTAGTTCCTTTCCCAAAAAGAGTGCCCCTATTCACCCCCCAAAAAAAACCAACACCAATAAAACAGACTAATGAATTTTTAGTTTATATTTTTGTTAAAATATAAAAGTAGGATTAAATTCTCAAAGTCTAAATTAGACTAAATGTTATACAACCCACTGAATGGATTTATAGTTTGACAATGTTCCTTCAAAGTATCTAGTCATCTTTTTCCTTTTTCAAAAACCATTCTGCCTCAGTCTTTACTTATCATCACATGCACTTTATTCCATCAAACATCATTTCTCAGGATAATCTACTTAAATAGTCATTAAGCCTGTTTAGTTTTCCCAGTCTTAAAATTTGTCATCTTGAGTATACATCCCAAGGCACTACTTTTCTCACTTTTTCTGGTTAGTACCATAATGTTCCATAATGAAATAATAAAAGTTGTGGGTTTCTCTAAAATGGAAGATCAGTATATTCAATGGCTATTGTATCAACCACTTAGTGAAAGTACAACTACTCATCCTTATGTTAGTTAACTGAAATTATAACATAATAAATTAGTCAAACTATTACTTTTGTCATTTACTTAATGCTTACAAAATTCACAAAATCAACACGGCTTCCCATAACTTGACAGTTGCTTTCCAAATACTTCACATTCAACCCCATATCCTTACAAAGAAAAAACCCAAACGTACTTTCTTACCTAAAAACATTACAGGAGGCTAAAAGGTATTTAGAATTTTTTAAACCTTGAAAAAGAGTATTATACTTCCAACATATATTTAAGTTATAAATCAGTTTCTATCCAGTGACACTGCTTCAATTTAAGTGCATCATAGTTAAATTAATTGGGTACTGCTTCATCTTGTCAAGTCAGATGGGGATTCTGTTGCATCAAGGCTCTTATTCAAGATGTCTCCTTCTACAAAATTGATATTTTTTTAAAAAAAAGAGAGGATAAGCAAATATTACTAATAAATATAAGTAGGACAGATTCCAAGTAGCAGCAAATTTCAGCCTTAAGGGAAAAAAAGGTTCAGTTATGCAAATACTCAACTATGATAAAATTACTATTATTCTCACTAAAATACCCTCTTTCTTCAGAGACCAACATATTCTTTCTAGGATATAACAGTATTAATTGCAGGCAAATCAAAGTCACATATAATAAATCTGTATCACTAGGTCCTTATCTGTCCTAACATGCTATAACAGCAATTTTTTTTAAGTCTTTATGATAAGAAATTTCAAACATACAAAAGTGAGGATTATTATGATTAACCCAATGTATCTACCACCCAGCTTCAATAATTATTAACTGTTATGGGTTGAATTGTGTACCCCAAAAAGGTATACTGACATGCTAATTCCAGTACCTCAGAATGTGACTTTATTTGAAAATATGGTCATTACAGATATAATTAGCAAAGATGAGATTATATTGGAGTAGGGTGGGCCTGTAACTAACTAATATGACTGTGTTCTTATAAGAAGATACAGAGACACACAAGGGAAGAATGCCATGTGAAGATGGAGGCAAAGATTAGAGTTATGCTGTCACAAGCCAAGGGATGTCTGGTGCTACCAGAGGCTAGAAGAGGCAAAGAAGGATACTCTTCAAAGTAGCTTCAGAGGAAACGGCCCTGCCAACATGCTGAGTTTAGACTTCTAGCCTCTAGAACTTACTCTCTCCAGAGACAGTAAACTTCTATTATTTAAAGTGGCCCAGTTTGTGGTACTTTGTTATGGTAGCTCTAGGAAACCAATACACTGACTAACCATGTTTTGTTTCTACTCCCCACTTCCCATCACATTTATTTCAAAGAAAATCACAAATACATCATTACAACAGTGATGTTTAAAACTGTATTTTTGGCAGGGCATGGTGGCACACGCCTGTAATCCTAGCATTCTGGGAGGCTGAGGCAGGAGGATTGCTTCAACTCAAGAGTTCAAGACCAGCCTGAGCAAGAGGGAGACCCTGTCTCCACCAAAAGGCAAGGAAAAAAAACCCAACTGGGCATTGTGGCCCATACCTATCTATAGTCCCAGCTACCCAGGAGGCTGAGACAGAAGGATTGCTTAGAGCCCAGGAGTCAGAGATTGCAGTGACAATGGCACCACTGCACTCTACCCAGGGTGGCAAGTGAGACTCTGTCTCAACAAAAAAAATGTTAAAAAAAAAAAAAATGTATTTCTCAACTTTTTTAAAACCATCTTCTACTAGACAAGAGGATTTTGATGAGATTTACTTTCAGTAGTTTGTATTACAAAAGCAGCAAGTTTCAGGTTTGGGTTTTTTTCCCCCTACCCCTAACCCAAACCAACTGTAAACTATATACATGTCAACAGAAATTCTGAAAGAACCCATAAAGTGAAGGCTCATTCCTCTCATCCTAGATGAACGAGGAGCATATTTTGTCAAATTAATGACAAAGATCATGTAGCATTCATTGTGTACTATTTTTATGAAAAGTTGAGAGAAAACTTCAACAGGTGAATATGCACAGACCTAGTTAAATCTTACCTTTTAAATTAGATAGTTCTCCAAGACTACATGGCATTGTGGTCTTCCATCTTTGCTCCACTGGAGAAAACTTAATTAGTGGTGAAACAGACTGTTTTCTTTGACCAAGAGAAAGGCGTAAAGATGGTTTTGTATACTCAGTGTGCAAATCATAAGGGTCAAACACATCATCTGTTTGCACATTTTGGAGAGCGGGGCTCAATTCTGGTTTGTGTCTTTCAAGTATTTCAGTATTAGAGAGATATGAGTCTTCCCTTTTCTTGGAAAGAGATTTCTTCAGAGCCTCATATCTACTGCAAATAGCCTGGAAATTGAAGTTTGATTCTGGGGTAGCCTGTCTTTCTCCCACAACACCTTCTGGAAAAATGCCACTGTGTACAGGACTATTTGGTTCTAGTTTAAAACTGGCCTCTAAACTACTGGAGCTACTAAGACTTAGGTGACCAACTTCTTCTGGAAGAGTTTCATGTAATATGCCAAAATCAATATCCTTAAAACTCTTAGAACCAATACCACTTGGTATTTGAAAAGAGTCCTGTAATGTAGTTTTATTCATGGAAGGTTTGTTACTAGAAGCTTGTGAGTGGTCCAATATTTTAATATGTTGCTCTTCACTGCTGCCCATCACATCTATCCTACTGCCTAGGGCAGGCGAGAATGTCGCTGTTTGGTTAGTTTCTGAAAGCCTGGTTGGTAAAACTGTACGTTCTAAGTCTTGCTTGCAAATTATTTCCTTATTTAACAAATCTGACTGACTTTGTGTTGGTGGTTCACCTATGTGACTGGTCACCGCATATTTCTGAGGTATACACTTGCAATCTGAAACAACTTTCTCTTCAGGCAAATGAGACTGGCCAATATCTGACACAGTGGTGTCTAAGAGAAAACTGGCCATGCTAAGTTCTCTTTGATTATGCAATACTTCTCTATGTTCAGTATCCATTTGAATTGGTTCCTCACTTCTGTTATCTTCCATTTCAATAGCTTTTCTCCATGAGCTCCTGATTTCAGTTACTAATTAAAGGGGGGAAAACACAATTTATTAATATTCCCAAACATAAAGCATGCAATTAATCATTTTATTTCTAGTGCTAAAGATAAAGCTCCTGACTCAGTCTATGTTCCATATACATACTGGTTGGATGACAAGGCTCCACAATATAACAAACCTCAACAACATCAAAGAACTCCATCTCCAACTGATCAAACACAAGTAAATACATGTAACAAAAGCTGTTCCTGAAATGTGCATCTACTTTTACACAGCACGTATAAACTACATATATTAAAAAGACATTTTCTTATCCATCTAAGCCAAGGGCTGGCAAATTTTCCTGTAAAGAGCCAGATAATAACATTTTAGGCTTTGCAGGCCATCCATTCTATCACAATGACTCTACTCTGCCATTACAGCATGAAAATAGCCATAAATAATATCAACAAATAAGCAAGCTTGTGTTATTTACAAAAACACACAGGACAGGGCCAGATTTGTCTCATAAGCTGTAGTTTGCTGACCATTGATCTAGGCTTTGTCTCAGTATGACCTAAATTAAATCAGCAGTAAAACAGAAATTATATTTAATCACTCAACAAAGATGATCTGCCTACATAAGGACATTAATATCAGAACTTTGTCTACACATAGAAAAAAAGTATTGGGCAGTTTGACTAATTTGGGAAGGGTAAAGATCTGTACACAAAGTTTTTGGCTGATAATTTCTGTTTGTTGACTGGGAGAACATAGCTTCTATATTCTATAAATGTGGATCACAGGTCAGATCCAGAGGTAAGGGATTTTTTTTTAAGTGATCAAATAAAATCCCTACAGAAAAAAGCCAAGTAAAACAACAAAGACAAAACTGTATATTACCAGGGTTGAATATACCTCTGTGTACTAAGTATATTAAAGGCACAAAATACTGCTTAAAGACTGCTGTAAATGTGAGAGTGCCCACACTTAATACTTAAAAGTCCCTTGTATCAGAACAAATAAAGAGCCATTGCCAAGTAAGCTGAAAAGATCTGTCAGACCATGGTTCTGACAGTGGTAGTATTTAAGAAAGAAAAAAAAAAGGTATAGAAAATATTAACTTACTCAAGTTTTCTGGAGTACGGGGAATTTGGTTCCTTGTTAAGAAGGGGTTAGAAACTAAAGAGTCAATTAGTTCCTCTAATTTTACTTCTTTTCCTTCAGAGAGCTGGGGTGAATCAGATAAAACTGCCCTGGCAACCTAAAACAGAAAAGAAAAAGTAAAGCAAAAATCATCAAGCCCATTGGTAAAATGCAACGAAAAGCCCTGATAAGAACAATAAGCACTTCACCGTCACAGACCCTCCCATAGGAGACAGCACAAAAATAAGCAGCAATGAACTTCCCAGATAACTCTGTACAGGTACAATCCAATAAAGTGAAATGGCAACATAAAAGTATTTCCTCCTTATTGTAAATGGATAACCCATTATAAAAGAGAGAAAAGATAAGAATCTTTATACTTGGGAAGATTTAGAGGCAGTTCTGACTGTGTAGTGACCCAAGCTCCTACCTTCCACATCTTTGAGAATAACAACTGTGTATCCACTAAAATGACCAGGTTTTTGCTATTGGCTTTTTTTGAATTAATTATATTACATTTATTAGTAGTTATTAAAATTACATTTTAACCATGTTCAGAGAAAGAATAGGTTACCTGCCGTATTTCAAGGTTAATATCCTCAATGCCCTGGAAGAGGACTAAACTGTACCTTAAAATGACCAGTTTTAAAGCAAGCAGATTCTTCTTAATTATAATCAATTTGCACAGTAACGCCTCTGTTAACAAATAGAATACATTCTGACAATATATTTCTTTGCCAGAAACCTTATCAGATCTAAATTAGTGAACAAAACATAGAGATACATTCTAAAACAAAGAAAAGAACATAATATGAAAATAGCACTCTCTATTAACTAATTAGCAATAAAACTGAAAAACAAAAAATACACAAATGAAAATCTCTGCCCCTCTGAGATCACTGAAAAATAAACTTCCTGAAACCACAATCAAATTGACCCAGGAAAACAGAGGGCTTCTTGGAATTTAAACACTAAATATCCCGTGTGGTAAACACTATTAAAGAAAATTAATTTCACTTTACTTAGAGAGCTCTGTGAGATTTTAGGACTCTCCTCTTCCATCCCATCCCATTCCACCGCTAATCCAAATCCTTTCAACCAGAAAATGTGCCTTTCCTTCCATAATTTGGAAAGAAAAAAGACAGACTGATCATCTTTTCTTTAGTGTAAAGTCAATGACGAGTAACAATACAACTTTAGATATTTAAAACTATTTAGAGACTGGAGGGTAGGGGAGGGGGAGAAAAAAGTATTTAAAGACCATGAAACTGGTCATGTTACAGACAAGAAAAATGACACCCAATTCTCTTACTTGCACAATGTTTATTCAGTTTGCTTGGGAGTAGAACAAAGGAGGGAACTCCAATGCTCAAATTAGTATCTACTATACAAAATTTTTCTTTCAGTATCTCAGCAATAAAAAGGAACTGATTTACTTTCTGGCTGCTTAAAAAAATTCAAGCAATACAAAGGGATATTATGGGAAACATATAATAAAAATAATATTAGTGACTAGATTGAGTATTTAATTTGTGTAAACTGAGTTCTGCAATGCTGAGCAATGGTAGTATTATGTGGTCACTTACCAGTGAAAAATAGCATAGCATTAAGGGACAGGGCTGGTTAGGACAATCAAGTTCATGAACAATGCATTTAATCACTTTTTAAATATTTAGGAAGCAAAAAGAATAAAACCTGTGCTCAGTGACATAATATTGCATATTCTTTGTTCTAATATTCAAATAAAGAGGAAGCTCAGGTAAGCAACAGACAACACTGACAAAGTATTTTAATAGAGCATAATCATTGGATAAATTTATCTAAAAATTTATGTAATGGTTAATCCCCAAAATATCTCACATGTATTATTTTTATACTTCCCAATGATATTTACATAATAGAAAGTAGGTTCTAAACCATGGATATACTCTTAACTATATGAGTTTATATTAAATCTATTCCTACTTCTTGGGGGGACCAATTTTGCTTTAATCATGATTTTTCTTATCTGTGACTTCCTTTCCCCCAAATTATCCCAGTTAATTAATAAATAACTATATTTCACCTATGATCCCAACACCATTAAGAAAATAATAAATATGTAAGTATACTTATTACAATCTTTTCTAACCTCTTCTACCAAATAATCTTGCTCTTTTTGAAATGGATCATTTTTTTCGACTGGCAGAGATCCTCCAAATGTACTACTTTCTGTATTCTTTGCAATATCTGATAATGGAGAATCTTCCTCTTCAAATTCTGGTATTTTCTTAGAAATTGTTTCATTTTTCTCTTTGGGAGTTCTTATTTTCATGTCCTGAAGAAGAGAGACATGTTATATTAAAACCTTAATAACCATGGCTGATCTTGAAGCTGTCTGCATTAGAAGTTCATTGATTATCATGAACCTATAAAAGGTTGTTAATATTATTGTGAAAGTACATATTCACAGGCAGAATTAATTAATTCCAATATTCCCACTTAGAAAGAGAGAACATATAAAGAGATATGGTAAAAAACGTGCAAAAACTGGAAAATGTGAAAATAGAAATTAAATGTAATTAAACTGTGATATCAATAAAAATGAATAATATTTCATCATAACTTAATATAGTCAAAATTAATTGAAAGTTGTTTTTTTTCTCACCAAAAAGCAGCATTTGTTTTAAAATGTACCTTTTCAAGTAGTATAACACTGTTTCTATCTGATGATGAATCTGGCTGCAACAGGGAAGAGTCAGGGCTAAAAGTGTAAAAGATAACAAATCCAAGTTATAAGTAGGAAAGAATTCCATTCACTTGATATATCTGAATATTCTAAAAAAAAACTGTCTGCCCCGTATCTGTCCGTTACGATTTCACTCAATTCGTCCCGGTCATCAAAAGGCAGTTTATTCTAGGGAGGTACGGTGACAATTAGAGCAGTACTTCAGCCCAATTTGTGTATCAGCCTCCCAATTATGAACATTTCACTTACGCACTTTATATTCTTTTAAGTCAATAGTATTTTTTTAAGGGTTAAATGACTTGATGAACTTGAGTACAAAACAAATTCAATTAACTAGAATTGCATTATTACAATGTCCATGGGATCCAAATCACAGAATTTTGTTATTGCAGAGACTTAAAGATTCTTTTGATATTTCATGTCCAAAATCCATTTCTTGTATGCTAAATCTTGCTCTATAGCAAATGTGTTACACTTACAGTAAAGTCATAAAGTTATTCAGAGTTTTAGTCTGCTGCATTCTGTATATTTCTTAATCTTTTAGATTTCCTTGCCCCTTTGGATAAATAGTAAAACCTTATGCATCTTTTCATGCTAATTATAAAATAAATTAATAAATTTTTAAACCCTTCAAAGAAATAACTTTAAAGAAACTATTTTATTTTGATCTTAAAAAATTCTTTAAAATTCAAAGGCCAAAAGCTTTGCTACCCTAGGTAATATGAAAGCCACAGAGACCACTTCCAACAGCAAGCATGTTGGTGCTTTGCTTTCTCTTCATAGCCAGATGTACAAAAGTAATAAAAATTAATAGCTCTGCAAATATTTTCTATAATTGCAAATATAATTTTCCAAACTTTTTCAAACATGCATTCTTGGAATCTTCACCTATCTTCCAAACATAATTCAAAATTCAAATAATTCATAATCCAAACATAATTCATAATTCAAAATGACTGCAACTGCTCAAACTTCAATTTAGCATTGGCAGGATATAATCCAGGTATCAAAGGCAAAGAATTAATCATCTACTGGGATTTTTGTCTTAATTTTTACAAAAACTTTACATTAAAATTATCAGAAAGCCTGCTAAAACAGAGCCAGCAATCTATGGACCAATGACACTAAGGTGTCACCATAAGATGGTGAGGAGGACAAAAGCTATGTCTTTCCCCATGGCTATTTCCAGGAGATAACAGTGCTTGTAGTATAATCCATCTGTGTTAACTGTTGATGGACTGATGGAATCAATGAGTAAATGTCAATTGAAGATGAGGTTCTATAGATGACAACAAATGTTTCTATTTGAATCATTCTTGTGAAACTTTACAATAGAGAACAATGGAAACATTCTACACCCTTCTCTCTCTCATTTCTGAACTGGCAACATGCCACAGCCCTGCTAACATCACAATCCAAGACAACTATAAAGCAGCCCTAGCTCAGTCCTTACTGTCTATCCACTTGCCATGCCAAGATTGAGGCATGAAATCCTAGCATTGCCAGAGTTTATACCATGTTAATGTTTTTAAATTTCTGTATTGTAGAATGTAAGATTCTATCAATGCTTTCAGTAGAACTAAATTTACATATGATTGTATACGAGGCCTAGCAAAATACTAGGTCTTCACAGAAGAGTTCAGTATTTTTCTTTAGGTACTCAGAAAATGAGCATCAAATCCAGATATAAAAATAAAAATATAATTCTTCCACATATACTCCTGACTTCCTGTGAACTGGAAAACCATTGCAGAAGCAACTTCCAAAAGCTCAATTTCACATAAAAGTTTTGACTCTGGTTATAGCATTACAACTATTAAGAGCATACAGAATCAGGAGTGCTTTCATTCATTTAAAATTTAGAATTTTCTTTTATAATTTTCCTAAGTATTTTATTTTTATACCTGTCCTTCACTGAACTATAATAATTGGGGAAGTTGGACTGAAAGATACCCAGTTAGGTCAAAGGACAATCGAAAAATAATAATAACAGTAATGATAAAGGAATATATTCAGTAGTCTGTGTTGATTGCTACTTAAATAATGCTTAATTTAAATAGAGAACTAATATATTCCCTAAGTGGATTACATACATTTAGTTTAGAGATTTTTTTGTTTATATAATCTGGCATCAATCTAAAATGGGAACCAAGAAAACAAGAGTACTTCTGAAGGAAGTTAAACGAAGCAGGCTCAGCTTATTCATATGTTAAATTTGGGAGTTAGAATAAATCAGAAGTCTTCTAGGTTTTTTTTAAAACATGGAACTCTTTATCAAATGGTTTATCAAAAACCCCAATATATAATACAGATAAAAAAGCAAGTGAGTGCAGTGGTTCACGCCATAATCCTAGTATCCTGGGAGGCCAAAGCTGGAGGATCCCTTGAAGCCAGGAGTTCGAAACCAGCCTGAGGAAAAGCAAGACCCCATCTCTACCAAAAATAGAACAAATTAGCCGAGCATGGTAGTGTGTGCCTGTAGTCCCAGCTATTCGGAAGGCTGAGCCCAGGAGTTGGAAGTTACAGTGAACTATGATGATGCCATTGCACTCTAGCCCGGGCAACAGAGCAAGACTCTGTCTCAAAAATAAAGAGCAAGCTCCTCAGGCTTAATCAGAAAAGGGTAGGATAGGCCACAGGCTAAGTTAGACGCATCCTCAACACCAGAGGGCACTGCAGAATATAGTCTGAAAACTACCAGACTATATGATCTCAAAAGCCCCTGAACTCTTGGATTTCATCAATAGTTAGAATGGTTTCAAAAAAAGGTCACACACACAAAAGCAAAAATTCCCAATCCTGCAATAGATAATTTCCATATACAGTTTTTTTCTTCAAAAATCTGATAACCCCCATGAAATCCAATATTTAGAAAAAGAATAGAAGGAAAACAATGGACCATGTTGAATCTTTTTCTGAATATGTGGGTCTACAGTAGAAAAATACTGTCTGGTTAAGAGGAGAAATTATGGCTGGGCGCAGTGGCT
>VBSM01003204.1:40237953-40248082 GCA_008086735.1 Cheirogaleus medius | reverse complement strand
TTTTTTTTTTTTTTTCGAGACAGGGTCTCACTATTGCCCAGGCTGGAATGCAAGGGCACAATCATACCTCACTGCAGCCTCGAACCCCTGTCCTCAAGCAATGGTCCCACCTCAGCCTCTCAACATGCTGGAATTACAGGCATTAGCTGCCATGCCCAGCCTTGTCTCCTTTTCAAAGCAATTTAGCACTATAACCCTTATCATGGGGAAACACAGAGGTGTATGTTCAGGATAAGAAACCTCTATATAGCTATAGCATATGAATTTCCCAATCAATTGGAATAAACCATAAAATACCAGCCTCGTGGCACTTTTGGGGTTTGAGACAGAGTCTTCTTGTTACCCAGGCTATAGTGCAATGGTGTCATCATAGCTCACTGTAACTTCAAACTCCTGGGCTCAAGTGATCCTGCTCCTGCCTCAGCCTCCCAAGTAGCTGGGACTACAGGTGTACGCCACCATGCCTGGCTAGTTGTTCTATTTTTTGTAGAGACAGGTGTCTCGCTCTTGCTTAGGCTGGTCTTGAACTCCTGGCCTCAAGCAATCCTCCCACCTTGGCCTCCTGAAGTTTTAGGATTACAGATGCGAAGCCACTGCGCTCTGATCAGCCTTGCAGTTTGAGATAAAGAAAGGCAGAGTCTTGTCTAATGCAGGCTCAGAAAAAAAATTTTTTAAGAGGCAGAGGCTCTAGAAAATGCCAGTCACTGGGGACAGGCAGGCAAGTAAATAGATAGGTTCTATCCTGGGAGCCCATAAATCACAGAAGTCCATCCTTCCCAGAAACCAGAAGCTCCTTATCTGCAAAATAAATTAAAGAACAGCTTCAAGTATCTCAGTGATTTCCTGCCCTCCAACTCAACTCCCTTGTTTACTGATTCCTGGAGTTACAATGAAAAAAAAAATTAAGACTTGAAACTTTTGATAGATTCATTCACACCAAAGAAGCATGTAAAGTTATATGCTGCTTCCTTGTTTTTGCGGGAAGAAAAGGATGAACCAGGATAGAAAAAGGAGACCAATTTGAGTTAGACTTTGGTTTTGCTGAAGGGCAGCCCTGCTAACTTGTTAGCAGAGCCAGGCAGAAGCATGCAGCTATATTTCACAAGTTCTAAGTGTCCCTTTTTTGAAACAGTTTGACACACTGCAGCTTTGTGATAAGGAGATTCGTGATAGTTCCTTCCACTGGCCAGTACTAAAGGGACTAGAAGTCTGAAAACCACAGGCAGAAGGTGAGAAGAACCCTTTTCTGCAGGGTGCTCAAAGTTTTTTTACTTTTAACTATTCTCACGCCGTGTTTTGTGGGTACCTCACCAACAACAGAGGTTAGTGGCTTTCTCTCAATGTGACAACACAGTAAGTTAAGCCCAGCTGAGACTTGACATTGAACAACCTCACTTTAGAGCTCACACTTTAACTGGCCCCTTGGCAAGAAATGCCTACTGCCGTTATGTGAGACTGACGCAATCACTCCCTGCTTCTTTCAGCTTTGATTCCTTTTCCGCAAGGCAGGCAGATGTGACTAGGGCCTTTTACTGGTGTAAAAACCCACGCTCAGGGGTCCAGTAAGCTGGCAAATGTAGGGAGCAACTGTCACCTAGTAAAATTCTAATATGCACATTAGCTTTTAATTTGTTTTAAACCAGCTATCAAGCATCCCATTTTGGAACATTAGTCTTCCAATGTTCTCAACCTGCCAAATTCCCCAGCAGGCCAATTGGAGTTCATGTGGGTATATTAATAACTCTGTTATGCATGTCAAGCAGCTCTATGAAAGCAACACACAAAGCACATGGAACAAACAGCGTAAAACTGATCTATTTCTGCAATGAATTTTATTGAATTCAAAGGAGATATTCCTGTATGAGAAATAAGAAACTGAAATCAAGTTGTACAACCAAGCATCATGAGATAAACCAGGGATGAGGTCTGCTCAAATCAGACCAGAGCAGACACCAGTTTATACCACAGCCCACATGAAGGTGTTTTTATTCATGACAAACAGTAACAGTGGCAACACAATGGCCACAAAATGAGACCATAAGTGCACTTGAATTTTTTGTGAGTTCTGGCTAAGCTCTCATAAGCCTGTCATTCTTTTCTTGCTAGCCAGGTAAATAGAACCCATCTGCTAATGCCAGAAACTTCAAAGCTCTTAATTCAGCTTGAAATAACTACACAATTGAGGACCTTTTTCTTAGCTAGCTACTTCCTGATTTAGAGTTGCCTAGCAAGTTAATTTCAACATAACAAAAGATGCCATCTGACTGGCTGCATCATGCCGGTGACAGGGGCAGGCTTAATGGGTTGTGTGCTCAGAGGCTGAGTTTCCTGGCTGGTCTTCCAGCTCTGTACCTTGGTGCTGAGCATTCTGAGACTCAGTCAGCTGAGGATAAAAGGGACCTACCAGCCAGTTGAGGGGCGTGTTGTTAACAAGATAATCCATCACATCATCTAAGGATTCCTTCATTTTCTGCAGCTTCCCCTTGCTAGAAGTGAGGAGGCTGTCAGACACTTCCTTAAAGGAGGCAGCGTTGCGGAACACTGAGTAGATGTCGCCTGCCATCACCCCCAAGTGGATGGCTTGATCTTGGACGTTCTGTGGTAACCCTTGGACGTTGGACAGGAGGGTGTGGCATGTGGTCTGGAGTTGCTGAGTCAGGTTGCGGGCAATAGCAAGAGTACGTGACTCGATGTGCTAAAAATAAAACAAACTTAAGAATTAGCAGTGGATCCAACAGTGCTATGTATAAATTAGCTCAATCACAGTAAGCTGGTTATGTGTCTACCACATGTGTCGATTCTTTGATTTCTTAAAATCCTCATAACAATGCTGAGTGTAGCAGTATTATTCACATTTTATAGATAGGAACATAAGCTTAGAGTTTAAGTAAAAAGCTCCAGTTAATAGCTGGAAAATAGCTTAGTGGGGATTAGAACTAGCACCTGAGTCTCAAAGTTCATCATTTTCAACTGAAGAAGCATAACAGGTAAAGGAGACCAGACAGAATGAAAATATACTCCATGATAGTAGTGTAATTTAGATAGTCCCTCTTCAAGTAAGATGGTATGAGCAAACAATTAATATTGATTTCAAAGGTAAATGCATATTAGCTTTTGGGACACAAAGAACCACTTTTTAGGACTATAAGATGCTATTTTTTCTGTCTGGAACATTAGTCCTCTTCTTGCCCTTTTGCCTAGTTTATTCACCATTTGTTCCCAGCTTATTGCTCATCTCCTCCAAGAAGCCATGTGACTCAACCAGTCCCACTCCAAGGCTGCCTGAAGTAGCCTTCCTATATATTCTCATAGCACCATATTTATGCAGTCAAAACACTCTAACGGGATAGCTGCCTGTATCCCCTGTTAGTCTGTGCCCATTCTGCGGGCAAAGCCCTTGTTTCCCATTCATTCATCTGTCATTCGGGGCATATACACACCTGTAGGTTGTTATATAAAGTTATTCCCTCCCCAGTTTTGCTTTTCTGCCACATAACAAGCCACCAATGTACAGTTACTGTTCAAGCTTTTGATAGAGAAGAGAATTTTAAGAGGAATTATGGAAATATTGAGATGAAAAATTGGAGAAGAACTTCTTCATAAGCTGTAGTAAATGACTGTCCCAGTCATCTTACCTCCGCACAGTGGGATTCATCGGTGTCATCATGGCCAAGGCTTCTCTTCCACTCCACCCAAGAGACATAGAGCTTGTCCTGAGCATCCTGAATCTTCTGGTTGGCACTATGCACATTCTTTCTGGCAAATTCAATCTAGAACACGTTGAAATAAGACAAAGGAACAAACCGTCAGACATTCATGTTAGCCTGTTTGCAGGTCTATGATGTAAAGCAGGCAACCTAAAAACTAAGAATTTCCATAAGAGTTTAATGAGAGCTATTCCTGCTGTCATTATTATTTATTATCAATATGTGTAAGTTAACCAAGTAGTAGTAGCTCTTTACTGCCTCTATTTAACTATTAAACCACTGACTCCAAATTTACCTCCAGTTTGGCACAGGTTAAGACAACTAAAATTTAATCTGCATGTGTAAAGGATAAATTAGAATTATGAAACAGAAAGGAATTTAACCTTCCTCTTTGCTGTTGCCAGCCACATAGTTCCCCTTCCAAGAAGTGGTTTTCTTATGGCAGTACAGTTCTGTACATATTGTTCTGTAACTTGGCAATCTTCAATGGCTACACAGTAGCCTATTGTGATGTATCAACTTAATTAGTCTTCTATTAGTTGAGGTGCATTACGATAGTCTCTGGCAACTTTAAACAAATATACATGCCTGTAGGATACAAAGCAAATCTGCTCAAGATATAGGTGTGCTTGTATCTTTCCTGGAACAGACCCTTGAATTCTCCAGAAGGGGACAAGTGTGGCTCTTTCTATACACTGCTGCCAACAGCAACACTTTCCCAGAGTGACAAGACAAGAGAGGTATTTATATTTGACCCCTCAGAACAAGATTAGCATTGCCTCATATATTCCAGCTATTTATCTACTTCCTCTTTCTGTGACTTGTCTGTATACTCTTTTGTCCATTTTTCTATTGGGCTGTTCAAAAAATAAGATGAAAATTTTTGGATTTCACGATTACATTAACTACTATGCCTGGAGATGGACGAACTCACTTCAGGTACCTTACAATGAAGTTTTGCTCACCAGGTGAACAGTAGAATGGAGCTGAGAAATGGTCTCCTGGCTTTTTTGCTTAGCTTCTTTAACCCTGCTGAGAGCCTGCTGGTAGGCACGTGAGCGAAGCTTGGTAGACAGGGATCCCAGTCTAACATAGTAACTTGGTTTCTGAACCACATCAAATCCTTCGACTTTTTTTGCTTCTTTTTCTGAAGTTAGAAAGAAAGGAAGGAAAAAAAAAAAACTTAAGGTTCACAGTTATAGGTAATAAGGCCTAGTCTCTAATCTGTGTCTTGACTTTGTAGATTCTACACAACCACCTAGCAATTATGTACTCATTTTCTGCTCATGTCTGCTGCTGTGCTTGACTACCCTGAACATGTTACTATCTCTGATACATATTCCATGTATCTACACAAGTTTCTTCCCATTAGAGTGAGCTTTCTGAGCAACATAGTACCTGGCACATAGCGGGCACTAATGTGTCTACTATGATGATGATTTTTTTTAATGATGACTCTGTAAAGCCACCCATTCAAGATAATCCATTTACAGAAAATATCTGTCAAGGCTAATTTGTCCTAAAGTTTCAAAACTTATTATGTACAATTCAATGTGAAACTTAAGATTGCTTTAAGAAGGAAAACCTCTACAGGCAGAAAAATAACTGGTTGTCTGGGGGAGGAAATGGAGATCAACTGCAAACAGGCACAAGGGATCTTTTGGGGTGGCAGCAATGTTCTAAAACTAGATTATAGTGATGGTTGCACAATTCTGTAAATTTAGACTGAAGGCAATTATATCTCAATGAAGCTGTTTAAAAAAAGATTAGTTTAAGGTATAAAACATTATTTCTAGACAAAATTCCAATTACCTAGTTCTTCCGCAGTGAGAGGGAGGTACTGGTCTACCAACATCTCTGATTTAGTGAGTGCGTTTTCTACTCCACTGCTCACAAACTGCATCACCCGACTTCCCAAGACTGTGTTGATGCTGCCGTTGACAACAGACTTAGTCTTCTCCACACCGCCAGTCACTGCTCCTTTGGTCCTGTCCATTACTCCTGTGATCGTACTGGCCACGGAATCCTTGGCCCCGGTCACAGTAGTTGTCACAGCATCTTTCGCCCCAGTCACAACGCCTTTGGCATTGGCAACAACCTGCAGTGGAAAAGCACATCATTTAGCTGGTGAGAAAACAAGCACAAATACATATTTGAGGTCTGAACTAAGGCAGCACAGTTGAAGCATTAAAGAAAGAATCTGGTCCTTTCACTCTCTAGCTTTAAGTCTTGGGCAAGTCACTAAGATGTGATGAACCTGAATTTCCCTATCAGGTATCTCTGTCCTACCTGCCCCTTCTCAAGGATTATTGGAAGAGCAAATGAGGTAAACAGATATGAAATCTGTCAAGGTGATAAGTTCTTGTTTTTTAACTAGATGAATCTTTAGTGACATATAGGGAGTACACGGGAGAAGAATGGCCTTTTCCATGTTGGCATGCTTGTACTGAGAGCAGCTCATGCCTGCCTATGAGCACAGACACGGGTACCATGCACACTCAGCCCTTTTCACGCAGCCTCGGAAGCCAACACACAGGGAGCGACGTCAGTTCTCCATCCTACTGGATGTGCTCTCAGATATCTGTAACTCATATAAAGCTCTCACCAGCCTGCCCAAGCTCCACTCATGATACCCAAAGTTAGCTTATGGGAATAGCTAGCTCATTTTCCCATTTTGCTCAAGTGTGAAGGAGAGGATGCAAACTAGAACAAAAGATTCTTTCCTTTTGTGCCTATGCAACAACACAATTATATCTTTGTGTAAATTCAGTCCCCCTCAAAAACTATGCAAGTATTTTTTACAACAGAAGACTGCTACTAGGCAAGTAAACCAAGTATTAGTGAGTTCTGGGTTGCTGCAAGGGAAACACAGGAGAAGCTGACGGGGAGATAATGGTCCAGGTTCCCAATCCAAATGAACTAACTCACAGTTCTACTTTCTACATTGGAGTAGCAGGGTAAGGGAAGGGGAGAGGACATGAAAGATCTCCTCCAGGCATATCTCAGGTACAGAACATAAAGTTTTTAAAGCCATTTCATAAACTGGTGACTTGTCCAAGATCACACATGAAAGGGAGACTAAAAACCCATATCCCGACTAGTCCAGTGCCATTTTTATTATAAGAGAAATGACTTTGAGGCTTCATGTGCCCCATCAGATCCCACACAAAGAGGGTGGTGAAGGCTGGCATTTGGGACAAGGATAACAGCACTACACCCCTTCCACTTGAAAACTTAATTACGAAGATCAAGTTTTCACGTGGAATTAAGTAGAATTAAGAATACTCCATGATTCTAGCTATATGACTAAATGAGAAGAAACCTTTCAGTTTAGTTATTCGTCTGGTGTCCTTTCTAGTATTATTTCATGAAGGGCTAATTCCATTAAGAATGGCTAATAGTTAATACTTGTACCCCCATAATAAGAGGAAATTAAAAAAAAATTAAAAAAAAGAATGGCTAATAGTTAATGTTAAACTCCTTTAAAGGATAATAAAGTGAAAACAGTTAGCTTTTTACACTTAAAAATTCAATCTTTTTTTCTTCCAAGTCACTATATTTCTTCAAACTCAGTGAGAGTAATTATTCATAGAACTAGGTTATCTTGTAAGAACAATATATTTTTTTCTTCTTACAGGACAGGTGGAATATGCAAAGGGACAAATGCCCTCTGGTATAATCTAGTCATGCTCCTGGGAAGTACTCACAGGATAGTATAAATTGACATATGTAGAGTCTCAGTGCTGTGAAATAGGCAAGAGAAGAATTTTCTCTTTTCTATCCCTACAGGGGTAGGAAGAAATACTACATGCTGTTATGGCATGCCACGGGAGATATATAGACTTCTTACGGTCCATATATCTGTCTAGGGGCTGCCACCATGTCACATTAGAGGCTACAGAACACGTTAGAAAGACCATTAGAATGAGGGCCAAATAAAGTTATGACATTTATGACCTGGTCTAAATAACTACGACTACCTCCAAGTATTAAGTTTTGTTACCTGTGAAATGAAAAAACCACCTAATGGTCATATGTATTAGACACATAATAGTGTATACATGCTAGTTTAGGATAAGATTTGGCTAGGAAGTCCATTTAGGACTTCATATATGGACTTGTTATAAAGGGTTTCCAAGACAAGCTTGAACTCCCAGTCCTATATACAGTGGTTATATTGCTTTAATAATTATACTAAAAATAAGTAACCACATTGAATCTGCTGTTTTGCCCATTTTAGTGCAAACTTACTGCTATGTGCAAAGTAACTCTTTTCAGCAAAAGGTGGCTATGCCAGCTTTTAACCAAAGCACATAGTAGAAGAAAAGTCTACAGTCATTGGTCAATTCAAATGATTTCAGAAGATTTATGAATCTTTTGGAATCTTTAGATTTATCCATTAAGAGTTTATCTTAAAAATTAAACATCCAGTTCATATTATAAATGCCACATTTGCTTGTAGGCATATAGAAAAGAAAGGTGGTAACTTATTACCTGGTAGTGAGATTATACAGCTTTTATATAGCTCATTCCAAAGTCACATAAATCCGGTGAGAAAACTGAAGATCAAGCTATACTTGGTCCTCTAGGTATTAGCATGTAGTCTGTCTAGGTTAAGGGAAAGACACATGTGGCAGGGAAAAGGGAGCAGGGGATAGGGAGGCACATGGTCATGGAACGCTGACAAGAAAACCTTCTCTAAATTATTTGTTAATGCCTCAGGGGAAGATCTTCTCCAAACTATCATTTACTAGAGCCTTTGGCTTTCAATAACCAACCAATTTTTTTTGTTAATTTTAAATAAGGTAACTTTTAATATTGTATACAAAATTTACTATCATTCAGCAAAAGTTAAAGAAAATACCCAAAATGGAAAATAACTCATGCTCATCACTGGCACAATCTCATGCAACATAAGTAAAAAATTTAGAGAGGCCCACAAGCATTCTGAAGGCTGTATGCTAAAAAACTCGCCTACAGTTGTGTGCTGCCTAGCGACATTTTGGCCAAATAGACTGTATACTAGACCATGGTCCTGTAAGATTATAATGAAGCTGCTCTATACAGATGTACTATTTTTTATTTTATTTTATTTTATTTTATTTTTTGAGACAGAGTCTCACTCTGTTGTCTGGGCTAGAGTGCCATGGCGTCAGCCTAGCTCACAGAAACCTCAATCTCCTGGGCTCAAGCAATCCTTCTGCCTCAGCCTCCCGAGTAGCTGGGACTACAGGCATGTGCCACTATGCCCAGCTAATTTTTTCTATATATTTTTAGTTGGCCTATTAATTTCTTTCTATTTGTAGTAGAGACGGGGTCTCGCTCTTGCTCAGGCTGGTTTCGAACTCCTCACCTTGAGCGATCCTCCCACCTTGGCCTCCCAGAGTGCTAGGATTACAGGTGTGAGTCACCGTGCCCGGCCAATTTTTTATCTTTTATATCATATTTTTACTCTACTTTTTCTATGTTTAGTAATGTTTAGATACACAAACACTGACCATTGTGTTACAGTTGCCTATAGTACAGTACTGTAACATGTTGTGAAGGTTTGTAACCTAGGAGCAATTATACCATATAGCGTAGGTGTGAAGTAGGCTATACCATCTAGGTTTGTGTAAGTACATTCTATAATGTTCTCATCGTGACAAAATTGCCTAATGATGCATTTCTCAGAACCTATTCCTGTCGTTGAGTGACACATGGCTGTATTTAGATTATGAAAGACACAAAGCCAGATTTTTCCCTACCTGGTATCATTCTGTATTCTTAACTTGAAAAAAAAAGTGGGACATTCTCTGAACCAAAGGATCACTAGAACGGGTAAGACTATCATTTTTGTCAACATTGACTAGCTGTCCCATACGAATGGCAGTCCCTATCAGCATTACACCAACCCAGGTGAGAAAAGGGTCTATATACCGTCTCTGCATTTATCTAATACCACATGTGAATCAGTTATTTGAGAGCAATTTCATCTGCAGGGTCAAAGCCACAAATTGAAAGAAAAATTTTCTAGTCCAAAGGTGGCTAATTCTTCTCTGCTTCTTAGATATAACCTGACAACAGTTCAGGAAGTAAGAGCGTGGCCATTACTCTTTCAAACATACATCCAGATCCAAGTTGAGAGAACAAATCAGTATTTGCCCATCTGTGGCATGCACAGCCTGTGCTAATGGGTAGAATGTGAAAATATGCGAGGTGTCAAGCTTCAGCATTTTGGTCCCAAGCTCACCTGAGTTGATGGCTGATTCAGGATAGGCAGGCTCTCCTCAATCCTGTCTAGGCCCTTACAGGCATAGGTATTGGCAACCGCAACTAGAAGAATCACAAATGGAAAAATGTTCATTTAAACAGTGTAGGTAAGGCCAGGCGCGGTGGCTCACGCCTGTAATCCTAGCACGCTGGGAGGCCAAGGCGGGTGG
>VBSM01003204.1:40224219-40237853 GCA_008086735.1 Cheirogaleus medius | reverse complement strand
AAAAAAAAAAAAAGAACGTTGATCTTTTATCACGCAATGCACTGCCTATTTCTCTAGCTCAGACAGGAAGAAGTTGCTGGCAACTTTCTTCCACAGACGGAGAAATAAGGGGGTGTGAGGGCGAAGCAGGCAGAGGCAGGCCAGGTAGGAAGCTGGCTAGGAAGTTACTTTCTCATTAACTTGTCCCTAATGTTAATGCCAAGAGTAGCCAGGCTTCCCCTGAACCCTTATTCAGGGAATAAGGTATCTGGAAACTCTCCCAAAATTAGCATTTCCTTGGAGTGTATATTCAGGGCAATTTGAATGTATGCTCCTGGGTTGCAATCCTCAAGTTTGGCCCAAATAAACTCTCTACTTCTCTACTTATATGTTAAAAAAAAAAAATTTTTTTTTTAAATTGAAAACATGTCTATACAAAAACTTGTATACAAATGTTCACAGAAGCATTATTCATAATCTACAAAAAGTAGAAGTAACCCAAATATCCATCAACTGATGAACGAATAAAACATAGTCTATCTATACAATGAAATATTATTCTATAATAAAAAGGGATGAGGTACTGATATGATGCCACAACATGAACGAACTTTGAAAACATTATGCTAAGTGAAAGAAGCCAGTAGCAGGCTGGGTATGGTGGCTAAAATCCCAGCACTTAGGGAGGCCAAAGTGGGAGGATCACTTGAGATCAAGAGTTTGAGACCAGCCTGGGCAACACAGTGAGACTCCGCCCCTGCAAAAAAATTTTAAAATTAGCCAGGTGTGGTGGTGTGCACCTGCAGTCCCAGCTATTAATACTTGGGAGGCTGAGGCAGGAGGATCACTTGAGCCCAGGAGTTTGAGGTTGCTGTGAGCTATGATGAGACATCACCGTACTTTAGCGCAGGCAACAAAGCCAGACCCTGTCTCAAAAAAAACAAAACAAAAGAAGAAGCCAGTAGCAAAAGACCACATATTGTATAAAATATCCAGAATAGGCAAATGTATAAAAACAGAAAGTAGATTAGTAGTTGCCTAAGGGTAGTTGGAAGGAAACGGGGAGTGATGGCTAATGTGCATGAGGTTTCTATTGTTTTTTTTTATTTTGATAAAATATACATAACACAAATCACCATTTTAACCATTTTTAAGTATACAATTCAGTGGCATTAAGTTCATTCACAACACTGGACAACCACTACCACTGTCCATTGTCAAAACATTTTCATCATCCCAAACAGAAACTGGTTTGAGATTTCTTTCTGGAGTTATAAAAATGTTCTAAAACTGATTGTGGTAATGATTGCACAACTCTGTGACTATAATAAAAACCATGGAATTGTATACTTTAAATGGGTATAGTGTATGGTATGTTAATTGTATCTCAATATAAAGATGTTATTAAAAACAAAAAAGAAGTTCATGTTCATACACTGTGTAGTCTCAAAAAAGTCAGTTATTTCAGTTCACCCCTGGATGCCTCCTCATGATCTCAGTTGCCAACACAGAAGCACCTCTCGGGAGTTTTTTATTAAAGCGTCGTGAACATCTGCCATTGCTATGCAGTAGGCCTTCTATGACAATGAGGGTTGCCAGGCGGTTTCTAGGTAAAGGATGTGCCTCAGGAAGGGCTGAGGATTCCCAGATGTTGCCTCTGTGAGCTCAGGGGCTCACCCCTACCCAGCCAGCCCCTGACTGCACCTGAGGGACAACTCAGAACTCACTTTGCGGCTCTAGCTTCTGGATGATGGGCAGAGCACTCGTCACGGCCACCGAAGTGATGGTCTTCACGCCCTTCTCTGCCATCTCGCACACAGACTTCAAGTAGGGATACTGATCCTTTGTGCTGACGTAAGCTGAGGACATGAGGTCGTACGTGGAGCTCACCAAGGGTAGGTTGGCCACCCTAGTCACCACGCTCTGCAACCAAAGGGCAGGGGGCAGTTATTAACTTCTCGAACAGAAAGGGAGAGAAAGGAGTCAAGAAACGGCTATTTAAAAGTCATACCGGTTGTGGATCAACTGCAACAGATGCCATTTTTCTTCCTGGATAAAGAAGGTATCTGCGGAAGAGAAATTTATTTCAGGACACTGTGATAAGACTCTCCTAGAGTCATTCCTTCGACCCAAGCAAGTGCTCATTTCAAGTAGAGAAAAATTCAAGATAACCTAGTGTAGTCTCCTGCACTTCTTAGATTAGACTAAGCACAGTGGCAAGAAGGTGCTCCGAGGAATTGAGAAACATTTCAGGACGCGTTTGAAAGTTCACTTAGTATCCCCAGCGACCCACACCCACACAAAACGCCCGCGGCAGAGCTGCTAGGGAAGGGCCTGCCCGGCCGCCGCCCACCACCTTCGGGCGAGGCTGCGCTCCCTCCGGCCACCCGGTCCCAGCTCGACACCAAGAGTAAGCACCGCCCTGCAGGAGGAAGTCGGGCGCCAGTATCGACTGCCCCACTGTCGCTGTGCACCCCCTAAAATCCTGCCTGAAGACGAATTTCTAACGCGTTTTCCTTTAAATATTGTCCCGTTGGGACAAATGGAAATTGTTTCCCCACAACCATGCAGGGAGGGCAAGAGATACTAAAGCCCGGCGCGGAAAAGAAGCCTCAACCAACAGAAGCCGGGGTCGAAAGCGCGGGTCCAGGAGGCCGCCCCTTCCCAGCCAGGACCCGGAAGCTGCGAGATGGTCCCTGGCCCCCGGGCCACGAGCCCCGAGTGGAGCAGGGCAGCGGCCTCCAGCCCCCGAGGAGCCCCCGTGCCATCTCAGCACTGCGGGCGCACCGAGGGGACGCGCACCCACCGAGCGACCGCAGCGAAGAGGCGAGCGCAGCGAGTCCCGCAGCTGGTCCCGGCAACTCCGACCCGCACGAAGAGCGCGGCCCCGGGGCTCCCGGACTATATACCCCGCCCCGCCGCCCCGCCCCGCGCCACGTGACCGGCCCGGGGGACGCGGAACAGCCGGTGGCAAAGCCGGAGTGTCGCCCTCAGCCGCTTGCGGGGTCCTTCCCCCAGCTGCTGGCCCGCCGAGAGGGGTGGGCGCCCAGTCTGGGTGAGGGGGAGTCCTGCCTGGGCGAAGGGCCCTGCGGGGGAGGAGAGGAGCGCGCCGGCCAGGGAGGCGAGGTCCCACTGGAGGGGACCCCGGTCTGGGTAGGGGCCCTGCCTGAGTGAGGGGTCTGCCGGGGGAGCGGGTCTGGGGGAGGGCTGCCTGGGTCAGGGACCGTGAGAAGCCGGTTTCCAGGCCGGCTTTGGGTTTTGAAAAACTCAGACCAGTTAACGCTAACTTGTTGATTAGCATCAGTCCTCCGAATCAAACTCTTTTAAAATGGAAACAGTGGCTTCTAGGCTGTTTATTTTTAAGGAACAAATAACTTTTAGAGTTTTGTGAAATTCTGATCCAACGACGGACCTGTAGAGACTTCTGTTTTACTGCTTTTTTTAAGTCAATTCCTCAAACATACTTCTCTTTTAAAGTTGAGTCGGAATTTCCAAAAAGGGTCTTAGAATACCATTTGGTTGGTCCTCTTCTTTTTTTCTCCGCAAGACTCAATTCCAAATCACTCCGAATGATGGCTGCCCAAGCTTATGCAAGATTGCCAACTTTGTGCGTGTGTGTTTGGGGGAGAGGGGCCTTATACATTGTATGCGTTATTTTAAAAGACAACTTAAATCGTGAACATCTGAGTCCCATTTTATTTTCTTGTGTAAAATGCAGAGGCTTGAACCAGATTTTTGAGCAAACAAGTTGTGCAACCGCTCGGGGCCAGGTAGGATTCCATGGACTTCTTCCCAAGTGGGCGAGGGAGGATCTCCAGATGAAGTTGTCACAGGCCTCAGCCTCCCCTACCTAGGCACAGCAGAGAGGACAGCTGGAAGGCGAGATGGGAGGAAGCTTGGTGTCTGCCGCCCGCGGGTCCTCCGCCTCTAGAATTGGAACTAGGGGAGAAGGCTATAGTGCTGGAGCCCCAGTGACCTGCTTTGTGTGTCAAGCTATGGAGTTTAAACTGTGGGAAGCCCTCAAAGGCAGTTGCCCTTTTTATTTAACCAACGTTGCATGCACACAGATACTGTGTATCATATTTAAAGCTTCAAATTGGCCATTAAAAATGTATCCCTTATACAAGACTGAACTAATATCTAAAAGCCCTTAGTAAGAAAAATGATAGTATTTATTTCCCTCCTCCCCCCATGTAATTTAAAATAAAATATAATACTTAGTCATAAAAGAAGTGTTTGGAAGTCCAAAACAGATCTGTTTTTTTTCTTTTTCTGTGTTGACATTTTCAGTGTTTTAAACAATCAAATTATGTTTTTCTTTTCTTTTTGGTATTCTGGCTTTCTGGCTTTCTCGATACACTAAGCAAATGTTGGATCTGTCTATTGTTAATCCATCCCTGCTCACATGACTTCTCATTAATTTGACATCTTATTTTGCATCCAAACTCTTGCCCTTTCACCTATAAAATGCCTCCATCTTTTCCTTTTTTGTTTTTAACCTGTGAGTCATTTCCTCTCTTTAAGGATGAGCAAGCTTTCTTTTGCTTTTATTTGCCTGTGAAGAATAGGGCCCCAGGGACTAATCTTGGGACTAGACTCTTCGAACCCACAAAAGATGAAACACACCAAATCCTGCATCCCCAACTCTCTTTCAGCTTCATGAGTCCGTGAGAGCATTGAACTGTGGCAAGAATAACACTGAAGGTGGGATGTGTACAATCCCATTAAGGTAGGGTGTGTGCAGTAAAGCAGTCCTGGGAAGTACAAGGCCATTACCATGGATTGGGCCAAGCTGAGATTCCTGTCGTTCCAATTTTAGTATATGTGCTGCCGAAGCGAGCACAAAGCTGAGATTCCTGAAGGTTTTCAGTGTTTTGTTTTGTTCCCTCCAGGAATTTATTATGGCCTCCTGGGCCCTCCAGGGTCTGGCTCCTGTCTCTCTCAGGAGTCTCTTCTCTGATGTTTACCTCTCTTAAACCTTAAGCTCTAGCCATATCAATTCACTTACAGTCCCTTGAACACATCCTAGTATAGGATTCTTGTGTGTCATTGCTCATGCTGTTTTCTCCAGTTTGTCCACTGGGAATTTGTCCTCTAAAACCCAGGTCTTGGCTAGAAACAAAAAACCCAGGTCAGATGCCACCACCTCCAGGAAGACCTCCTGAATACCTTAGATGGAATCCATCACTCAAACACCTCTGCTGTACCTCTGTACTTTATGCATACTTTTATGCTTGCCTTTATCACACAATATTATTTGTTTATACATTCTTCTTCTTTGAGGTTAAGAAATTTCTTTTTTCTTTTTGCAACCCCTAGCACACATAATAATGCCTACACTGAGCAGGTGTTCAATAAGTAGTTGTTGAAATAAATTTCAGTTTGTGTGTGGCCAATTATTTTTTATAAACACTACTCTATTATTTCTTAAAAGTCACTCTTAATCAAAAATTCTCCTGGATTATTAAGATAGCCGGTAGTACTCATAGCTTTGCAAATGCAATGCAGCAGTGGTTCTCAAATGTACAGCAGCATTAACCTCACACAGGACCTTGTGAGAAATGCAAATCCCCAGGCCCCACCCCAAACCTAGTAAATCAGAAACTTTGAGTGTGGGCCCAGCAATCTGTGTTTTATTGTTTGTTTGTTTGTTTGTTTGTTTTGGAGACAGAGTCTCACTCTGTTGCCTGGGCTAGAGTGCCGTGGTGTCAGCCTAGCTCACAGCAACCTCAAACTCCTGGGCTCAAGAGATCCTTCTGCCTCAGCCTCCGGAGTAGCTGGGATTACAGGCATGTGCCACCATGCCCAGCTAATTTTTTTCTATACATTTTTAGTTAGCCAATTAATTTCTTTCTATTTTTAGTAGAAATGGGGTCTCACTCTTGCTCAGGCTGGTTTCGAACTCCTGACCTTGAGCAATCCACCCGCCTCGGCCTCCCAGAAAGCTAGGATTATAGGCGTGAGCCACCTCATCCAGCCAGCAATCTGTGTTTTAATAAATCCTCCAGATTATTTTAATAGTTTCTAAAGTTTGAGAACCATTGTTTTACAGAAGTGTTTTTTCATGGAGTGGTCTGGGGACTGGTACATCAGAATCACCTTGGGTGCTTGTTAAACATTCTGCCTCCTACCCCAGACCCACTGAGTCAGAATCTACAGGGGATGGGACCCAGGAGCCTGCATTGTTAACAATACTCCTTTGGAGTACCACCACTTTACTCTTCTCAAAGTACTTTCACGTGTAGCTCATATTTGAGCCTCATAACAGTCTGGAGACTTGATGGGGTGGGGATTATTATTTCCGTTTTAATAATGAAGAAAGTCTCAGAGAAGTTATGGGATCTACCCACAGTCTTATGACTGACTAAGCAGCAAGCTAGGCAAAACTAGATCCTGAGCTAGTTACCTAATTTCTCTTCACCTTAGTTTTCTCATCGGTAAACTGGAGATAATAGCAGTTCATGTTTGAGGTAAAAGTTTATGTGGGTGTTCGTTGTACTAGTCTTTCAACTTTTCTGTGGGTTTAGGAAACTGTTTCAAAATAAAAAGTTTAGAACATTATACAGCGATAAGAATGAAGAGACCTATAACTAACTGCTTATTTGCAATGTAAATTAAAGCCACATGCAAACACATACTATACAAAAACAAGCTAAGCTCTGTCTTATGCTTTTTTTCAAAAAAAAAAAAAAAAAAAGGATCATTGCTTTGGTGGAGTAGTGAGTACGGGATTGGTGACTGGAAGGGGCCATGAGGGGCCTTTGGGTGCAGGTCATTTTCTATTCTGGAAACTAGTTACATGTGTGTACCCTGTGAAAATTCATCAAGCAGCACATTTACATATGTTTTTGAAAAATCGAGGGGAAAAGAAACAGTCTTCATAGTGGCGTGAGCCTGTAGTCCCAGCTTACTCCAGAAGCTGAGGCAGGAGGATCAGGATTGCTTGAGTCCAGGAGTTCAAGACCACAGTGCCCTACGATCTCACCTGTGAATAGGCTAGGGTTTGCAGCAACTCAGGATTCTTTGGGCATGTTATTGATACAAAGTAATACCAAAATAGCAAGAAAAAAAGCTGGCCATGGAGTTTCTTCTAGAGGCGGGACAACTGCCTCCCTCCCCCAGTAGCTCCATGCGCTCCAGCTGTGTCCACCTGCATCCTCTCCTTCACGCAGCTTGCTCTCCCTCTCACACCTCCCTCTTGAGACATAGTCTTCCCTCTGTCTGGATTGCCTGCCCCTCTGGCAAACTCTGTTCACTCTGTACAACTCCACTCTTCACCTCTCTGAGGTGCTGCCCAGCCCTAAGATCATAAAATAGGAAGTGGCAGCACTCTGCTTCAAATAGAGTTTATCTGACTCTAGAATCTACACTGTTTACTTGGCCTGTGCTCTTGGGAAATAAATACACTTGACCCAAATAGACCTCAGTGTCCACACAGGCATCAGTAAGATGGAGTTAGCCTAGATTCTATCTAGGGTTCCTTTCAGCTATATTATTTTAATCAAAAAACAACAACATCAGCCAGGTGTGGTGGCTCACGCCTGTAATCCTAGCACTCTGGGAGGCCGAGGTGGGCGGATAGCTCGAGGTCAGGAGTTTGAAACCAGCCTGAGCAAGAGCAAGGCCCTATCTCTACTAAAAATAGAAAAAAATTAATTGGCCAACTAAAAATATATAGAAAAAAATTAGCCGGGCATGGTGGCACATGCCTGTAGTCCCAGCTACTCTGGAAGCTGAGGCAGAAGGATCTCTTGAGCCCAGGAGTTTGAGGTTGCTGTGAGCTAGGCTGACACCACGGCACTCTAGCCCAGGCAACAGAGTGAGACTGTTTCAAAAAAAAAAAAAAACACAACAACAGAAACACTAGCTCGTATTATATTAATATATAGCTTTACAATGTCCTTTCTAAAAACATTTTTTTTGTTTTTTTAATTATTTACTTATTTATTTATTTTAATTTCAGAATATTACAAGGGTACAAATGTTTCAGTTACATGGATTGCTTTTGTACTGCTTGAGTCAAAGTTATAAGTGTGCCCATCACCCAGATAGTATACATTGTACACATTAGGTATAATTTCACCCATCCTTTCCTCCCTCCTCCCACTTGCTTGATTTCCATTGTGTTGTACTTCCATCTGTGCACATGAGTGCTGATCAGTTAGTTCCAATTTAATAGTAAGTACATGTGATGTTTGTTTTTCCATTTTTTAGATATTTCACTTAGGAGAATGGTCTCCAGTTCCATCCAGATTGTTGCATTTTTTTATGCCGAGTAGTACTCCATGGTATACATAAACCACGTTTTATTAATATGCTCACAAACTGATGGGCACTTGGGATGATTCCACATCTTTTTGATTGTGAATTATGCTGTAATAAACATTCTAGTGCAGGTATCTTTTTGGTAAAATGGCTTTTTTTCCTTTGGGTAAATATCCAGTAGTGGGATTGCTGGATCAAATGGTAGGTCTATTTTTAGTTTTTTGAGGAATCTCCATACTGTTTTCCATAGATATTGCACTAGTTTGCATTCCCACCAGCAGAGTATAAGTGTTCCTATCTCCCCGCATTCATGCCAGCATCTATTGTTTCAGGACTTTTTGATAAAAGCCATTCTCACTGGAGTTAAGTAATATCTCATTGTGGTTTTGATTTGCATTTCTCTGATGATTAGTGATGTTGAGCATTTTTTCATATGTTTATATGCCAATCGTCTATCTTCTTTTGAAAAGCTTCTGTTCATATCTTTTGCCCACTTTTTAATGGGGTTGTTTGATTTTTTTCTTGTTGAGTTGCTTGAGTTTTTTGTAGATTCTGGTTATTAGCCCTTTATCAGATATATGGCATACAAATATTTTCTCCTATTCTGTAGGTTGTCTATTTGCTCTATTGATTGTTTCCTTGGCTGTGCAGAAGCTTTTTAATTTAATCAAGTTCCATTTATTTATTTTTGTTGCTGCTGTGATTGCCCTTGGGGTTGTCTTCATAAATTCTTTGCCTAGGCCGAAATCTAGAAGAGTTTTTCCAACATTTTATTTTAGAATTCATATGATTTCATGTCTTAGATTTAAGTCTGCTATAAATATTTTTTTTTGAGACAGAGTCTCACTCTCTTCCCCGGGCTAGAGTGCCGTGGCATTAGCCTAGCTCACAGCAACCTCAAACTCCTGGGCTCAAGCGATCCTCCTGCCTCAGCCTCCCAAGTAGCTGGGACTACAGGCACATGCCACCGTGCCCGGCTAATTTTTTCGATTTTTAGTTGTTTGGCTAATTTCTTTCTATTTATAGTAGAGACGGGGTCTCACTCTTGCTCAGGCTGGTCTCGAATTCCTGAGCTCAAGCAATCCTCCCGCCTTGGCCTCCCAGAGTGCTAGGATTACAGGCGTGAGCCACCGTGACTGGCCTCCTATAAATCTTGAATTAATTTTTGTGAGTAGTGAGAGAGATGGATCCTGTTTCAATCTTCTACATGTGGCTATCCAATTTTCCCAGCACTGTTTATTGAATAGGGATTCTTTTCCCCTGTATATGTTGCTGTCTATTTTGCCAAAGATCAGATGGCAATATGTTTTATATCTGGGTTCTCTGTTCTGTTCCATTGGTCTCTGTATCTATTTTTGTGTTAGTAATATGCTGTTTTGGTGACTATAGTTTTGTAGTATAGCTTAAATTCTAGTAAAGTGATGCCTCCAGATTTGCTCCTTTTACTTAAGGTTGCTTTGGCTATTTGGGCTCTTTTCTGGTTCCCCAAAACATTATCTCAAACCAGACAGGTGACTTTTGCTATTCTCTTGTCACAAGACAGCTTTATGTATCCAAGCACAAGGGAAATATTCCTATATTCATTTCTTATTTTCTTGTAAGCTTAAAACAGATAAAACTATCCTTCTGGCTGGATGTGCTGGCTCACACTTTTAATCCCAGCATTTTGGGAGGCTGAGACAGGAGGATCACTTGAGGACAGGAGTTTGAGATCAGCCTGAGCAACATAACAAGACCTCATCTCTACCAAATATATATATATATATATATATATATATAAACTATGGTTAGATGCCACGAAGTAGCTTGCAATTCCTTAACTTTATGTGTATTGTTAGGCCCAAGAGCCTCTTCCATCCTTGTCAAGGGGAGTGCTAAACTTCTTTCCTTTCATATAAGACTCTACAAAAAAAATTTCTATAATTTTTTTAAACTATATTTCTCATGGACCAGAGACTAAGATAACAAATCACAAGTTATGAGTCACGAGGCCAGACAGTTTCTGCTTTGACCAGTTCAAACTCCATGTACACCGGTCATCAGGAGGAACAATTTCTTGGATTACTCAATTACTCTATATTCCTAATCACCCCTGAACTTGATCCTCTTCCTTTCATCTTGTTTCTTCTCCAAGTACACTGAAAAGGAACAGGCAATACCTCTTTCACATGGACTTTGTCTTGACTTGGTTTCCAAATAGACCAACCTCCTTCTCCCCATCTGAACTTTATGTCCCCATTTGAACTGTATGTCTTTAGCCTGCCATGGCCTCTTCCCTTCTCCATCTGAAATAGATAATTCAAGTAAAAGCATTCAGAAGATAGACCTCATCAATTTCACATCTATTTCTTATCTAGACTATTTGTCTTCCCCTTCATCTTGTAGGTTTGAGATCTCATAAATTGAAGTTATCGGCCCGGTGCGGTGGCTCACGCCTGTAATCCTAGCTCTCTGGGAGGCCAAGGCGGGAGGATCGCTCAAGGTCAGGAGTTTGAAACCAGCCTGAGCAAGAGCGAGACCTCGTCTCTACTGAAAATAAAAAGAAATTAATTGGCCAACTAAAAATATACATATAAAAAACAATTAGCCGGGCATGATGGTGCACGCCTGTAGTCTCAGCTACTCAGGAGGCTGAGGCAGGAGGATCACTTCAGCCTAGGAGTTTCAGGTTGCTGTGAGCTAGGCTGACACCACGGTACTCTAGCCAGGGTGACAGAGTGAGACTCTGTCTCAAAAAAAAAAAAAAAAAAAAAAATTTGAAGTTATCCTGGGCTGTCACAATTTCATGTTTTTATTATCTTTAAGTGAAAGCAATTATTAAGTGAATTCATAAGTGTAGCTTACTTTTTATTATTTATATCCAATTCATTCCTTACCACATGAAGGATTTAACTTGCCTTACAAAAATGTGTAGATTATAGAAAAAATAAATTTTAAGTAGCTAAGAAAAAGAAATTAAGAAGAAGCTTATAGTTTTTATATTATCATCACCATATCAAGTAATTAATGTTCACAATAGGAGAAATTCAGTGATTCAACAAAGATGAAGAAACAACTCCTAAAAGAGATATCTATTGTATACAGATAAAGTGCTGCATTGGAGCTTATCGATTGATTTTTTTATTTTTTGTTTATTTTTATTTATTTTTTATTCTCCCCTTCCCTTCCCCGCTATCAATTTCAATAAGCTATTTGTGGTTTCTTAGTGCAACATGGTATAGTGAAAAAACCCCCAACTTTTAAATCAGAGTCCCAACTTTGAATCTCTGCATACTATGGTGATGATAATACCTGCCTCAAAGAATTATTGTGCAGAAAAATAATACAATGAGTATAAGAGCCCAAACATAGTGCCAAGCAAGTAGTTATGTAATTTCTCCTATTAATTTTTCTTTGATCACAGAAAAATAGAGCTAACTAAAATGTGGGTCATAAGAATGAAAGAATTTTGGAGTAAGAAGAGAGTTTGTTGATGGTCCTGTGTCCTATCCAGTGGGTCTCTGTGTGCTTCTGTGTGCAAGATGTTGGCCTGAGCACCTGCTAAAAATGCAGATTCTAGGGCCTTATCTCCAGAGATTCTGATTCACCTGATTTAGGTCATAATCCAGAAATGGGTTTTTTTATTTGGTTGATTTTTCTTATTTTATTTTATTAGAGATGGAGTCTTGCTCTGTCATTGAGGCGGGAGTGTGGTGGTGCCATCAGTTCACTGCAGCCTCTAACTCCCCAGCTCAAGTGATCTTCCCACCTCAGCCTCTTGAGTAGCTGGGACTACAGGTGCACAACACCATGCCCAGCTAATTGTTAATTTTTTTGTAGAGACAAGGTCTCCCAATATTGCCCAGGCTGATCTCAAACTCCTGGCTGGTATTATAGGTGTAAGCCACCATGCCTGGCCAGAAATTTTTAAAAATAGCCCAGGTCATTCTGATGCAGGTGATCCAAGAACAATACATTAAGAAACACTGCATTCAAGCCAGACTCTTTCTTTACAGAGGGACAAAGCAGTTGAGTTATTTGCCTAACACACTACAGCTGGCAGATTGAAACCAGACCGTGAGGTGCCTGAATCCATGGCCTTTCCTCCAGGCTGCATTGCTTACACAATGGTTAGGAAAATACAACTCAATAGTAAGTCTATTTCATCTAATCATTTTTGCGCAAAGAACTGCCCTTGGCCTGGTGTCCTGGCTCACACCTGTAGTCCCAGCTGCGGGGTAGGCTGAGGTGGGAGGATCACTTGAGCTGGGGAGTTAGAGGCTGCAGTGAGCTGATTGCACCTGTGCACTCCAACCTGGGTGACACAGCAAGACCCTGTCTCTAAAAATTCAAGCTTACTGACCAGCCCCAACACTAGAAAGTGACTCAATTCCCATCCTCAACACCTAATGACCATAAAGACATGATTTTTGGATTGCGAGACCATGAACTGTACTTGAAAAAGGCAGTTTGCTTTGCATGCTGAGTGATCTTTGCCCTGGGTAACCTAAGCAACCTTTCCCACTGTATATACAAGTTGCTGACAATCAGGGACTATCCACAGGAAAACCCAAAGTGGACAAGGTGTTTTTTGAGAGCCTCTCACCTACTTTTCAGCCCTTTTTTTGCTCCTTAGAGAATCCTACTTTCTCTAGATGCATTAATGTTCTTTGTCTACTTTGAGTCTCCCTACTGCAGTCTCCTTCCCCACACACCCCAACCTTAATGAGCCTGTGCTCTCAACTAAAAAGGCAAAAGGCATTTTATAAATGAATTCAAACCCAAATGCTAAAGAGTAGTTTATTAATGCTCACTTTTAACTTGATAAGCATATATATATATATTTTTAACAATTTGCAAAATATGTTCTCATGCAAAGTAGGGAGGACATGTTTTTCCTATTCTGTGCTCTGACTCAAAGGCATTGTCACTTGTCCAAGGTTACTCCATTTGTAAGTATAGAGTTGGATCAAAGATCCTCTCTACAGCCTTGAAGCCAAAGTTCTTTCAGCTATGTCGTGCTGTCTGTGATGGATAAATGTCTAAAGGTCCCCAGTGAATGTTTGTTGAATGATGAAATAAAGAGCAAGAGGGAATGAGTTATTGAGAGAGAGAGAGAAAAGAGTGAGGATTATTTCCTTAAGGGACCAAAAATGAATTGTTCTCAATAGATGGGGAAGAAGGCTATGTGAAGTTAAGAACATCCCCCCTCAACACACACACACACACATACACCTTCTCCTTTATACTACTTATGTGTGAATCTTCAGATTTAATTGGTTCCCCCCAAAAAACCCTATAGATAACATATGTATTTATTTCTTGCTCTTTCTCAGGAGTTAAAAATCAGGCAAGCCGGCTGGGCGTGGTGGCTCACACCTGTAATCCTAGCACTCTGGGAGGCCAAGGCG
>VBSM01003204.1:40155731-40167248 GCA_008086735.1 Cheirogaleus medius | reverse complement strand
TTTCTTCATAGGCCTTTTCCTTCCCAAAGACGGTGCTTAATCAGAACAAATAAGGAATGACCCAGTTTTTAAATAGCACCCCCTCCTCCTCTCATTATGTGTTTGTTTCACACGGGAAAATTTAGGACAGTTACCGCAGTTATTTGTGCAAGTGTAAGGGAAAGTGTCATCTACAGTAGTGAATGAACCCTTTAGCTGTCTCTGTACTCCTCCCTCAGAGACATTGTCAAGCTTTGTAGCCCGGGAAGTTGACCTCTTGAGCCTGCTTAATTGTGTGCAAACCCCTGTTGAGACTCTATTTCCAGAACCCAATTTACGTTGGAGTAGGTCTTCCCTTCCGGTCTGGGTATAGTAAGAAAGGGGAGGATGTTAGTGCTATGACGCTAAGTTTTCAGTAAATATTTGATTTGAGGTGATCATGTGTATTAAGCTATCAGAAATGCAGAGTGTTGTATGATTTTTCTGTGTTCACGCGGTAAGAGCAAAATTATCTGTGAGCATTAAATGATACCTGTTCTTGATCACTATAACCATGAAAAAAACTCTTATATTTTCTGCCCTGTTCTTTGTATTACTGTTAAAAGAGTTGGTAATGCAGCCAGTTTGGAAAATAGTCTGGCAGTTTCTCAAAATATTAAACATGAAGTTACTATATGACCCAGCAATTCCACTTCTATGTATATACCCAAGAGAAATGTCAAATTACAAATGGAATAAATCTGCCCTTTAAAATATCTCAAATCTCCAGTTCATCACTGTACATAATATTGTACAAATTACTCAGATCTCAAAGACTTTCTTCATCTGATAAGGATAATAACTGTACCGATCTCATTGGGGGGTTGTAAGAATAAAATAATTCATGTTAAGTACACATAAAAAAAAAGAGTTGGTAAATTGCCTTGTTTTGGTGTAAGACTGGGAACTCGGCAATGAACTTAAATTTGTATTCATGAACCTGATCTGCCTTTCATATAGGCTTACTTTGACTCATTTTTCTGGTAATGACAAAGGGTTTTCTGCCACTCAGTCCACACTTTCCCTTTATTGGTATCTTTGCAACCATTTTGCAAAGTAGTTGATGAGTTTGGGGTCTAATCTTTTGTATTAGCTATTTTAGTGAACTTGATCATATGTTAGTTGACTTTGGCCACCTTGTGTAGTGTACAGTACTACTTTAGACTTTTTGATTTGGGTAATAGAAAAGCTATGGTGTTAGAAATGTTAAAGATGTATATTGGAATAATTTACTCATGTATAATTTGTAAATGAGTGCATTCTGTTTTTGAGAGTAAATACAGTATTTTGTAGTATAAACTTGAGCTTTTAATTGAAGAAATTGGCAGTAGAACTGTGTAGAGACTGTTCTTAAAATGCAAATATTTTACATTAAAAAGAACTGCAGTCGTGTGTAGGCTGTAACAATTCATGGTGCCAGACGTGGAAGGTTATTTGGTTGAGATGCTCTCTGTAGAGAAACATGTTAAGTATGTCTGCAATAAAAGCTAATTTGTAGCTATACACTAGAGACACCCTCGCTCTTTATGTATCTGCCAGTTAGGTCCAAAACATCTCATATTTTCACTGGAGTTTCCTGCCAAGACAAATACTGGTTTTACATTGGCTTTGCTGCTCAATTTGGAAGTTAGGTTTCTGTCTTATGTTTGCATCTTAAGTACAGGTTGTAAAGTAAAAAGCTGCTGAGTCAGTGGCAGATTGTTTCATTTGGTCTTTCTGATTTGCAAAATGTAATTTCTATCAGAATTTGAATTTCCAATGTAATATACTTGCTGAGGCTTAGGTAATAAGGGCAAATAAGCTTTTCCTAATACATGAATTAAAACATTATCTTCTTTAGGCTGGTATCACAAATTGTACCTCTTCTTTCAGATTTGTCAGTTTGGCATTGGAATGGGAAATTCCTTTATAAGAGTTAAAACTTGGTGAAAGAATTTCACATAGTACAGCTGGTATGAAACAGATCTTTAGCATCAGGTTGTAGCAATTTCAAAATTAGGTAATTTTATTACTTGGAATTTAAAATAGTATTTTGTGGGAAGAAATTAGTTTATAAACTTGAAAACATTTTCTACACATATAAGTATATGGGTGTAATAGAGCTTAAGGTGGTAGTTGAAATTTTTTTATTGCAAAAATACAGCCTGATTAAAAGAAAAAAATTTTTAATTATTCCCACATATCTAACATTTACATTTTTCTGTACTCTGATCCTGTTATACTAGTATAATATAGTAATTAGTATTAAATACTGATCCTATCTATACTTGTGTATAATTCCGTGGTTAATGTTCATATAATTCTCTTTTTAAACTTAACATGTTTTCCCTGGTGCTGCATATTACTGTTACTTTATGGCTTTTTAGTAGTTCAAAGTTTTTACTGCCTCATTTTATGTAACCATTTCCATATCTTAACATTTTAGTAATTCCACCTTTTTACTCTTAAAATAATGCTATAATGAAATCATTTTGCTAATATGATGGTCCATGCCAAACTACTTTTTGAACTTTTGAAAAAGTCAACTTTTCGGCCGGGCAGGGTGGCTCACGCCTGTAATCGTAGCACTCTGGGAGGCCGAGGTGGGAGGATCCTTTGAACTCAGGAGTTCGAGATCAGCCTGAGCAAGAGCGAGACCCCATCTCTACTAAAAATAGAAAGAAATTAATTGGCCAACTAAAAATATATATAAAAAAATTAGCCGGGCATAGTGGCGCATGCCTGTAGTCCCAGCTACTTGGGAGGCTGAGGCAGGAGGATTTCTTGAGTCCAGGAGTTTGAGGTTGCTGTGAGCTAGGCTGATGCCACGGCACTCTAGCCCGGGCAACAGAGTGAGACTCTATCTCAAAAAAAAAAGAAAAAAAAAAGAAATGATGCTCAAAAGATATACAAATGACCAATAATAGGTACATCAAAAGATGTTCAACATTATTAGTCATGGCAACACTATTCACAGTAGCCAAAAGGTGACAACATCTAACTCACCTAGACCACAAAAAACAAAACAAAGTAAAAAAAAGGAAAAATCAACTTTCTTTGAACTGCTTTGTTTGCAGTGGATCATTAGGGCTACTACAATGTAGTATTAAATTGAGAATGGAATTGAAACAAAATGAAAAACCATAGATGTTCATGTGTGACTTGAATTCATTGAGTAGAAATCAAAATATAAATGCATAATTCTGTTACTGAATTGCTGCAAGTTTCAGTGTCCATTACCTTTACTTTTATATGAAATAATATAATTGTTATATTTCAGTAATATTGTGAGTCTTAAATATTTTTAAGTGTTCCTTATTTCAGCCAAACCTAGTATCTGCAAATCCAGATTTATTATCTTTTGGTTTATAGAAGAGTTATCTTACAGGGTTTTGAAAATCTTTGTAATATTTTAAAATATTCCTTGAATTTAGTTTTTTATTATGTATATGCAAGTTCATTTCTCTCTTACTTTAGGAAAGCTTAGATCCTAAAAGCATAAATGTTGTAAGTCTTTTTTTTTTTTTTTGAGACAAGAGTCTCACTGTGTTGCCCTGGGTAGAATGCAGTGGCATCATCATAGCTCTCTGTAGTCTGAAACTTCTGGGCTCAAGTGATCCTCCTGCCTGAGCCTCCCAAGTAGTTGGGACTACAGGTGCGTGCCAGGATGCCCGGGCTAATTTTTCTATTTTTAGTGGAAACTGGTCTTGCTCTTTCTCTGGCTGGTCTCAAGCAATCCTCCTGCCTCAGCCTCCCAGAATGCTAGGATTATAGGCATGAGCCTGTAAGTCTATTTTTAAATTATGGATAAAAGGATCTTTTAAAGAGTTACTGTTCTATCTGCTAGGGATAGGAAGATGAATAACATAACATAAAAAGGTAAATATTAAGGTCTAAGATAAACAGTCTTATAAATAAACACCATGACTATAACACAAAAAATATAGAATAGAGCCAAAGATGCTACAGGAGCAGAGGGAAACACCTAACTGTGGTGGTGTGGATTGGAGGTGGTGTCCATAGAAAATGTTTGATTTAAAACTCAAAGAATGGGCTGGGCAAGGTGGCAGACGCCTGGAATCCTAGCACTTTGGAAAGGCGGGAGAATTGCTTGCGACCAGCCTAAGCAACATAGACCCTATATCTCTACAAAAAAATAGAACAATTACCTGGGCATGATGGTGTGCACCTGTAGTCCCAGCTACTTGGGAGGCTGAGGCAGGACTTGAGCCCAGAAGTTGGAGGTCGCAGTTAGCTGTGATGATGTCTGCTGTACTGTAACTGGGGCAACAGATGAGACCCTGTCCCAAAAAAACAAACAAAACCTCAAAGAATGTTGTGAAAAGGCACAAAGTAATGAAAGAATGTGGCAGGTTTTATTAAAATGCAGTTGATTTAGAGGGAAGTAGATACTAAGCTGGAGGGGTATTAGGAGCTGTGTAATAAAGGGTCTTAAAGTCAAATAAGAAATTAAGACACTACATTGTAGGGAATAGGGAGCCATTTAAAGATTTTAAACTTAAAAATCATTGGCTCCATTATGAAGGAGGGATTGAGAGAGCAGCTTGGGTGAGGCTTCAGGTTCATCATCTAGAAAATCTTGAAGGCATCTAGGCAAGAATTGAGAATAGCAGTGTAAGGGATAGAAAAAATGCATAGACTTGAGAAGTATTATATGATGCATACATTTTCCTCTGGTCCACAGGCCCTATTTCTTTAGCCTTATCGTCTCCCTGCTCACTGTGCACTTACCACACCAGCCTACTTTCTGGTCGTTTCTCTCAGAGCCTTTGTATATGCTATTACACTTCCATGTTACTTTTTCTGAGAGGTCTTTCTTGATCACACTGTCTAGTTAGGCAGGTCAGTTTTTTTTTCCATGCCCGGCTGATTTTTCTATTTTCTGTAGAGCCACCGTGCCTGGCCACTCTTTCTTATTTTCTTACCTCTCTTGCTTTCCTCTATTTTCTCCTATGCTTTTGTTAAAAATCTCAAAGGACAGGATCTGCTTTTTAAGAAAACTTAAATAAGAATATTGTAATGAGCTCCCATTATGCCTTCATTTAGATTTACCAATTATTACCATTTTGCCACATTTGCATTCTAGCTCTCTATGTATATTGTTATTATTTTTTGATTGAACCATTTGAGAATAAGTTCAGTATATATTTTCCAAGCACAAGAACATTCTCTTACACAACAGTACAATTATCAAATTTAAGAAAATTAGCTTTATTACCAAATTATTATCTAATATATAGTCTACATTCAGATTTTGCCAATACTATACCTTACAGCAACTTTTTGTTTTTCTGTTCCTAGATTCATTCTAGGATTGTTCATTATATTTAGTTGTCATTTATTTGGTAGACTCTTGGATTTTCTACAAAGACAGTCATGTCTGTGAATAGGGATAGTTTTATTTCTTTTTCTTTTTGTATCTTTACTGTCTCTTTCCTTCAGCTTTCTTTGGGTTTATTTTGCTGTGCTTTTTCTAGTTTTTTTTCTGGTGAGTCAGGGTCTTGCTCTCTTACCCAGACTGGAATGCATCTGTGTGGTAACAGCTCACTGCAACCTCTAACTCTCAGGCTCAAGCGATCCTCCTGGCTCAGTCTCCCAAGTAGCTGGGACTACAGGTGGGGGCTACCACCCCTGGCTAATTTAAAAAAATTTTTTGTAGAGACAAGGTCTCTCTATGTTGCTCAGGCTGGTCTTGAACTCCTAGGCTCAAGCAGTCCTCCCGCCTAGGCCTCCCAAAGTGCTGAGGTGACATATGAGCCACAGTGCCCAGGCTTTCTAGTTTTTTAAAGTTGAAACTTAGATTACTGATTTGAGACCTTGCTGTTTTCCTCATATAAATGTTTAATGCTATACATTTCCCTGAAAGCACTGCTTTAAGTGAATAATACAAATTTTTATGTGTTATCTTTTTATGTGGTTCAAAATATTTTATAATTTCCTTAGATTTCCTCCTGAACCATGAATTATTTGTAAGTGTGTTTAATTTCCAAGTGTTTGGAGATTTTCTTGTTTTCTGTTGTCACTCATTTTGAGGCTCAACTTGTAATCTCTTTTAACTTGAAATAGTATCTCAGACATTTTTTCCCCTTTCATTTTTATGTAGAAATTAAAAAAAATTTTTTTGCCATCAGTTTGGGTTTGTCTCCTTAAATCCTCATGATTAGATTAAAGCTGTACATTTTGACAATAGTACATAACTAATGTGTTCTTAGTGTATCCTATCAGAAGGCTTGTAATGTTAGTTTGACTTATTGTTAGTGATGTTAACTTTGATTACTTGGTTAAAGTACTGGCTCCCAGATTTCTGTAGTAATACATTTTATTCCTTTGCAATTATTAGTATCTCTAGAGAAATAATGGGAGATTATATAAATATCCTATTCTCCAACAAACTTCCACCCAGTGGTTTTACTGTCCTTTGATAATTCTTGCTTGAATCTGAATACTACGATGACTGTAAAATAATTATTTTCTATCATCCCTCTACTTTGTTTTGTTTGTTTTTGAGACAGCGTCTTGCTGTCACCCTGGGTACAGTGCAGTGGCATCATCATAGCTCACTGCAACCTTGAAGTCCTGGGCTGAAACCATCTTCCTGCCTCAGCCCCCCCTCCCCCCGAGTTGCTGGGACTGTAGCCATGCGCCACCATGCCTGGCTAATTTTTTCTATTTTTGGTAGAGATGGGGTCTTGCTTTTGCTCAGGCTGGTTCTAAACTCCTGAGCTCAAGCAATCCTCCTACCTTGGCCTCACAGATTGCTGGGATTACAGGTGTGAGCCACTGTGCCTGGCCACATTCCTCTACATTTATTAGTTGACATTGTGTTGTGCAGAGCTTTCCCTTCCTTCTCTGTCCTTCATTCATTCATTTTATTTTATAATATCGGTGTGGACTCAAGGCTTTAAAAAATCAGTTTATTATAATCCATTATTGTCATTCATTTTGACACAGAAATTGTCCACAGTTTGGCCAGTAGGAGACTGTTCAAGTTAGTTCCTGTGTTGTTTTGTTAGGACCCCATTAGTTTTTGAACAGTACTTTTTTTTTTTCTTACGTCATATTTCTAGATGTATTTTCCTTGCCCAGCCCTGGGATTGTCATTTTTCTAAGGAGTTCTGGTGCCTGTGTAATTGAGAAACAAAGACTTAGATGGTAGGTATATTTGTTGCTGTTTGGGTGAGTGACACTGCCTCTGTGGTGTTTTTTAGCAGACAGAACAAGGAGATACACATACACCCATGTACACACATTCATTTTTAACAAGCTTTGTTGAGAAATAATTCATGTACCACACAGTTCCCCATATAATGTAAATCATATAGTTCATAGATTTTCAGTGTGCTCAGCCCACACCATAATCAATATTTTCACCACTTGTCTACTTTCTATTTTTATAGATTTGCCTATTCCGGACATTTCATGTGGGTGGAATCATACTATATGTGGTCTGTTTTTTTTTTTTTGAGACAGAGTCTCACTCTGTTGCCCAGGCTAGAGTGCTGTGGCGTCAGCCTAGCTCACAGCAACCTCAAACTCCTGGGCTCAAGCGATCCTTCTGCCTCAGTCTCCTGAGTAGCTGGGACTACATGCATGCGCCACCGTGCCAGGCTAATTTTTTCTATATATTTTTAGTTGGCCAATTAATTTCTTTCTATTTTTTAGTAGAGACAGGGTCTCGCTCTTGCTCAGGCTTGTTTCGAACTCCTGACCTTGAGCAATCTGCCCGCCTCGGCCTCCCAGAGTGCTAGGATTACAGGCGTGGCCACCGCGCCGGGCCTATATGTGGTCTTTGTGATTGGCTTCTTCCACTTAGTATACTGTTTTCAAGATTGATCCATGTTGTAGCATATTATCAGTGCTTAATTCCTTTTTGTTGTTGAATGATGTTTCATTTTATGGATATACCACATTTATCCATTCATCAATTGATAGACATATGGGATGTTTCCATTTTTTGGCTATTATCAAGAATGTTCACACACACAAAATTTTTCATTCCTGAATAATTTTAGATTTACGGAAAAGTTAAAAAGATAGTTGAGGGAATTTCTGTATTCCTCTATGTTTAACATTTTATATTACTATGGTATATTTGTCAAAACTGAGAAATCAACATTGGTACATTGCTATTAACTGAAGTCCAAACTTTATTTTAATTTCACAAGTTTTTATATTAATGTGCTTTTTCTGTTCTGGTATCCAACTTAGGGTACCATATTGCATTTTAGTATGTATGTGTTTTAAAATCATGCATTCATATTGATACTTCTGATTCCATTCCAGTGTATAGATTACCTACTCCCGTCTCTTATTTGTATCCCTTTTCTTACAGTAAGGACTCTGCTTTCCAACAATTGTTCAGTCATACAGTATATACATAATAATTTCAGAATTACTGTATCCATACCACTGTAAAAAAACAAGCCTTCTAAGTAAAGGTCAAGATTTGTTTTTTTCAATTCTTTATGTCAGAGTACTATGCTCGGAAGTTATTTGGATTAGTTTTTTTTTTCATTCCCTTTTGTGTGGTTGTATTATCAGCTTATAGTTAGGTTCATTTGCTCACGTATCTTTTAATGGTGAAGATAGACATTTAACCAGCTCAGTATATTTTTTTTTCTGGAGTTTAGAAGCTGTTCTCTAGACTTTTAACTGCTAAAGTGAATATACCCTGCTTATGTGTTTTGTTTGGACTTCTTAGTATTATATTTAAGAATTTTTAATTAGTTGCCAACATTTTAAAACTTAGTGATTTACATAAAAATCCTGATTTTTGGCTTCTCTTAAAAAGGCAGAAAGGAAGCTGTGATTTTTTTTCCAGTTTATTTGGCAACTATTGGATGGATCCTACTAATAGTGACTGCCTGCATTCTCTCTAGTTCCCACGACTCTTAATATCCTTCCTGACCTTCTTTAGGCAATTGTTTGCAACCCTTCTTTACAACCCTCCTTTATAAAACTTTCAGTGGTGGGTACCACAGTAGAGAATTACAGTGCTTTGTGTTCTGAAAGAGGAACTGATTTTATCTGAAATGATTTCGATTTTGTAGTTCCATGACCCAGACAGCCTAAATGATCTTGATAATGTTTTCTAAAGGGAATCACCAAGCCCTTATTTTAAATTGCTTAAATGTAGCAAATAACTCTGATAAAACTGTATTTTCTTTGTGTTTTAACAAAGTACATTGTTCATTTAGCACAGTTTGAGACACCAGGGAACACACAGATATTTTTGAAGCTTTAAAAAAAAATTTTATTACAATGAGAGGAATTGTATAAACTACATTTAGTCTTGTAGATTGAAGTTAATAATGTTTTGTTGATAGCAATGGAATTTATTTATTAGAATGTATACTGTTGCAAATTATAAGGTGACATACAATTGATTCTGAAGGATTATCTTAGCTGTAGTTGGAAAATGAATTTTAATTATTAAACTACGTATCTAAAGTTGAATAAGTAATTTTATTTTAATTTTTCTTCAGAAGCTTTTGTTAATACAAAGTATTGATAAGGGTGTAGAGAAAAGGGAAAAGGGCACAAGAGTTGTACATTGTTGGTGAGTATGTAAGTTGGTGTACCCATTATGGAAAACACTATGGAGGTTCCTCAGAAAGAGTTAAAAATAGAACTACTGTACAATTCAGCAATCCCATTTCCAGGTAAATATCCAAAGGAAATGACATCAGTATCTTGAGATATCTGCACCCCCATGTTTATTGCAGCATTATTCATAGTAGCCAAGATATGGAAACAGCCTTAGTGTCCAGCAAGAGATGAATGGATAAAGAAAATATAGAATATTACTCAGCCAGAAAAAGAAGGAAATCTTGTCATTTGTGATAACATGTATGAACCTGGAGGACATTATGCTAAGTGAAATAAGCCAGAGATAGAAACGTAAATACTCATAGTCTTATATATGGAATCTAAAAAGTTGAACTCATACAAGTAGAGTGCACAAGGGTGGTTGCCAGAGCCTGGGGGGGGAGGAGAAGTTAGGGGAAATGAGCGTTGGTTAACGGGTACAAACTTTCATTTATAAGATGAATTCAGGGCAGAGGGCGGGAGGGTGGGCATGGGATAAAAACTTGTCTATTAGGGTACAATGAACACTGTTATGATGATGGGCACACCAAAAGCCTTGACTTAAGCATTATAAAAGCTATGTAACGAAAACACTTGTACCCCCTTAATTAATATTTTGAAATTAAAAAAAAAGAAAAAAGAAAAAGAAATGAAAACATATGTCTGAAGAAAGACTTAACTCAAATGTTCATAAAAGTTGTGTTCATACTGGCCAGAAACTGGAAAAAAGCCAAATGTCCATCAACTGGTGAATGCTGCAGTCCCCAACCACTGGGCCGCAGACTGGTGCTGGTCCATGTGTGGCCTGTTAGGAACGGGGCCACACAGCAGGAGGTGAGTGGAGGGCTAGCAAGCAAAGCTTCATCTGTGTTTATATCTGCTCCCTAATGCTTGTATCACCCCCTGAGCTCTGCCTCCCCACCCGGCCCCGCCCCATGAAAAAATTGTCTTCCATGAAACTGGTCCCTGGTGCCAAAAACATTGGGGACCACTGGGTGAATGGATAAACAAATGGTGATAATAGCAAACAATTCAATGCTCTTCAGCAATAAGAAAGAACTAACTACAGTTATACGTAATAACATGGATGAATCTCAAAAGCATTATGCCAAGTATGAGATGCTAGACACAAAAGAATGTATACTGTATGATTCCACTTATATGAAATTCTAAAAGAGTCAAAACTGTAGTGATAGAAAAGAAGATCAGTGGTTGCCAGAGCCATGACTGCAAGGGAACATGAGGAAATTTGAGGCTGGAAAGGACAGCAATGGCGATGTTCTGTATTGTGACTGTAGTGGGTACTTAAACAACTGTATGCGTTTGTCAAAACTCAAAATTGTATTAGGTCATTAAATATTAAATGTCCAATTTTGAATCAATAGTTTATTATATCTCAAACAAGAAGCAGTACAATCACATAATCAAAGTATATGTCTAAACTATCAACACAGTTTATCATCTTAATGGTAGCTTGTTTATCCCAGCAGTGAAGAAGCTTGGAGAGCAAGTGGTGATGAAATTGCAAAAGGAATTTTTCACAGCTTGTTGAGAATTGAGTATTTTTTCCTGTAAGAAGTAGTCCAAAGTTTGGAAGAAGTGGTAGTCAGTTAGTGTAAGGTCTGGTGAGTACGGTGGTTGACAGACAGTTTCTAAGTCCAGTCTCTGTAGTTTAAGCAGTGTTGTTTGTGTGACATGTGGTCAAGTGTTGTCTTGCAAGAGAATTGGCCTTTCTCTATTGATCAGTCTCGGCTGCTTAATCGCAAGCATCCTCATCATTTTGTCTAATTGGTTGTAGTAGGCATCTGCTATAATCAACTGACTAGGTTTTATGAAGCTGTAGTGGTTAATACCAGTGCGGGACTGCCAAACAGACACCGTTAGCTTTTTTTCTTTTTCTTTTCTTTTTTT
>VBSM01003204.1:40107994-40140157 GCA_008086735.1 Cheirogaleus medius | reverse complement strand
TATATGTTTTTAGTTGACCAATTAATTTCTTTCTATTTTTAGTAGAGATGGGGTTTCACTCTTGCTGAGGCTGGTCTTGAACTCTTGAGCTCAAGTGATCCTCCCACCTTGGCCTCCCACAGTGCTAGGATTACAGGCAGGCGTGAGCCACCAGGCTCAGCCCCCACCTCTTTTTGTATTGCAGTAAAACCATGAAACACCAAAGACAAACAACCAGAGAGAAAAGACATACTTATTGTCTTATATAAAACATGTATAAATATAATAATGACATAAATATGATAGATTAAAGTAACAAAATAAGGCAAAAATAATCAGAAATAAAGCAGATAATAGTAGCAATTTAAAAATGGAAACTTTCTTGGGAAATTTGGTAAAATAGGCAATTTTATTGAAAAATATAACATAAACTGACTCGTGGATTGAACAAAATATATTTGTGACCTCATTTTACAGGCTGCAAGTTTACAGCTACTATATTAAATATATCATATGTGGAGTGTCCAGCATAGTGTCCAGATCCAGAACATAGTAAATACGGAGTGAAGGTCAATATTGTATTAACTAGATTGCCTACAAGTAAACGAATTAGTTAGCTTAGTAATGATTTTCAGTTTCTCTCATTGAAAGTAACAAATGTAACTGGAAATTTTAAGATCTTCAGACACTTAAGAGTTACCAAATTTACTTTGACCTCATTGAGATATTGGTCCTGTGGGTGATCTCCTAGGCTTATTCATTGGTTAGGGGATATCAACATGTGAGCATTGATATGTATGAAATTCATGTTCATACTTTGTTATATTGCTTGTTAAAAACTTTGAGATCACTTTGAAATAATTATATCTGGGAATGTTGTTTCTGTGAAGGCAAGGATTAGTGTGATATATATAATTACTAAATAGTTATAAGATTTATAAAATACAGAGTTTAGGATTAATTTATTGGGAGGAAGGGATGGCTGTAGTGATAGGAATGCTTCACAGAGGAAGAGACAACATAGTGGTATTTTGAAGAATGGACAGATTAGGGGAAGCACCAAAGCAGAACAAAGTGTACAAAGGCACAAAATTATGAAATAGTATATGTGCCTGGTACTCTAGCTAGCTCTATATCATTGAACAGAAACAGGAACAGCAGGTACTGTCAGGCATTGAGAACATCATGTCATTTACACGGACTGTGACATTTGATCTGTAACGGGAAACTTTTGAAGGCTCACATTATTATCTCTGAAAGACTGTGTCTCCAGTGTGTTTTTCACTCAAATACTTCTTCTCACTAAGACCAATTAGGGCTTACTGCAGTAGTTGCTTTGATATATGGTGAGTGAAAGAGGGATTAAGAATGACTTCTAAGTTTCCGACTAGGGGATTGGGTAGCATTACTGAGTGAGAGTGAGAATATTGGAAGAAGTGTGTAGATAATGAGTTCACTTTTGAAAATATTGATTTATGGTGCCTATTGGACATCCAGGAGGAGATTATTGAGTAGTCATCCAGAAAGAGTCTGGAGTTCAGGAAAGAGGTCAGGTAGACCTAGAAAGAAAGGTTTGTGTTTTGTCAGTGCAATGATTATACTTAAAGCCATGAGGGAATGAAATTTCCCAAATAGAATTAGAAGAGAAACATTGGGAAATGCCAGTATTTAAGTGATGGGCAACATAAGTGGATCTAGTGTAGGAAAGAGAGAAGTAGCCAGAAAACAAAGAAAAATTTGTACTGTCGAAGATATCAGAGGAGTAGACAGTTTCAAGACAGGAGTATATCTTGTGTCAGAGAGAGATCAAAAGAAATTAACCACTGAAAGTGCTTCAGTTAGGAAGTTGTTGAAAACCTTTATTAGAATTGTTTTGGTGGAGATGGAAGGTAGATTGTAGTGGATTGAAGTGAAAAAAAATAGAGTTATCTAGTGTAAGAACAAGGACGTCAGTAGATTAAAGGTGCTTGACCAAAAGGTCTAGGAGGAGAAAGTAAATAAAGCCATATGAAGGCTCATAAATTGAAAGAAGCCGAAAGGATAAAGGTAATAAAAAGTTTAGATGTGACTGAAAAACAGGTATGCCTTATACCATATGTAAAAATTAACTCAAATGGATCAAAGACCTAAACTTAAGAGCTAAAAAGCATGAAACTCTTAGAAGAAAACATAGGGGAAGTCTTCATGACATTAGATTTGGCAGTGATTTCTTGGATATGATACCAAAAGCACAGCTAACAAAAGAAAACATATAAATTGGACTTCCTCAAAGTTAAAAACTTTGTTCATCAAGTGAGTGAAAGGACAACCCACAGAAGGTGAGAAAATATTGCAAATCATGTATTTGATAAAGTATTTGTATCCAGAGTATTTAAAGGCCTCCTACAACTCAACAGTAAAAAAACTGAACAACCAAATTAGAAAATGGGAAAGGACTTGAATAGCTATTTCTGTAAAGAAGACAAATGGGTAATAAGCTCTTGAAAAGATGCATACTAATCATTAGGGAAATACAAGTGAAAATGACAGTGAGACACTACTTCATACCCACTAGGATGGATATTTTAAAAATGGAAAGTAGGTGTTGGCTAGAATATAGAGGAATTGAACCTTTGAACATTGCTGATGGGAACGTAAAATGTTGCTGCCGCTTTGGGAAGATAGTTTCGCAGCTGCTCTAAAAGTTAAACATAGAATTGCCATATGATTAAGCATTTCCACTCCTGGGTGTATACCCAAAAGAATTGAAAGCAAGGACTTAAACAGATACCTATACAACAGTGTTCATAGCAGCATTATTGACAATGGGCAAAAGGTAGAAACAACCCAAGTATCCATCAGCAGATGAATGGATAAACAAAATGTGGTATATACATGTGATAGAATATTATTCATTCCCTATGAAGGAATGAAATTCAAATACATGCTGCAATATGAATGAACCTTGAAAACACTATACTGAAAAAATTAGACACAAAAGAACAAATACTGTATGGTTTCACTTACCTAGAATAGGTAAATTTGTAGAGACAGAAAGTAGAATAGAGATACCAGGGACTTGGAGTTGGGTTGGGGGAATGGGAAATTAATGTTTAAGGGGTACAGAGCTTTTGTTTGGGGTGATGAAAAACAAATGTAATTTGAAGGAGGTCATTAGAGTGTATTCTCTAGGTTAGGAGCTAGGTAAAAAATTTCACTGTGTGGTTAAAAATGGAAGCAGATTACAAGAAGGTACCATCCATTTTTGTATAAGGTATATGGTTGAATGTATAGTTGTAGTGAAAAAATTCTAGAGGGATTTATATCAAAATCTGGTTGTCTCTGGGATGGAATTTTGGGTGAGATTTTTCTTTCATTTATCTGTATAATATGTATTCCGGGCAAATATTTCTTGTAAGAGAAAAAGAGAAGTTAATTTTTAAAAACAAATCTTATAATAGAATTCTATTGCTCTGTAGGTATATGGAGCTGCCATCCAGTTTTATGAACCTTATTCTCGGGAACTTCTAACAGAGAAACAGCTTATGCAGCTGGGCCTGTTGACACCTGTGGAGAGAAAAATTGTCCCCAAATCCATCAATTCAAACAAATGCATTTGTTTACTCTCACACTGGCCTTTTTTTGAAGCTTTTAGAAAATTTCTTATGTTTATCTACAAACTTTCTGTGTCTGGACCACATCCTCTTCCCATTGAAAAGTATGTATACTGGTTTGAGAGCTGTCTGGTGGAAAACTTAACAAACATTTCATTGTTTTTTTAACTTTTAGCAGCAAAGTTGAATGGGAAAGAATGTCACATTCACCCTACTTTTTACTTATTCCCGAACCTTTCACCTTAGTCATTGGCTGTGAACTTAAAATTAAAGAGTGCTGATAAGGATGGTCAAATAATCTTTTGAGAATTCAGCTGAAGAAGTAACTTCTATAAATTATATGTGTATTCTTCTTCCTATTCATTCTCTAATAACTAAGAGAAAGATAATTATTGACACAAAGATATACACTCCCTCCCCCAATACAAGTGACCATTCCAAGTTCAAACTATAAAACATCTCTAAACTGATAGTAAGGGTGAATTAATTGACGTTGAAAGTGAGTTTGGGTTTTGGCATTGACAGACTTCTTCTTGCCTTCCCTTTGATTTGTAATTTCTTTTGTTATGGAAATCTTTGGTAAGCAAGAAAAATATTTGTAGATCTACTGTTTTTTAAACCATCTTTTCTGATTTCTAGTGGCACATTGACTTTTGTTTATTATAGTATATAATTTATATACTCTGCTTACAAACCAAGAAGTGTCAAGAGCTTTGTGTAATGTATTAAAGTATGTGTAAGCATAGATTTTTTTTCTTACAATTTAAAAAATTTCACATTATAGCAGAAAGAATAGATGTGAAACATACTAGTTTAGTGGTAAGGTAGGGAAAATTATTAATAACTGAAGGTTTTAAAATAATGCTGTTCAAAAATCAACTTTGAAAAGTAAAATACCATGCATAAATTCATCACAATTTGGTATAGAAATAGAGATGTGGTTTTAATATTACTGTACTCCTAGAATTCCAGTTTAATGTTCATAGTTTTAGATTTAATTTTCAGCTGTCAGATTAATTTAAGCCTTTTTGAAGTAAAATTTAAGGTTAATGACGAGTCAGCAACTTTTTTGAAAAATTAAGATTCTATGAATAGTTTGTGAAAATAAAATCAATGTATGCAATCAGTTTTTTTCTCAGTTGAAGTAATACTTTGCACTTTAGTGGCTCCTAAGAGTTGAAAACTTTGAAGAAACTTAAGAAGCATTATTTATAGGTAGGGAAATAGAGTGGGTAGGTGGTTTGCCCAAAGTTATAGTAGTAAATCTGGGATTAAATTCTGTATTAGTGTTAATTCATTATATCACAGTTAGTTGCTCCCTGTACTGGCACTGAGAACCAGGGCTGTAAATGTTAGCTTCCTTCATGAAAACTATTTTCATATTATTTTTATTTTTCTGATAATAATGGATGTAAGTATAGATTTTCAATCATGAAATACATTATTCATTTCAGAAGTTTAATGGGCATGAATATATTCATTTGTACTAAACAGATTTATTTATTTTGCATAAGTTTTAGATAAGTGACTGTCATATCTGAGATGATATTTAGTGATATTTAAAATTTGTTCAAATCTATGAAGCATTTTAGAAATGTAGTTATGGTCTTTATTTCAAATTTTTTCCAGGCACATTTCACATTTTATGCAAAATATCCCTTTTCCTTCACCACAAAGACCAAGAATCCTTGTACAGGTAATAAAAAAAGATTATATTTGGGGACAGCTCTGCGTATGTTCATTCCAGTCATTGCAGTATAGATTCTATAACCCTTTGGATTTGAGGTGGAGCAATATGTTTCAAACATCCTTGGATTTCCTGTGTTTTATAGCTTTACTGAACACATCCTTTCTTACTGGGTTTTGGATTTTGGTGTACAGAACTGGAATACATAATCCTTGGTTCATGATGTTATCATCATTGGTCCATGCATGGCTTTTATGTAGCTAATTTTAATAACGTAAAACCCAGATTTATTTTATGGGCATGTTCTTATACCAGAGTGTCTAATATTAAGTAAGAAATGAGCTATGGTTGGCATTGGTAACAAAGTGTAAAATAGTGCTTTTCAAACTATGCTAAAGGACTAGTTTCTTTTTATTTCCAATAAGTGGCAGACCTAAATAGGTATACAGCTTGTGACATATGCAACTTACTATGTGAGATCGGTATAGGCATGAACAGGTCTATATCCTATTTATAGAAATTACACCACTGATCACATGCTTGGATGTGGGAGCAAGGTTAGATTGCCATAAAAGTTGCTTAATGTTTTGCTCTCCATTTATTTACTATCTCTTTCTGGACCATAACAGTTTACATGCTGGCACTTTGAGTAGCACTGGTCTATAGAAGCAATCCATTTAAAAATTTTTCTAAGACATTCTCAACATTATACATGGTAGAATTAAGTTAGATATTGTTGCTCTTGAATGTGTTTCAGTTCAGCAGGTGTTAATATATGTCAGGCAACTGCCAAGTGCTTACCAATCTGTTGCATAAATAAATGAGGCTTTTAAAAAGCAATTACTCCAACCAGGCACTGGCAGGAGGCTATAATCCCAACTACCCGGGAGGCTGAATAGCTTGAGCCCAGGAGTTTGAGACCACCCTGGGCAATATTAGCGAGACTGCCTCAAAAAAAAAAAAGTTATGCCATAATTTTTAAAAAACTATTTTAACCAATTAACTGAATCAAAATTCAGTCAAACCAATCATTTAATTAAAAAGAACTAATATAATACCTCCAAGTAAATACAGCTATCGTTTTATATTTTACCATTTATCAAAAAGTATCTGCATATTAAACTATTTTTTATTTTACCCTTGATCTAAATATTTGGATTTCAAAAATGGTTTGGTTAATTCATCTTTTTTTTTTTTAAGCTGTCAGTCCATGATGCATTAATATTATCACAGCCGGTTTCTACACCTTTACCACTAAGGTAATTAATAGAATTTAAAATAATATATTTATTCACTTGGAGCAGAATGCTTTAAAATATTTTAGGGTTAGGATAATAAAGTTAAATGTTATTTTACAAACTAAATAAGGTTAGCTTTAATGTTTCTAACTTTGATAACTGGATGGATAGTAGGGCTATTTTACAAATGGGAACACTTAAGAGAGTTGCAAGATTGGATATAGGGAATATCCTTTTTTTCCTCATCTTCCCTTCTGATATCCAGTTCATAACTAAATGTTCACGGTGAACTGATTTTAACCTTCTAAATGTCTTGAATCCATTTACTTCTCTCATTCTGCATCACTAGTCCTGGCTAGTGTGATTTCTTACCTGGACTACTTTGTTAACTTAATTGGGACCCATTTACTCTTGTCTTCCTTCAGTTCTTTTTCCACCTTGCAACCATTGTATCCTTTTGAAAATGTATATATAAGTATAATTTCAATTTCAGCCTAATCTGTTGCTGTTTTCACCCCCTCCTCAACTATGCTTTGGTCACAGTAGACTTATTTCAATTTATTGAATATGACAATAGCTTTTTTTGCCCACTTGTTGTCTCCTAGGCTTCACTCTCACTCCTACTTCCATTCTTTTGAGCTCAGCTCAAATGTTTGTTCTTCAGGAATGTCTTTCCTGGTAAATGCCCCTTTGTTGCCAGATGATGAGTTTAAGTCACCTGTGTTATTCTATCTCATTAAATTTGTTACTTTTCATTAAGTAATCAAGACTTGAAATTAACAATAAATTCCCAATCTATTAATACTTAGGAAATAATTTAACAAGCAAATCTTAATTTGTTTTAGCAAAATATTTCACAATTATCTCTTTTCCTCTTTTTCTAGTGGAGCCAACTTTAGCACCTTGCTAATGAATCTGGGTCCTGAGAATTGTGCAACACTGCTGCTCTTTGTTTTACTTGAAAGTAAAATCCTGCTGCATTCTCTTAGGCCAGCTGTATTGACTGGGGTAGCTGAAGCTGTTGTAGCTGTAAGTATAGAATTTTCTTTTTAGTACCAAATTACTGATGGGGAAGTTTTATTCTAAAGGGAAGTTTTTTTTAAAAAACAAGTTTAAAAATTATTGGTCTAGTAAAGGTTTAACATAATCAAGTAGATAAGAGAAATAGGAGGTATAAAGAGAACAAAGGTGACTTATATTTGAAGAAAAATGTCATTTCTCATTTTTCATATTTTAGAGTTCTCCAGAGAATAAAAACTATATGATGACATAATAAAAAAAACTTGTGAATGAAGCTGATTGTATTAAATGAGAGGCTCTGGCCAATTTCAATTATAATGAAATTGTAATTCATTATGCAAATGAATTTACAGGTTAATTTCTTCCCATTTTAACTTTTAATCATTGTGAGCCAATAATATATAGGAAATTCTCAGTGTTTGTAAAATAGTATAATATACAAAAGCTTAGCCTTAGCTCTTGTGAAAAGCATAAATAAAAATTAAATCGAGTCCTCTCCCTGCTTAAAGCCCTTTAATGGCTTCCCATTGCACTTGGAAAGAAGTCTACTCATGTAGGGCTTTTTAGGCCATAGTATAGAGCTTTGGGTGTTCCATTTCTCCAACTCTATCTCCCATTGTTATTTAATATAAAATAGTTGACTCTGCTCTCTTCTCTCCCCCATTTTAAGAATGTAAGTCTCTTGGAAGTAAGGACCTAGTCTCTTGTTTACCCCTGTATTCTCAGCACTTGTTATAGTTGCCTATGATGGAGTAGGTATTTAATAAATACTTGTGAGAACAACAAATGGGGTATGTCTCCAAGATCTTAATCTGGTCAGAGAAATGCTGCTAGGACAGAAAACAATAATAATCATGTGAGATGACTTAACAGAAGGATCCTCATCAGGCATTACTTTTCCAAATCTGTATGTGAAAGCAAAAGTTGTTATAATATACAGATAGCATAAATATTTGTTAATGAACTGACCAGTTTTAAAAATTTCCCACTCAAATGTTTCCTTTCAAAAAAAAAAATGTTTCCTTTCTAAAACATTAGTGTTTATTCATGTTCCTTTGTCAGAATCTTTGTGGTCCAGTCTCTTGATTGATTTTAGCAATACAGTGCAATAACAGGTGGAAAAAATGCAATGTGGAATTGCTAATCTTACGAAAAACACAAGATTGTATAAGGTTTATGTAACTGATGTTAGAGAGCTGTCTGAATTGCATGCAAAATCATTGATAAATCAGGATTTGATAGTTAGGCCAGTTACCATTTGAAGAAGAGAAAATTGAAAAGAGTAATGACAGGATAAATGCTTCAAAAGGAAAATGACCTGAATATCAGACAATATAAAAGAGTATCAAAGAATTAATGGAGACCCATAGCAAAAATTGATGAAGCCCATAAGTGCTTTGTAAAAATGACCCTATTTATGATTGTGTTGCAAAAGTCAAAGATAAAGATGGCACCTTTTGCTGTCACATAGTTTTGTTCCAAGGTCTCTTACATAGTTGCAGGTGTAACATACATTTTGTTGAATAGAAGATAGTCAGTTTTCACTCAAGGAAATCTGAAGTCCTGGCAAGGTCCTGTGGGAGTGGCTCTGCCCCTCAGCAGTCACATCTCATTTTCTACTGTTCATGCTTACTCTGCTCCAGCCATACTGACCTCCTTGCTACCGCTGGAGCATATTAGGCAGTCCTCATACCTTAAGGCCTTTGCCCTAGCTGTTCCTTCTCTTTGAAGCACCCTTTTCCTAGATAGCCCCTTGCCTTCAGGTTTCAGTTCAGTTGTTACTTTCTTTTTTTTTTTTTTTTTTTTTGAGACAGAGTCTCACTCTGTTCCCTGGGCTAGAGTGCCGTGGCGTCAGCCTAGCTCACAGCAACCTCAAACTCCTGGGCTGGAGTGATCCTTCTGCCTCAGCCTCCCGAGTAGCTGGGACTACAGGCATGCGCCAGTTGTTACTTTCTTAATGAAGCTTACCCTGTTTGTCCTAATACAACCTGCTTTCCCTCTCTCTTGCTCTGAACTCTAATCTCCTTCATTGGCTTTACTTTTTCTCTTTTTCATAGCACTTCTTCACATGTAGGTTGAGTATGTCTTATGTGAAGTGTTTCAGACTTGGGATCTTTTTGGATTTTGGAATATTTGCAGAATATACAATGGTTGAATATCCCTAATCTGAAAAATCCAAAGTCCAGAATGTTCCAGTGAGCATTTCCTTTGAGTGTCATGTTGGTGCTCAAAAAGTTTCAGATTTTGGAGCATTTTGGATTTTGGATTTCCAGATTAGTGATGCTTAACCTGGATTATATATTTTATTTATTATGTCTTCTATTTTCTGTTTCTTCCTGCTTGATCAGGCGTTGGCAATCTATGACCAGATCCTGCCTGTGACCTGTTTTTGTAAATAAAGTTTTATTTGGAACATAAACCATTTATTTATATATTGCCTATGACTGTTTTCATGCATGACAGCAGAGTTAAGTAGTTGTGACAGAGACTATAAGCCTCATGAAGGCAGGGATCTTTGTTTCATTCCTTGTCATCCCATCGTGTAGAGCAGTGATTGGTACATAGTAAGTGCTCAAATATTAAGTAAATAAATGAAGACAAAATCCCAATCTTGAATAACCATGTGTAATGACTGACAGAAGTAGTAAGTACTGTAGGCATTTCTTTGTGATAAGGAGTGATGGATAAGGGTGAGAATTGAACTAGGCCTTGAAAGATAGAGAGGATTTTTATAGTAGAAGAAAAAATTTACCAAGAATGATTAAAATTTTATTTTATTTTATTTTATTTTTTTTGAGACAGAGTCTCGCTCTGTTGCCCAGGCTAGAGTACCCTGGCGTCAGCCTAGCTCACAGCAACCTCAAACTCCTGGGCTCAAGCAATCTTTCTGCCTCAGTCTCCCGAGTAGCTGGGACTATAGGCATGTGCCACCATGCCCGGCTAATTTTTTCTATATATTTTTAGTTGGCCAATTAATTTTTTTCTATTTTTAGTAGAGACGGGTTCTCACTCTTGCTCAGGCTGGTTTCGAACTCCTGACCTTGAGTGATCCTCCCGAGTTGGCCTCCCAGAGTGCTAGGATTACAGGCATGAGCCACCGCGCCCGGCCAAGAATGATTAAAATTTTAGTATCAACTGATTATTTAAAAGTTTTTAAACTTTTTTTTTAACTTATCAAAGACTTGTCTGTTTTTTTTAAGGAAAAGCACACATGATACAATTAGAGTAGAGCTTTGTAAAGGAAAACTGGTAAGATTCCTGAGGAATGTTTTATGTTGACTTTATTTTTGAGATGTTAAGCTTTGCTGAAGTTGGATCATTTTCTATGATTATTTGAACAGTTAGGAAATTTTTTTGTTGAGATCGTCAATTGACTGTTACTATTCCCAAGAGAATCATTAGTTTTTAAAAATTCTTGATGCTTTTAGTTGGATTTTGGTCAGAGATTATTTTGATAATTAATAGGTGGATGGAATGAATAAGAGTTAAAGATCATAAGTTTGTTTTATGATATTTTGGGCAATGTTATCTCTCTGCTTTGACTCTTTCCATAAAATGACAAGTGTGGGTTTTGTATAGGTATTAGAAGAATTAGCATGTAAAGAGCTGTTAGTATTTTTATCATGCTTATGATCATTGTCATGCTTGAAAATTTTAATCACATTGGTTCATAATATTGCTTAGTAATATTTTATAATCATTTAGTTTTGGAATAAAGTCTAAGGTAAAAAACAAAACTACACTTAACCGCTTTTCAGTTGTCCATTTTCAGTAATATTAGTTAATTATATAATTTTTATTACAAATTTAAAATTTGGTTAATTTTTTTAAAACTTTTTTCCCCAGATGATCTTTCCATTTCAATGGCAATGCCCATATATTCCCCTTTGTCCTCTTTCACTGGCTGCAGTGCTTAGTGCACCTTTACCATTTATAGTTGGAGTTGACTCAAGGTATTTTGATCTTCATGACCCACCACAAGATGTTGTTTGCATTGACTTGGATACGAATATGTTATATGTGTAAGTTGATTCGTTTTATAATATCTCCTGTTTATATATTTCGCCATATATAATTATATCTCTTTGAAAGCATCAACAAATATGCTATTTTTGAAAGTTGTTAATAAATCTTCATCTTAAACGTTGCATTTCTCAACCAGGGCAGGTATAAGAATCTGGGAAGCTATGTGTTTTGGAAAAAAAAGTGTTCAATATTATAATAGTTTATGTTTGTGTAATAATGTTAGCAGTAGGCAGGAAATATTTGTTTATCAATAGAGAATATGGGTTTGAAAAAGATGGTTAAACACTGCTTTCAGAGCTCAAGAAATGATATGCTTTCTAGATTTAATTCAAAATCCATATGTAAATAAAATGGGTTTACCTGCTTGAGATAAAGTTTATTCACAACATTGGGTGATTTTATACCTTTTTCTTAGTTGTCAGGATTTGAATCTTATAAGGATCTATTCTTCACTGCATAGAAATTAATATTAAAAATCAGTCATAGGCCGGGTGCGGTGGCTCACACCTGTAATCCTAGCACTCTTGGAGGCCGAGGTGGGTGGATTGTTTGAGCTCAGGAGTTTGAGACCAGCCTGAGCAAGAGCGAGACCCCGTCTCTACTAAAAAAAATAGAAAGAACTTCGCTGGACAACTGAAAAAAAAAATATATATATATATATATATATATATATAAACATTAGCCAGGCATGATGACGCATGCCTGTAGTCCCAGCTACCTGGGAGGCTGAGGCAGGAGCATCGATTGAGCCCGGGAGATTGAGATTGCTGTGAGCTAGGCTGATGCCACAGCACTCTAGCCCAGGCAAAAGAGTGAGACTCTGTCTCAAATAAAAAAAGAAATGTGTTGATCTTTATAAGTAGTCTTATATCTAGCAATTTAGTTGAATTAAATATGATCATTGCTTTACAACATGGATTGACATCTGGCCCAAGGCCTATTTTTGTAAATAAAGTTTTATTGGAACACAGCCACACTCATTCACTTACCTATATGGTGCATGATGGCTTTCATGCTATAACAGCACATTTGAATAGTTGTGACAGAGCCAATATGGTCCTCAAAGCCTAAAATATTTACTGTGTGGTCCTTTATACTAAAAGTGTGCCAGCTCCTGCTGTATGGTGTTGAGTGCTTAATAATAAATTAAGAAAGTTAGGTAGGTTTTCACCCATCCCCTCCTCCCCCATACCCCCTGTTTAATTTCCATTGAGTTATATTTCCCCTATGCACATGTGTGCTCATCAGTAAGTTCCAATTTAATAGTGAATACCTACCTAACAGGTACAATGAACACTATCTGGGTGATGAGCACACATACAACCCTGACTCAAGCATTACAAAAGCGATCCATGTAACCAAAAAAATTTGTACCCCCATAATACTTTGAAATAAAAAGAAATAAATAAAGGAAGTTACCTTCTACTTTAGATCAAGAGGCTTTTAAAAATCATAAATAGTTATTGAATTTTATAAATATCTTTTGTATAACAATTGAGATGAGCATTTTCTGGTTTACTTTTTGTGTGGTAGATTACATTAAAAATCAAGTAGAAGTGAACAATCCTTGTATTCCTGAAATAAACATCATCATAATGGATAAAATTTGCTAAGAATTTAAGACGATTACATTGATGTTCATAAATGATACTGGCCTGATGTATAGCTTTGGCTGCAGCCCATATTTTGTATAGAATGCTTTCATTGTTATAGAGTTTTAAATATTCTTTTTTTCTATCAAAATTTTTTATTTGACTCATGGATTATTTAAAAGTATATTTTTGAATTTGTAAAGTTTTTGTTTTTCTTAAATGCTAACTCAGTTGAATTGTGGTGTGGTCAGAACATGCTTTATTTATATGTTATTGACTCTGATATTTGTTGAGATTTGCCATAGAGCCAAGTATATGATCAGTTTTTGTAAATATTCCATGTGAGAGAGTCCCTAGTAATTAACAAAAGACCAATAGAAAAATAAGCAAAGATTATGAAGTCTTTTCACAGAAAAGTAAAAATTATGCTTAAGCACCTCATTTGTTATAAGAGAAATGCTACATCAGTTTTACACTTAGATACTACTTTTTCACTTTTCAGATTTGCCAAAAAAATGCAAAATGAAATGCTTAGTAGTATACTGTTACTTTGAGGCTGTTGGGAAATGAACAGTCTTTTACATTCATTGCAGTAGGAGTGGAGTATATACATGATCGCAACCTCTGTGGAGGGTATTTGGCAATATTTGTCAGAATTACAAATGTATATGTTCTTTAACAATTCCGCTCCTAGGAATTTATCTTAATGTTTTATTTTGCATGAAATGACGTTTGTTCAAAATAGAAAAAAAATCCAGATGTCCCAGACTTGTTTAATGGTATGTCCATACAATGCAGTACTACTGTAAACAATGAGGATGCTTTGTATGTTGGGAAAGATCCCAAACTATATATTGTTAAATGAAAAAATCAAGGTCTATAATTGTGTATTACAGTGTGCTGCTTTGTGCAAAAGAAAAGGCAGGTTATAATTATGCATACTTGTATTTGTTAGTTTTGAAATAAATATTAAAAATATGCACAGGAAACTAGTATTATCTTTTGGGGGAGTGAGGGAGCTGAGCAGATGAGGAACAAGGGTATGGGTATATGTTTTAAGTTATTTTTGAGCTATAAGATCATATTAAATACTAAAAATTCCCAGTGGGGTGATGGGTTTGTCAGTTGTATTTTATAGCTATTTGAACACTGCTTTATATACTTAAGCCTGTGTTATAAGGTACACTCAAGTTCAAAATTGTTCTATTCAGCTAAATGAATACTATCATGTAGTTTAAAAAAAAATTCTAATGCTCTTTGTGTTAGTATGTGTTTTTCTTCTAACATTAATATATTATGTAAGTATTATATTTGGTATGTCCTTTCTGTCCTTTTAATTTCAAATTTTATATATATGCTATATAATTTGTATTAAAAATCGAATCTGACATTTGTCTTTTAATTAAAAATCCATTCTTTTGCATGTATTGTTATGTTATTGGACATTTATCTTTCTTATTCTGTACTTTCTATTCTGCTTTTTCAGTACTATTTTTCCTTTTTCTCCTTTGGATTGAATGAATTATTGTATTTTTCCTTTCTACTTACATAAACATTATATTGTATATGTGTGTGTGTGTATAATTTTATATCCCTTTAATGATCCCCCTTAGTATTTTAATATGGATACTTAAAGCTTAAAATTAACATTTTACCCTCCAGTAGAATTTAAAATCCTTTAACATACACTTTAATTGGTTACATCCCTTTACTTTTATTGGTATAAACACAATGACTTTTTACAATTGATAGCTTCTTAAATTAGATGAAATGCAGTTTATCAATTCACAATACCCCTGTATATTAGGTACATTATTATCTCCATTTTGCAGATAAGAAAATTGAGTAACAGACTAGTTAAGTGATTCATACAAAGTCACACAGATAATAAATGTCAGGGCAAAACTGATGATAATCCAGATGGTATTGACATTGTTTAATTTGGGGGAATGGTGTTAATTAGACAGTGATTATGTACAATGAGAGAAGTTGATCAGAATTAAACTTGACATTCTATCACTTTTAAAACATGTTACAGTTTCAGAGATGTTAAAATAAGTGCCTTTTAGCAGTACTTGGCACACAGAAAGTGTTAGCTCTTTTATTAGTCATTTGTCCTTCTAGAGAGGATATTATATTTGCTTCTCTGCTGGTGGCATTACCAGCCAAAGAACACTTGAAGTCAATTATTTTGACTTGGAGTTTCCTGGACCATGCTGATAGTACACAGTCAAACCCTAAACCCATTAATTGGCAGTCTCTTGTAACAATTTCTCAGAGGAGATCTATGCCATTCCACCCCCCAACCAAAATCCAAGCTGAGCCAACCTTTTTCAAGGGCCCCAGTTTAAATTTGGAGGTCTTAATTCTAACACCCTACTTGGTTGGACCAAGACTTAGTCTCCTATTCTCCTAGAAGCCTTTGAAATCCAAAGGTCTGTGTCCATCCTCAGGGCCTTCGTGTTGCTGTGGGTTTTCATTCCCTGAAGATTTCTCTGATTTTCTCATCAGCTGAGCTATGAATTTAAAAGAATGTTTGTTGTATTTATAACTTTTTAAGAAGAGGGCCTTTTGGGCAGTTGTATCTGATATAATTTGTATTCTTGGAATATAAAATTCTGGAAACATAAGCTTTTTAGCAATACCTCTTAAAATGGTATCTCTGCGTCTTTGGTTTTTAGTGCTTTCTGATCACGAATTATATTAAATAATAGTGTTGTGATTTATTTATTTTTTAACCACTAGAAGGGTTAAATAACTTTTAATGAATGACTTTTAATAAATGACTTCCAATGTTTACTTTAATTCTAATCCTTCTGTTTGGGCACAGAGTATTTTAGAAGCCTACCAATAGGTAGTTTGAAGTCTCAAGTCAATTAGTTTTGACACTTAAAATATAATAATTCTAAAACATAACTTTTGAAGCTATACTTCAGTGATGTATTCCTGACTCCAACATTGAAATCTGTGTTGGAGAGTTAGAATTAGATGACCAGATTTGACTGAGGTTGATTGAAATGAAAAGAGAACTTACTTGAAACCATTTATTCAAATTGCCCATATCAATTGTAACTGCAGTGAAAACATCCTTTCCATTTTCTTTTTTATTTTGACATAAAAAATTTTTTTAGTAAAAGCAGATTATGAATAACATTTTATTAATTTTCTTCTTATTTAATAGATCAGATGAAAAGAAGAACATGAACTGGAAACAGCTTCCCAAAAAGCCATGCAAAAATTTACTTAGTACCTTAAAGAAATTGTATCCTCAACTATCTTCAGGTAAATATGGAAATATTATTAAAAAGGAATATTATTAATGAAAGAATGTATATGACAAAATTCTTCTTAAATTTAAACATAATTTTGGTCTACTTAAAAAGACTAATTACTTAACAGAATTCTAGTAATAAGTTAATATTGTTCATGATTTTTTGAGCATATTTTCTGTGCCCTGCCTGCTTTAACCTCCCTGCTAGTTTCTGTCAGTGATCTCTTTATGTAAATGAAGAGGAATTTCAAGGAAGTTATGGGCTTTATTTTGGTTATTTCCTCAATTCATCAATCATTTAGATATTACTTTATATATTAATGCCATTCTCTGTATTTACTTCATCAGTTCACCGAAAAACTCAAGAAGGTTCAGCAATTGAGATGACTCCAATTGAAGCAGATTTCTCCTGGCAAAAGAAGATGACACAACTTGAGATGGAAATTCAAGAGGCATTTTTGCGCTTTATGGCATCTATTTTAAAAGGATATAGAACGTATCTCAGACCAATCACAGAGGCTCCTTCAAATAAAGCCACAGCTGCTGATTCATTGTTTGACCGACAGGGTGAGAAGCATTGGGAATATAATTGCTTTTTATTGAAGTGAAAAATATTTTCTATTTGATACTACTACTAAGAAATATTTACATTTAAGGAATTCATATTAAAGTATAATTAACTTTCATGTATTTGTAACCTAGCTTTATTTTTTTATTTTTTATAAACTTGTGATGGGATCAAGAGCTGCACTGTCCAGTAGAAGTACAATGTAAACCACATATAATTTTAAATTCCTTAGTAGCCACAATAAAAAAAAGTAGGAAGTAGGGAAAATTAATATTAACAATATATTTTCTCTAATATATTCAAAACAATAAAATTTTGGATGTGATTAAATTTTAAAAGTAATTAATGGAGTCTTTTACATTCTTTTTTCCACACTAAGTCTTTGAAATCTGGCATGTATATTATACTTAATAGCACATCTCAGTTTGGGTCAGTTACATTTCAAGTCCTGAATTGCCATGTATAGGTAGTGGTTACTGAATTAAACGGTGCAGATTTAGAGGCTTGATTAGATTCAGGTTCAGTTTTCTTGGCAAGGAGTACCAAAACACACAGTGCTCACTACTACCTATTGCATCGTACTGAAAGGCACGTACATGTCTGGCTGTCCCACTTTTAGAGCTCCTAGGTTTAAGTGTTATCAGCCTCATTCATTCATTCATTCATTCATTATAGTTTCCCCAGCAGCCTTTCACTTAATTGTTTTAGCAGCCTTTGCTGATCATTGCCTTTTCTGATTCATTAGAAGAAAGAAAAAAATAAAAACTTCTTATTACTACTGTGGAAAATAATTTATTTCTATTTTATTTAAGCCTTTATCTACTAATTAGTATCTCAAAGGGATGGGGATGGGGATGGGGATGAGGACCACGGCATGTGGAACACTGAGGCATCAAAGAAAGAAAGGCTGGGGAGAAAAGCGTCTCAAAAACTATGCTTGAAAAGGGGGTGTTAGCCGTATTATGCAAGATCTTTTAGGATCAGTGATGGTTTCAGTCTTTATCCTAAGAGTAATTGAAAGTCTCTGAAGGATATTTAAGTAGACAATAGGATCAGATTTGCATTTTTTAAAAATCACTCTGAGTGTTTAAAAAAAAAATCTCATTGGCTTCTGTGCAGAGATTTCGCTGGAGGCATTGAATTATAGATCTGCTAATTAGGAGATTAATGTATTCATCCAAGTGATCATTGGTGGTGCCTGGATTCATTGGTGGTCCTGTGAATAGAAGAGTGACTTTTAGGAGGTAGATTGAAGTAGATAGCTCGTTGATTGAATATGGGATTCAGTTAGAGGGAGATGCCAATAGCACCTTTGAGATTTTTGTCTTTAAAATCCAAGTAAATGGGCTGGGTGTGGTGGCTCACGCCTATAATCCTAGCACTCTGGGAGGCTGAGTTGGGAGGATCGCTCAAGGTCAGGAGTTCAAAACCAACTTGAGCAAGAGCAAGACCCCGTCTCTACTAAAACTAGAAATAAATTAATTGGCCAACTAAAAATATATAGAAAAAATGAGCCGGGCATGGTGGCGCATGCCTATAGTCCCAGCTACTCGGGAGACTGAGGCAGAAGGATTGCTTGAGCCCAGGAGTTTGAGGTTGCTGTGAGCTAGGCTGACACCACGACACTCTCGCCAGGGCAACAGAGTGAGACTGTCTCAAAAAAAAAAAAAAAAAAGTATGCCCAGTATCAGAGTGAGCTGTAGGGCTAGCAGGCGTTCTCAAACTATAGCCCGCGGGCCACATGCAACCCACCAAGGACATTTATCCGGCCCGCTGGGTGTTTTTGCCCGTTTTGTTTTTTTACTTCAAAATAAGATATGTGCAGTATGCATAGGAATTTGTTCATAGTTTTTTTTCTAAGCTATAGTCCGGCCCTCCAACGGTCTGAGGGACAGTGAACTGGCCCCTTGTTTAAAAAGTTTGAGGACACCTGGGCTAGAGGTTCCTCACAGGGAATCTAGATTTCAGTGAAAAGGTTAATGATTTAAGTTGTTTTTTTTGTGGTTGAATTATGCAGAAGGAGCTATATATGATTAGTACAGATTGAGCATTCCTAATCTGAAAATCTGAAATTCGAAATGCTCTAAAATTTGAAACTTTTTGAGTGTTGACATGATGCCATAAGTACACATATAAGTACACATAAGTACTTAGCATGAACTTAGTTTCATGCACACAATTATTTAAAATATTGAATGAAATTACCTTCAGGCTATGTGTATAAGCTATATATGAAACACAAATGGATTTCCTGTTTAGACTTGGGTCCCATCCCCCAAATATCTCATTATATATATGCAAATATTTCAAAATCTGAAAAAAAATCTAGTATCTGACACTTTTGGTCCCAAGCATTTTGGATAAGGGATACCCAACCTGTAGAAGCTCCTATAAATATGAATGTATATAAAGAGAATGTAATGTAGATAACCACAAGTTTAAAATAGTGTTTACTATTAGTATAACATCTAGTTCTACTTTAAAATTTGAATTTAATTGTAATTTTGTTTTCTTTAGGATTTTTAAAAAGCCGAGATCGTGCCTATACAAAATTCTATACCCTTTTATCCAAAACACAGATTTTTATTCGTTTCATTGAAGAGTGCAGTTTTGTAAGTGATAAAGATACTGGATTCGCATTTTTTGATGACTGCATAGAAAAGGTAAAAGTTTGTCCTATATACCAATGTTAAGAAAAACCAATGTTAAAAAAATGTTTGGCTTACCTGTACAATCGTCGTTATTGTTAGCCCAAAGTGATCTCAGGAAGACAATATAGGGGTGTTGTGTGTTTGTGTTATGGTTTCTGGGCTTAATATAAGAATCTATTTTTTGTTTTGTTTTGTAGTATCAAGTTTTTACACATATAGCTAATTTTTCTCTTTGATTCTTTGGTTTTGTAGCTATTAAGTATTAAAAATATTTCATACTTTAAGATTTAAGATTTTAAATTTAAAAATTTGGTTTTATGGGTATTAGAAGTCCTGTGTTCTTTTGTTTTAATATCTTTCCAAATGCTTTTGCTAATATTTTTTTTGCCCCAATGGAGGATGTTTGGAAATATATTAAATTTTAAAGCTTTACCCTACTTATTATAAGGAAATTTGATTCTAGACAGTGATGACTCAGTTATATATTTTTTCTAATTTTTAATAGGGTTTTTTGCCAAGTAGATCTTGAGACCAATTGTTTATATAAACCATATATTATAGGAAATTTGAGATTGTATCCAAAAAAGGTAGAATATTATGACGTTTTAATTTTTGTGGGCACCTAATGATTCATGTGCTTCAGAAGACTTGAATAATTTTTTCCCATTGTATCAGTGTGATCTAAAACTCCAGTGATATAATTATTAACAAAACTATTTAACATTTTTGAATAGTTTTTTTTAATAAAATTGATACCTTGGCGTGGTGGCTCATGCCTATAATCCTAACACTTTGGGAGGCCAAGGTGGGAGGATCACTTGAGGCCAGGAGTCTGAGACCAGCCTGGGGCAACATAGCAAGATACTGTCTCCACAAAAAAAAAAAAAAGAAAAAAATTAGCCAAGCATGGTGGCATGTGCCTATAGTTCCAGTTACTCCAGAGGCTGAGGCAGGGGGCTTACTTGAGCCCTGAAGTTGGAGATGACAGTGAGTTATGATCATGCCACTGCACTCCAGCCTGGGCAACAAAGTGAGACTCTGTCTCTTAAAAAATAATTGATATTCCAACATCATCCAGTTAGAAGGGAAGCTTACATGATGTCAGTCATGAATGCAGGGGTTTAATAATGGAATTTTTTATTTGAAAAGCCAGATTCTCCTGTGTTGGCCATCTTTTGTTTGTAAATAAGGTTTATGAAACAACTAATCAGAATATATTGTTTTCTATCGTAATAGCCACAGGTGAAATATGCTCTATCCTAATTGGATAGGATCTAAAAATACATAGTGAAATGTTTTATATCTACCGGTATTAAAAAAGGATAATTTTTTCTAAATCAGAATTTAAGATAAAAATCTCTATTAAATTCATAGTGGACATTTTCATTAAGAATCTCTTCTTTTTTTCTAGTTGTTTCCTGATAAAGGCACAGAGAAAACAGATAAGGTATTTTTTTCTTAAACTCAACTATTGAAATTTCAGAATTAGATTTTGATTATGTGCAAATTAATTGGAGAAAATAATTATTTTCAGGTTGATTTTGATTCAGCAGAAGATACCAAATTGATAGAACTAGATGATTCACAGAAAAGTGAGCACACTGTATTTATAATGCCACCAGAGCCACCTCCTGATGATGGAAAGGACCTGTCACCAAAGTACAGGTAGCAGAAATTTTTTTAAAAGCTGTTTGGGCACAATTTTATAGTTTATTTTTTGATTTTTTTTTTTGCAATTATTAGTAGAAATGTGTATTAGTTATTGTGGATGTCCTTTTCAAAATTAATTTAGAGAAGTAATAGAGATGATTATTTTATGAAGATTCCATCAGGTATTATAATTTAGAATTGGATGACCTTATTAGAAGGAAAGACAGATGTTGATTATTATTTACCTTAATGTTTAATTATATTTTAATCTTTAAAAATTTCAGTTGGAAGAAGAAAAAATTACTTTTATGAAGTTCTTCTCTCCCTTTGGATATTTTCTTATTAACACAAAAACTGTGAAATTCTTACGAGTTAGTAAGATATCAGAGAAAACTTAAAGTACAGGGCCAGGAATCATTCTTTATTAAAATGAAGAATAGGGGCTGGGCATGGTGGTTCACACCTGTAATCCTAGCACTCTGGGAGGCCGAGGCAGGAGGATCCCTCAAGGTCAGGAGTTTGAGACCAGCCTGAGCAAGAGCGAGTACTAAAAATAGAAAGAAATTATCTGGACAACTACAAATATATATATAAAAAATTAGCCGGGCATGGTAGCACATGCCTGTAGTCCCAGCTACTCGGAAGGCTGAGGTCACAGAAGGATTGCTTGAGCCCAGGACTTTGAGGTTGCTGTGAGCTAGGCTGACGCCACAGCACTCTAGCCCAGGCAACAGAGCCAGACTCTGTCTCAAAAAAAAAATTAAGAATAGGATTTGGATGTGAATCTTTTAAGAAATTAGAATGGATTGATTGTTTTTTATTATTATAATCATAATAATACAATTTAATAAACTTAGAAAATCAACCAGAAAACTAATATATCATTTTAGTACCAATACTTAATGTCTATTAACAATTATATATATGTATGTATCATATAGATACATGTGTGTATGAGTTCATCTTGTATATAATATATTCTTTGTAACCTGTGTTTTGCCTTTAATAGTGTGAACTTTTTTCCACGTCATGAAATATTTTTGTGACTTATCATTTTTAATGACCACATTGCATGCATTTATTTATTTATTTAACTAGTGATTTATTTAACTAGTCTCCTATGGATTTGTTTCTAGTTCGTTGCTATCTATATCTTTGTATACATACATAGTTATTTTCTTAGAACTTAGGCTATATTCCCAAAAGGATTCCTAAAATGGAAAGTAAAATAAGTACCTTCCTAAAATGTGGAATTAATGTGTAATCTCACCAGGACTGCATGAAAATGAGGAGTATGTATCTGGGATTGAGTGGTTTAAACACTGTATTGATTTCACATTAACTATAGAATTCTTTTCTACTTTGGCTTAACTATTAGAAATTGGAATCCAGATATTGACAAACAAGGTAAAATCAAATAGGGAGAGGCATTATTTTCTAGAAGAAAATTGGCCAGGGAAGTAAGACAATTCTGAGAAGAAATCCAAAGTCAGTAATATGGAAATATATTCTACTTTTCTACTATTCAAAGAAATGCAAACCAAAATGATGAGTAGAAACATTTTTAACCTATCAGATGGGGTGAGGGGATAGGTTATCCTACTAGTTGGAATATATATTTAAGTATAACCTTTTTGGAAATAATTTGATAGTGATTATAATAATTTTAATTCTCTGGATAAACATTAACCTCATAAACTCTAAGAACTTAAGCAAAAGTATTTACAAAGATATATATACAAAGATATTTAATTGTAATAATTCAGAAATTACCTAATAATGTCCAGTAGTGAGGAGTTGCTTAAATTATGGTATATCCCTAAAGTAAAAATATATAGATTTTTTTCTTTTAAATACCAATACAAGGTAATTTTATGAAGAAAAACATAAAGTTATAAAGTGTACTACTTTTTTTCATATAAATTCTCATCAAATATGTGGATCTGTTGAAAGAGTTATTAATACCTCTGTTAAATAACAGATCGGGGTTTTCTGTTCTTTAGGGATTGGTTGAAATTAACAAATAAGTTTGGGAGGCGCCAGAGTTCCCATGAAGGTAGTCTATCTTAAAACTATCTCATCATATGTTTTGAACAAATTTTTTTTCATGTAAAGATTTTAAAGAATACTATTGGGTACTATTTGAGGTTTAGAAATATTTTCCTAAATACTGGACTAATATGAAGAATGAATGTATTTTAAATCAGCAATTCTATTTTTGCTTTTTATTTTAGTTATAAATACTTTCCAAGACTGGACCTTAAGCTTTTTGACAGACCACAGGAATTGAAACTTTGTTTTAATAGACACCCTACTGGGAATAGCATTACAAACAGTCCAGCTCTCATGGCTAAGAGAACTAAACAGGTCAGATATTCTTTATCTAATACATGTTAATTTAAAATGTAAAATATATATTTGTGATATGCAGCTCATAGTTTAGAATTATCACCCACAGCAACCATTTGAAGACCCACTATGATTGTTACTGAATTAAAGTAGATTTCTTGCAACTCTACTTAAAGTATTGAGGCTGAAGTTTTTGAATGCTTATGTTCTTGCTTTAAGTGGGAATCTTTGGGAACCAAATATACTTTATTAAAAACAACTTTGTTGACATATAATTCATATACCATACAACTTACTCACTTAAATTATACGATTCAGTGGCTTTTAGTATATTCACAGAGTTGTTCAACCACCACTGTAAGTAATTTTAGAACATTTTCATCACTCCTGAAAGAAAGCCCACATCCTTTAGCCATTTTCCCCAATTCCTCAGTCCCCCACAGCCCTAGACAACCACTAACCTATTTTCTGTCTTTATAGATTTCTCTATTTTGGGCATTTCATATAAATAGAATTGTCTAATATGTGTTTTTTTGTGACTGGCTTCTTTCATTTAGCATGTTTTCAGGGTTCATGTTGCAGCATGTATTGTACTTCATTTCTTTTTTATTGTTCAGTGATATTTCATTGTGTGTGTATATATATATATATATATACACCACATTTTATTTATGCATTCATGGGCATGTGGGTATTTCTTACTTTTTGGCTATTATGAATAATGCAAATGAATATTTGTGTAAAAGTGTTTGTGTGGATATATGTTTTTATTTCTCTTGGGTATATACCTAGGAGTAGAATTGCTATGTCATATGGTAACTCTATGTTCAACCTTTTTTGAAACTACCAGGCTGTTTTCTGAAGTGGCTGTACCATTTTTACATTCCCACCAGCAGTATATGAGGGTTCCAATTTCATAACTTCTTTGTCAATTCTTAGAATCTGTCTTTTTTATTATAGTCTTCTAGTGAGTGTAAAGTTGTAGTTTTAATTTGCAATTCCCTATTGGCTAATGTAAATATACTTTATACCAAATATTACATTCTACAGGGAGTTAAGGGGAGTTAACTTAGAACAACTTAGACATCTTGCCTTACAACTACTATTTAAGATTTAGGTATAAAGAAGTAAGCTATAGTTATGAGTTAAAATTAAACATTCTTTATATAAACACTGACATTTTGGGGGTCTTCAAAACATGGAAAATTTTAGAATAAAATTCTTAGTTCAGGTTCTACCAATTTTTGGATAGTCCCCCAAATCTTAGATATATTTAGGGAATTCCTAATTTCATACAGTTCGTTTCTTTTAATGTTGTCTGAAGGGAAGACTAAAGAATTTTTTTTTTTCTTTTACTGTTACCAAGTAACTAACAGCAAGTTTCTAAAATGGGAGAATTTGGCTACTCAACCTCTAAAATTCATTGTCAGCAGAATTTTTTTTCTCTATGCTAACAGCTGGAAATTAAAAAGACCTTAAGATCTTGGAAAATCTAGGGCATATATTTTCAAATATATTTTCACATCTCATGGAGATAGAATTCAAAAGTAAAATTAATACACCAAGATCTTTTTGTTTAGAACACATGCCAGCAGAAGAATCTTTAGTGCAAAATATATAATGGCAGTCTGAGATATCTGGAAGACTCTTAATTGCTGGGAGTATGTATGGTTTGATAAAACTCAGGAGTTGATTTTGATACCTACTTTCCCTTCCAGAAGGAATGACAATCAATCAGAAATAGAAAGCATGACTATCAGACTATTACATAGGAAAATTTGTGTTGACTGCAAAGGAATAGTTGTTTTTAAGGAATCAGTCATTGAGGGAATTAACACAGACTGTAGCTAGGGGGGTAGAGTAGAAATCTTGGCAGGAAATAGCCCAGGGCATTGTAAACTTTGGCAGGGAAGAATGAGAAGAATATCATTTTTCAGGATTGGGGTTGAAGAACTCATAGCTACAAATGATTAAATCCGAGTGCATGGTTTTAGTTATCCTTTCACCCATCAAACATGGGTGCCTTCTGTGTGAAGGGTATCTTATTAACCATTATATTATAAGAATATGAATGATCTTTGCTCTTAAAGCATTTCTAGTCTGGTAGGAGACACATGCTTGCCAACAAATAGTTGCACTATAGTATGAAGTGTTATTGTAAATGAATGTTTAGGGAGCTATGTAGTACTAAGTAGGAAGCCACTCACAAAAATAAAACTATGAAATGCTTGATTTTAGGGTCAAATTTTATATTAAATTCTCCTCTCCCTTTTCCTTCTCACTTCTCCCCTTACCCTAATGTATTTCAGCAAATACCATAATATTTTATTTATTCTCTTTCTAGGAGATAAAAACAGCTCATAAATTGGCGAAGAGATGTTATACAAATCCACCACAGTGGGCCAAGTGTCTGTTCAGTCATTGTTACAGTTTATGGTTTATTTGTCTCCCAGCCTATGTTAGAGTTTCTCATCCTAAGGTCAGAGCACTTCAACAGGCATATGATGTACTTATAAAAATGAGGAAAACAGATGTGGATCCACTAGATGAGGCAAGTATGACAAACTGAGTCATTGTTACTAAGATAAATTTTACTTTTGTACTTTTAAGAAAATTTAGGTCTCAGTTGCTTTGAAGTGTTTTCAAGCATTTTTATTAAGCAAGAAAGGTAAAACTATTACTCTGTTTCACAGAGCTAGCACATATTGTTTATTTTAAAATATATTTATTTAAAAATTACTGCTTTGGAATGAAGCAGAGACCTCTTTACTTAGACCAAATTGTTTGCCCTTAATAAATAGAAAATAATATTGATTTCATTTTTGTTCTTTTTTTTTTTTTGAGACAGAGTCTCACTCTGTAGAAAGAGTCTCGCCCAGGTAGAGTGCAGTTGTGTCATTGTAGCTCACAGCAACCTCAAACTCCTGGGCTCAAGCAATCCTCTTGCCTCAGCCTCCTGAGTAGCTGGGACTATAGGCTCATGCCAGATGCCTGGCCAATTTTTCTATTTTTTTTTTTTTTTTTTTTTTTTTAGTAGAGTCAGGATCTTGCTTTTGCTCAGGCTGGTCTCAAACTCCAGAGATCAAGCGATCCCCTCCCCTCTTGCACTCGCAGAGTGCTAGGATTACAGGCATGAGCCACCATGCCTGGCCTCATTTTATTCTTCATATAACTTAATTAGGGAACAGATAGGGAATAGTCTTTTAGTAAATGACTGTCCACTTAGGACTTGTGTCTTAGGGTGAGTTACATAGTCTGTTTGTGTTTCAGATTACTCATCTGAAAATGTAGCCTTGAGTTTCTCAACTTTGGCACTATTGACATTTTAGCCCACATAATTGTTTTTTTGGGGGCCTATACTATCATTGTAGGATGTTTAGCAGCATCCCCCTACCCACTAGATGCCAATAGCATCCCTTTCCCCACTACAGGTCATGACAATCAAGATTGTCTCATTGTCATATCTCCTGGAGACCAAAATTGTCCCTGGACAACCACTAATGTAGATAATAATGGTACTTTTCTCAAAACGTTAATTCGAAGGTTAAATTGGGTAATATACATAAAGTGCCTGGCTCTTAGTAAACACTCAGCGAATGATGCATAAGACATTTTCATGTATTATCTCTCTTAAGCCTCAGAACCATTGTAAGAGGTAGGTAGTGATATCATCCAGTTAATGGTTGAGGAAACTGAGGCACTTCTTTGGCTTTTCTCTGTGCTATTTTTCCCTTTAAAAACTATTTCTGTAACATTTATCCAGCATTGGGCAGATGGGAGGGGGGAGGAGGGGATGGGTATATACATACATAATGAGTGCGATGCGCACCATCTGGGGGATGGACACGCTTGAAGCTCTGACTCCAATGGGGAAGGGGGTAAAGCAACACATGTAACCTAAACATTTGTACCCCCATAATATGCTGGGAAAAAAAAAGGTTAAAGGAAAAGAAACATACAATAAAATATTGCATTATTGTGATTAGAATAATTAATGAAACAGTAGCATCTCAAGAAATGTTTTTGGGTGAATGTGGGGGAAAAAACCTATTTCTGGTGTTAACTATAAATGATATTTAGAATGTAAAATGAAAAGTCTTTGGTAATAATATTATAGTGTACTTCTCATTCTTTTTAAGGCAAATCCTGTTTGTTACATAGACATTCTGGAGATGCTGTTTGTTTTTAATTCCTTTGGCATAGAATATAAAGCATAGTGGGGAGAGAGCTATTTTAATCATACTTGATTTTAAAAATGAATTCCTTTTCAAGTTATAGAGAGTAATAGTCATTCTCTTTGTGTAGACTTAGTTACTCAGATGGGACATGTGCACATAGTTCTTATGTGAAATAGTTGATAATACTTCCATTAATGAATAGGTTTTAAAATAATTTACTAAGATGCTCAAACCAAAACAAAGGAGAAATAAGTGCTTAATAACTTTCTGAAAATAATTGAATAAAGTCATTTAAAAATCTCTACAAATAGACAAATGTGCTAACTACTGATGCTTTCATATCATCTTTTGTTAGGTATGCTATCGAGTAGTAATGCAGCTTTGTGGACTTTGGGGTCATCCTGTTTTAGCAGTGAGGGTCTTATTTGAAATGAAAACTGCTAAGATAAAGCCAAATGCTATTACTTACGGTTATTATAATAAGGTAAGTAGGACTGACATTAGTAAATATGTTGGTTGTTAAGAATGATAACTTTTTATACTTTTTATTATTCATGAAATTTCTCAGAGGTGGTTTTGAGGGTATAATTCTTTCTTTTAATTGACAAAAAAATTGTATATATTTATCATGTAGAACACAATGCTTTGAGAAATGTATACATTGTGGAATGTCTAAATTGAGCTAATTAACATGTTACCTTATATACTTCTCATTTTTTTTTTTGTGGTAGGAACACTTAAAATCTACTTTCTTAGAAATTTTCAAAATACAGTATATTGTTATTAACTTTAGTCACCATGTTGTACAATAGATGTCTTGAATTTATTCCTCCTGTCCAATTAAAACTTTGTATCCTTTGACCAACATCTCCCCAACCTCCTAGAGCCCCATAACCACCATTCTACTCTGTATTTCTATGAGTTTAACTTTCTTAGTTTCTACATATAAATGAGATCATGTAGTATGTGTCTTTCTGTACCTGGCTTATTTCACTTAATATAATGTCCTCCGGGTTCATTCATATTGTTACAAATGACAGGATTTCCTCATTTTTGAAAGCTAACTAGTGTTCCATTGTGTATATATATCACATTTTCTTTTTCTGTTCATCCATTGATAGACACTTAGGTTGATGATTCCATATCTTGGCTATTGTGAATAATGATGCAGGGAACATGGGAGTGCAGATATCTCTTCCACATGCTGATTTTATTTACTTTGGATGTATACCTAGTAGTAGGATTGCTAGATCATATGGTAGTTCTATTTTTAATTTTTTGAGGAAACTCCATACTCTTTCCTTAATAGTATGAGGAAGCTCAATAATGGCTATACTAATTTGCATTCCCACCAACAGTGTGCAGGGGTTCTCCTTTCTCCACATGCTTGCTAAACATCTTTTGTCTTTTTGATAATAACCACTTTAACAGGTGTGAGGTGGTATCTCATTATAATTGTAATTTGCATTTCTCTGATGATTAGTAATGATGTTGAGCATTTTTTCATGTACCTGTTGGCTGGTATAATTCTTTGTATGTATGTATACATATATGTACATATACATAAACATAAATATATATATATGTATTTTTAGAATCAGACATTCCTAATGAACATTATTTTTACCTTTATTTTACCTTTAGGTAGTTTTGGAGAGCCCATGGCCTAGCAGTACCCGCAGTGGTATCTTCTTATGGATGAAGGTACGGAATGTGGTACGTGGCTTGGCACAATTTAGGCAGCCGCTTAAAAAGACTGTGCAAAAGTCACAGGTCTCCTCAATATCAGGTAATACATGTGATTGGAAATATACTTTCTTGCTGAACCATAACCTTTATAGGCCTATGAGTTTATAGTTATATGAAGTAGAAAAATTTCAATGAAATCTGGTGGATATTTTCATATACAAAGACAGATTATCTTAGTCCAAAATAATTTTTTTTTTAAAGAAATTTAGAAGGTGTTCTGAAACTGTAAATGAACTGTGAGTCATTCATGTTGAGTTTCAGAGATTATCAATGCATGAGTTGTTGAACTGCTGTTGTCCTTATCTTTAGTTCCTCAGAATGCCACAGGTGGAAGTGATGGGGACACGGTGAGCCACGGTAGCGTGGATAGTGCTAATGATGCTAACAATGGGGAGCACACAGTCTTCGTCAGAGATTTAATCAGGCTCGATTCCATTGATAATCACTCTAGCACAGGTACTAAAACCAGGATTTTACTAACCCTTCACTCCTTCTCATGTTATGTCTTTCTTTTTTTCAAAAAGCTTTTACCCTCCTTGATTTTGTGTAATATGAATACTTTAAAAGTACTGTATATTAATAAGAGAAGAAATTACACCTCTACAGGTCACTTCTGTTTATTTCCTAAATTAACTTTGGAGTTCTGTGCACAGTGCTCTGGGGTGATGCTTCTTTATATTTGTTCATCATTAATTTGTGAAAGTATTTGATATAATTATTAGGAATTGCTGAGCTAATGGACATGAACATTAGTGACACAACTTGCAAATTTTTTATTAAAAGGAATATATATATATCTTAAAACTTAGAGATTATGAGTATTAAGAGGGAAGAAAATAAGTTATACATGATGAGAAAAAGTATTTGTTTAAATGATGCTTTTTTAAAATTTGAGAAGCTACTTGTATGTACACAGCTATGGGTATAACCTCCGTTCTCTGAAGTTAGAAATAAATGTAATTAAAGTAACACATTGGGTAGATATGTATGTTACACATCTTTCTTCTTGTGTTGTGTTTTTGTTGTGGTTGTTTTTAATATCTCAAGCCTTCCTTTAAAAAAAATTCTGAGTCTAATTCCTGTGCTTCATCTGATGAACTTGTCTCAATGACTGAAGTTTCCTTTTCTCTGCTCTTTGTTGCTTTGCTTTTTGCTCTTTGCTGTTTCTTGGTGCTGCATTTGTCCTTGGCTGTCATGGTATGGGGTGCAGACAGACTTGTATGACGTGAAGCTATGGATACACGTGTGCATTAATTCTACCCTTGAATGTTAACTACTTCAGGTAATTTCTTGTTTATTAGGTTAAATTTTGCTGCCATGCAAGGGTGGGGGAAAGATCTTTTGTTGTACTTTATTGTTACAAGCGGAAAGCAGTTTTCATTCTCTTGGCTTTTCTCCTTCAGATAATTGTAATTATATATAGAATGCTGAAAATATCCAACTAACATTTTACCATCAATTTGTAAAGCATACTTGTTATCTTGAAGATATATTATGCCTATATAATTCTTATTTTGAGGTTGGTTGGTGGTATCATTGTGTCAAATAGTGTTGTGGGCATTAAAGAATTCATTGTTTCAGCTGTTGAGATAGTTGTTGATTTCCAAAACTGGTCTGCTGAATTTTTGTGCTAAAAACTACCTTCCCACAATTACAGGAGCATGTATAAATCATTGAAAGCCAACATAAGGCTATAGGTTATGATCCTATTTGTGATTACCTTTTTTAATTTACAATCTTGTTTGTAAGTTAACAAGTAGGAATTATTACTAAACTTTCATTTTAAAGCCACCTTATTTTGCCTGTATTTTTTCCTAATACTTGTAGAAGAAATGAGTTTCATGTACAAAAAAACCAAGAAAATAAATTTTTGGTATGCAACCAGTTTACCAATAATAATAATAATACATAAACACCCATCCTTATTCCTCTAGCTTTTTAAATTTATCTCATTATAGAGGCAATGTAGTCCTTTAGTGAAAAAAGTGTCTCCTAATAATCATGGGTAATTGGTATAAAGATTGCAGTAGTTGGGGAAGAACCTTCAGAGCCCTCTTTTGTATATTTCTCTCTCTCTCTCTGTCTCACTTATTTTTTTTTTCTTCTAAGAGATGGAGTCTCACTCTGTCGCCCAGGCTGGAGTGCAGTGGCATAATCATAGCTCACTGCAGCGTCAAACTCCTGGGCTCAAGCAGTCCTCCCACTTTACCTTCCCTTGTAACTGGGACTACAGGTGTGAGCTACTGTGTCCAGCCTATATATTTCTTTCTATTAATTGTTGCATTTCAAATGGCTGAATCCCAGACATTGAATTTATAGTGACTATGTGTCTCTGTAGGGCTTCTGATGATATCATTTGATACTTCTGGAAAGTCTTCCAGCCCAGATGCTTAAGTTGCTCATTTCATTAAGGATTATCTCATGGCATCTTTCCACTTACTACCTGATACAGAGTCACTTAGCTGTTAGGGACATATTTGGTTTAATGAATGTACCCAGTTCCCAGTCTGGTGATCATTTTGTGGTACCATATTGCTTTACCAGACTTTTTGGGGTACAATAAAAAAGTGACTGAAGTTAGTCATTCTATATGAATTTTTTTTTTTTTTTTT
>VBSM01003204.1:40056475-40107894 GCA_008086735.1 Cheirogaleus medius | reverse complement strand
TCCTGCCTCTGCCTCCCAGAGTGCTAGGATTACAGGCGTGAGCCACTGCACCAGCCAGTCATTCTGAATAGTTGTATTTATAGACTTTTAATTCCTTTGTTATTCTCACCATCCCTGGAATGTGTACAAAGAAAAAAAAAATAATTCCTTTGTTATATAGCAAACCAAAGTCTAAGTGGCGGAAAGTGGAAGGCACTACATATTTTATGTGTGTTTGATTGACATCTTTACACTGATTTCTCTAGTAGCTGGTCTTAGTTTCAATTTTAAATTATAGAACTTTAAAGCCAAAACAGCCTTTTGAAAAACTATTTTAAAATAGTTTCAAACATATAAAAAAGTTGCAAGAATAATACAAAAAACTATTGAATATCTTTTGTCTAGATTCACTCCTTTTTAGTTTCCCACATTTCATTCTGTTTGCATACACATATCATTTATTTTTCCTAAATCTTGTGCGCAGGTTATACATCTTTCCCTTTTACCTCTTAATACTTCAGTGGTATTTTCTCTTACATAACCATGGCTTAGTTACCAAATTTAGGAAAACATTGATATACTACTTTATAGTCTGTATTCCAATTTTGTCAGCTATGATAATGTCCTTTGTGATACTTTGACTTCTTCTCTTTAGTCTCTTTAACCTGACACAATTCCTCAGCCTTTCTTTGTCTTTCATGACTTTGACCTTTCTGAAGAGTTCATTTTAGTTATTTTATGGAATGTTCTTTAATTTGAGTTTGTCTGATAATTGTGATTAGGTAATGCATCCACAGATGTACTACATAAGTGATGTCATGTCCTTCTCAGATTAACACTTCGTGCCCCTCATTGGTGATGTTAATTTTGATCACCTAGTCTCAGTGTTGTCTGATTTCTCTGTGTACAGTCAGTATTTTCCCCCTTGCCAGGTAGTAAGTCATCTGTGAGGGGACACTCTGAGACCATATGATAATATCCTTTCTCATCACTCTTTCTCTTTTAAATTTGGCATACATTGATGATGCTTATCTGAATCAATCTTTACTGTGATGGTTACAAAAATAATGATTTTGCCAACTCTATCACTCATTCCACATTTAGAAGGTGGCATTTCAGTGTATGGAAGAATTTTCATTTCCATAAATTTCTTATTAATTTATTTTTAGTATGGACTCATGGATTCCTGTTTTATTCATTGAATTATAATCCATTACTGTCCCTGTTTGATCCTCAAGTTATCCCAGTGTTGGCCAATGGGAGCTCTTTTAAGTTGGTTTTTATGTCCTTTAGATATGCCCCCATCATGTTTTTGAGCACTTTCTTTACAGTAAAACAAAATATCCCTGGCTCATTCTTGTACCTTCCCTGCCTGTACTCTGGAATCAGCCATTTCCTCAGGGATCCCAGGTTCCTTTTAATGGTGAATAGATTATAGAAGCCAGGATCTGGGCTCTACGTATGCTCACTGCTACCAAGGTGTTACTGCTTCTAGACTTTTTTTTTAAGCAAGCAGAGCTAGAAAATATGTACACTGTACACAAAAAATAATTCCAGAATTGTTACACCCACTCCCCTGTGCAAAAAAGAAAACAACCTAGTAAGCAGTCCAGGATTTGACTGATACTCCTCATCTTAGGGTATACAATCAAAATAATGTGTTCAAAAATTATTAATACTTGGATCAGTTCTCATATGACCCTTTCAGTATGGGTATATTATTCTTATGCAATATAATTTGCTTCCTTGGTTCTCTTTGCATTCAATTTTAGCCCTCCTCCCCCATTTTATTGGTTTCATTTTTTTTAAATATATGTAAGTGTATTACATCTCTAAAAATAAAAACAGTACAATAAGCCATAATTAGAGAAGTTTACTCATTTCTTCATTCCAATTCTATTTTCCCACACCCCTGGTAGGTAATCATTTTTACTGTTTTCTGATTCATCTTTCTTGCATTTCTTTTTGCAAAAATTAGGAGAGATATGTGTATTTTGTTCCCGTTTCTTTCTTACACAAAAGGTAGCATTCTATAGACAATGTCCAGAAAAGACTTTTCAAAACATACTGTCCCAATCTCTTTGATTTACAGATAAGGTAATTAAGGTTCAATGCTTCCAAATGTATAATGGTCTTTAGTCTTTGATGTTCCCGTTTCTACTGTTCTTTGCTGCTTGTCATTGTTTTTAAAATGTTCTGTGTGCCTTGTACGCTCTTTTGTTCCCTTTCTCTAAGTTTGTGTAGATAAGTGGAATTTTCTTTTGATATTTTACATATGAATTATAAGTATATGAAAACATTTATATGTAAGGCTGCATTCTTTTTAATAGGTGGTCAGTCTGACCAAGGCTATGGGTCTAAAGACGAACTTATAAGGGATGATGCAGAAATTCATGTGCCTGAAGAACAAGTAGCAAGAGAATTGATAACTAAAACAAAACTGCAAAAAGAAGGTTAAGTACTAATACTTATGAGCTTTACTTAGAGAAAAATACCTGTATTAATTAAAAGCTTATCTTATTTGATAATTTTTGGTGATAATTTTCAAAAATGTATGGTCTGGCTATTAAGATATTATATATTATTATAGAAGGTAGATTTTGGTAGTCTCTGAATTTTAGAATTTAAGAGACCTTTAGGGACTTTGTAGGTCAGCCCTTAATTTTGCAGGAGAATACAACCTTTTGTGGTAAAAGGTCGTGTTTGCCAAAGTTACATACCTACTTTGTGACAGAACCAGGACTAAACTTTAAGTCATCAAAACTTATATTTCAGTGCTCCTTTTTATAAAAAAATGTTCTTTCACTAAAAGTCCTTCAAATATCTAAGTGGATGTTTTTCATTAGTAGGTTAAAAATATTCTGTGTGTTTTCCTGGTTTTTATAGGCCTCATTAAGGTAGAGATGAATTAGTGTGATAATTTTATGGAAATATGGAAGAATATTTTGGTAATAAGATGTTCTTCCTATTCTCCTCACAAAAGTGCAGTTTCTTTCATGATGTTACTTATTTTAGCCTCCAGAGGTATGTAGAAGCAAGCCCCTCTCCTACTTGCCAAGTGATGAGAAGGAGAACTGAAGGCCGGAGGCTTAATTGATTCACTCAAGAACATGTACCTTAGGATTATTGAACACTAAAACAAAGTATTTATTTCAGTCAGCATTGGTGACAATTATGGCATAGAGTAAACCACACATAATAAATCAGTAATAAAATAGATATTCACTCCTTTTGGAGAAAAAATACATAGAGTATATAAATATCAATATATGGTATCTGTTCAATATTAGAAAAAGTAGGAATAACATCCAGATATTTTTCTTTTCCAGAGGCACGTGATGTCTCTTCTATTGTGGCAAAACATTCACAACCTAGTCCAGAGCCTCAGAGTCCTAGTGAAGCTCCTGCATCGGGCAATAGTATTGTGAAAGTTCCATCTGGTATATTTGATATCAACAGCAGGAAAAGTAGCAGTGGTGAGTCTTTACATATTGGTTATTAAATATTTAAAATATACTTCCACAGACACGTATGTGTCTTTAATGACATTAAATTGTTGACTTAATTATAATGTACATGCCAAAGAGCCAGAAGTGACTATAAGTGGACTAAAAAAATTTAAAATGTTGTTAGGTAAAGGTATTTAATTTTTAAAAGGAGGGGTATTTAGTGTGTTTAATTGTTATTTGGAATGCCTTTTCCTGCTGTAGTGCCTATTCTCTGGTCACTCTTTCTCATTGTAGATAATGAGTATTCTGTAGGGCTTCCTATATGCATCAAGAACAGAAAGGCAGTGATGTGATCAAATAAATCCTAGAGGATTTGTGCATGGTATTTCCTATCACTGAAGGGAAATGAAAGAAAAATACTCATATCATTTCTACTGTACACAAATATATCAGTGGGTCTTTAATTTTGGCGCATTTGTTATAGCCTGAACCACTTCTTGTTTGTGATTAAATATTTATAATAAATAACTCTGTGTGTGACTCCCTTGAATTTGAGTTTACTACTTTTTTTTTTTTTCGAGACAGAGTCTCACTTTGTTGCCCAGGCTAGAGTGCCGTGGCGTCAGCCTAGCTCACAGCAACCTCAAACTCCTGGACTCAAGCAGTCCTTTCTGCCTCAGCCTCCCAAGTAGCTGGGACTACAGGATGCGCCACCATGCCCGGCTAGTTTTTTCTATATATTTGTGGTTGTCCAGCCAATTTCTTTCTATTTTTAATAGAGACGGGGTCTCTCTCTTGCTCAGGCTGGTTTCCAACTCCTGACGTTGAGCGATCCACCCGCCTCGGCCTCCCAGAGTGCTAGGATTACAGGCGTGAGCCACAAGGCCTGGCCTTGAATTTACTACTTTCAATTATATTGTAGGCCTCACAAGTACCCATAAGGCATACATCTAAGTATATGATTTTATTTTATTTTTTTTCTAAATTAAAAAAAAAAATTTCATTTAAATAGCTTTATATTCTTTTGCTTACCACTGTACTAACAAGGATAAGTATATGATGTTAAAGGATAGTGAAATTGGCCTGTGTTTTTCACCCTTTGTTAGTGGTAGCTTCAATTCACTTCTCTAAAGACTACTGTCTTAACTGAAAATGTGTCTATCTCTTGGATGGCTTTACAGAAATTAATTTGTTCAGCTTCTTAAATCAATGCAAAAGTACTCCCTATTTTTAAAGTCTTTTCTCTTTGTATTTACTGTGATACCAAGTTCGTTACTTTTTTGGGGGTGGTACTCAAAAGGTGGGTCGAAAGGTTTTTTGAGAAAAGAATTGATATATACGTTGTAGATCTAATTTTCCCAACCCATTGATAGTAGGGTGGGTAGGGGAGAGGAGGACAGAGTTTCTTGATCAAAGATTTAGAACCGTCTCAGAGTATTGAAGTAGACATGGCCTGGGGGCACTGGTGTGTTTCCTTCTCTTTTTACTCATCTTATTTTTATATTACATCATGATATAGGAAGATTTATTCTGTTAAGAAAGAAGGGGGTGGTAATGGGGCTTTTGCCAGTATATCAAACAAAGTCATTTTAAAATCGAATAAAATTTGTCCCTAAATTCCTGGAAATACTATGAGAATTAATATTTGCAAAGACTGTTTCTCAAACACTGAGAACAATTTTCAAAGCAGGTACAAATTTTGGAGTTGTAAAATAGGTTAGTTTAACTCCCTTAAAAGCCTTAAAAATATCTCTAAATGCTTATTAGTAGTTCTGATTAATTGATACGACTAGTAATTAGTACTAATTGGAAAGATGAAAATAATGTTGAAATCAATTTGGAAGTTTAAAAAAAGATCTTGGTTCGGTGCGGTGGCTCACGCCTGTAATCTCAGCACTCTGAGAGGCCGAAGTGGCTGGATCATTTGAGCTCAGTAGTTTGAGACCAGCCTGAGCAAGAGCGAGACACCATCTCTACTAAAAATAGAAAGAAATTAATTGGACAACTAAAAATATACATAGAAAATAGCTGGGCGTGGTGGTGCATGCCTGTAGTCTCAGCTACTTGGGAGGCTGAGGCAGTGGGATTGCTTGAGCCCAGGAGTTTGAGGTTGCTGTGAGCTAGGCTGACGCTACAGCACGCTAGTCCGGGCAACAGAGTGAGACTCTGTCTCAGAAAAAAAAATTTATCAAAGACAATTTTTCCTCTCAAAGCTCCCAGATCATTATGCTTTTTAAAAAACAAACGAGAATCCTAAATACGAGTGGGTGGTATTTTCATCAATTCAGGTTGCTATAACAGAATTCCATAGAGTGGGTGGCTACAAACAATATAAATTTATTTATTAGAGTTCTGGAGGCTAGAAAGTCCAAGATTAGCATATCAGTATGGTGGGTTCTGGTGAGGGCTTTCTTCCAGATTACATACTACTGACTTCCTATTGTATGCTTACATGACACAGAAGGAGAAAGCTCTCTGGGGTCTCTTTTATAAGGGCACTAATCCCACTCCTGAAGGCTTCACCTTCATGACCTAATTATCTCTCAAAGACTCCACCTCCTGATACCATCGTATTGGGGATTAGGATTTCAATGTATGAATTTTAGGGGGCACAAAAATCGAGACTGTAACAGGTAGACTTAAGTTCTTATAAAGATTCAAATAGGAAATAGCTTTTGGTATTAGAGTAGAAAAAATTGCATGGTAGCAAAGAGTAAAAGACTGCTTGCTTCCCACAAAGATAGGGGAGGTTCCTAAGGCCACTAGCATATTTTTGCTCTTCTTGGTCAAATAAGACCCTTGTGAGGGCTGAGATCACGTCTGTTTTATTTACCATTGTATTCTTAGCACCTCACATAGTGGGTGCTAGTAGGCATTCCCATATTTGTTGAAAGAATGAATATATCTGAAAAATTTTTAATTACTCAGGTTTTATTACCCTTCTTAGAACTTGCCAATTCTAAGCATTCCATGCTTGATTCTTTTACTTTGAAGCAGTAAGGCTTTGAGTATAGCAAATATACCAATCCTCTACAGTTACAAATTTGCTTTGTGCAGAGTAGATTCCAGGCAAGTATTTGTTGAACTGGATATATAAAAGGTAAAGTAGAAAAGATTATTTTTTTTAAGTCTGCTTTTAACCTCAATGCATTTCTTAAATTGAATATAAGACTCTTAAAATGTAAGAAATAAGAATAGACCTATATTTATTGATAAATGTAATATATTTTAGCAAATTATATAGATATATCCAGCATATATTACATGAACTCTTTTTTTTTTAAGTCAGAACTATGGCTGAGCATGAACTCTTTTTTTATGGGTGTATATATACATAGAAGATGAAAGGCAGGTTATACATTAAAATGTTACCTCTTTACCTCATCTACGATTAGAATAAAAAAATAATAAAAATGTTATCTCTGGGAGACAGATTTGAATAGCTTTTTTGGGGGTACTTTTTTCTGTATATACCTTTTATCTTCTTTATACCTTCTAAATGTTCTGCATTTTTTTTACTCTGATTATATGTCACTTTCATAGTAAGGAAAACAGTAAACATTTTAATAAAAGTTACATTGAAGCCAGGCATAGTGGCATGTGCCTATAGTCCTACCTTCTTGGGAGTCTGAGGCAAGAGGATCATTTGTGCCCTGGAGTTTGAGGCCAGCCAGGGCAACATATTAAGATCTCGTATCTATTTTTTAGATTGGAAAATAGAGATTCACTGTTAATATTTTTCTGTCTTGTTTAGGTAGTACATCAAATGTGCTATTTTCTACTCAAGATCCAGTTGAAGATGCAGTTTTTGGAGAAGTTCCTAATCTCAAGAAGAATGGTGATAGAGGAGAAAAAAGACAAAAACATTTTCCAGAGAGGAGTTGCAGTTTTAGTTCTGAAAGTCGAGCAGGAATGTTGCTTAAGAAGAGCAGTTTGGATTTGAATTCAAGTGAAATGGCTATCATGATGGGAGCAGATGCCAGGATTCTCACAGCAGCATTGATGTGTCCTAAGACCTCTCCACTTCATGTCACAAGAACCCATAGTTTTGAGAATGTTAGCTGTCACCTAGCTGATAGTAGGACTCGTGTGTCTGAAAGCACTTGGGATCCTGAGTACAGATCATCTCCAGTGCTAGAGATGCTTGAGGAAAGCCAGGAGCTTCTAGAGCCTGTGGTTGATGATGATGTAGCTGAAATCACAGCATCAGAAAATGCATATGATAGTCTACAAAGTGATAGTAACAGTAATCAATCAAAAGACTTAAAAATAGGATCCAAAGATCTGATGAATAAGAGAAGTAGTTTATATGGTGTTGCTAAAGCTGTTGAGAGGGAAGATGTTGAAACTGGACTAGATCCTTTGTCGCTTTTAGCCACTGAATGTACAGGAGAAAAAACTCCTGATTCTGAAGATAAGGTGTTTTCTCCAGTAATTGCACGTAATCTGGCTGATGAAATCGAAAGCTATATGAACCTAAAAAGTCCCCTGGGTAGCAAATCTTCCAGTATGGAATTACACAGAGAGGGAAACAGAGAGTCTGGCACTACTACCGCGCTTATGCACCCTTTAGAGAGGAGGTCAAGCCTGCCTTTAGAGCCCGGTCTAGCAGCACAGGAAAATCCTGAAGGTGAAAAGAGCTCTCCTGCCATGTCCAAGTCTAAAACTTTTACTGGGCGTTTCAAGCCGCAGACTCCCTCTCGCACTCACAAAGAACGTTCCACTTCTTTGTCAGCGCTAGTGCGTTCTTCACCACATGGCTCACTGGGTTCTGTAGTAAATTCTTTGTCAGGGCTAAAGCTGGAGAGTATACTCTCAGGGCCCAAGATGGATGTCCTAAAATCTGGTGTGAAACAAGCAGCAACAGTAGCCACTAAGATGTGGGGAGCTGTGACATCTGCCTACAACTACTCAGATGATGAGGTAAGATTGTTTATGTGTGTAGTCTGTCTGATATTGGAAAGTTTATAGTATCTTTTTAAAATACATGTATTATTATTTAGAGATTTCTGGTAACTTTTGTTTTTATTGTAAAACTTTATACATATTTGGTTTCTTTCTTGACATAATTTGAAACATATATGTAAGGAAATTAATAATGTAGAAATAGAATATCAGGACCACTTTATAATTCCATAGATCAGTCTAAACTAAAATATTAAGTTTATTTCTTTAAAAGTATTAATGATTAGTATTTGAAGTTAATAATTCCATGTTATATTTGCATAGCACTTTACTTTTTAAAAACTTTTACTTATGTTTCTCCTTAATATATATGAAATCAATCTGCAGCTTAATCCACAGATTTCATACTGCATGACAAAAATTATTCAGTCTTTAAAAAATCATTATAAGTAGAGTTAATCATTAGATCTTTTTATGAAGATACAATTGGGGGAATTTTGCTAATTTGTTTTACATATAAGTTAACTAAAATCTCACCTTGTGTTCAAAGAATTATATACTACTTGAGTATTTTAATCTAGTAGAAAATATTTTTAATGTTTGCTACTATTATGGTAACAGTATATTTTAGATACTGTTATAAGCTAATAATCTGTTTTTATATATGAATATGTGTACACACACACATAGATATTTGTTTAATTTTCATAGCAACACCATGAGGTTGGTACTATTGTTATCTTCATTTTGTAGATGATCTATGAGGTTCAGAGAGGTAAATTAGCTTTCCAAGATCACATATAACTAGTGAGTGGTAGGTAGATCTAGGATTTGAAGTCAGAGAGGTTGGTTCTAGAGTCCGTGCTCTCACCTTAGAAGCAGTGTCTTAGGAGAAGATATCAAAGAGCAATATATTAAAAGGAGGATGTCCAGAAAAAGCAATGCAGGTGATATCTAAGTTGGGGTTTGAAGGATAAATTTGAAATTTTAGGTTAGTCAAAGCAGTAAAGTGGCCACAAGGGTATATCTGAGAGAATGATGTGAAAAAACAAGGAAGCTTAAAATAGCACATGTTTTCAAGGTCATATAATTAATTTCAAATTGTTAAAGGTCTAAATAGGAATTAGAGACATGGGAAAAGAAATTGGATAAATAAGACTTGTATACCATTTGAAGGAAAACACCATTCTATAGGCAGAATATTAGTTGAATTAAAAGTACAGTATTGAGTATTTTAAGACAAACTATATTTTCCATTTAAAGAGCTTACAAGATCAGTCAAGGAAAGGCAAAATAAAATATCTTCCAAAGTGTCTTAACCTGGTATTATGATTTTAAAAAACCCAACAAGGTGAATCCTTTTATTTTTGAAATTTTATATAACAATGTTAAATTAAAAACAAAAATACTTTCTACAGAGTTATTTGGACTTGGAATGTATGACATTGTAAATTTCAAGTAGTTGTGGATCTTGTCTTTTCTCTTTATTGCTATAGCCCTGGCACTAGTAGCAGTGCCTGGCATAAGGCAAATAAATATTTTCAAGGGAAGGAATGAATAATAAGTCTATAAAATGTTTATAACTTTTTTCTAGAATTTAATCTAAGAAAATAATTAGGTATATGTAAAAATAGCTCAAAGGAATTCATCAATGTAATTTATATAAGATTTAAAAGCATTTTGAGTGTTTAAGCAATAGGGGATTTATTAATACTAAATACATAATAGCACATCAGTAACATTGTACAGAGGTTTAGACAACATAGAAGAAGATGTAATAACATAAAAATAAGTTACATGAGAATTATCGAAATATTTTCTATGTAAACTAAAGTTTCAACAATCACTTAGAGTAGTTCATAACTACATTGTTTTTTGGAACTTTATTCCTATCTTATGCCTCTAACATTGATATTTGTTATTCTGAACAGTCAGATTCTCAGCTGAAATTCTCACAACTTTATTTGAAAAGACTCATATTACTCATATTTGTAGATGATATAATTAAAAGTTAGAGAATTAATTTCTGTAAGGTCACATACCTATCTAATCTGGCTGTCTGACTCGAAAGTCCCTACTCTACTTGTACTGGGATCTCTGATTCCATTGGAGACAGTGAGTCCTTTATTTTATAATAGCCTTAATACAATAGATAAATAGAGTTCCTTTATTTCATAATATTGAATATTGAGAGACACCCAGACCCCAAGCATACACTTGGAGCACAATACAATCTTTCTTAAAGTATTGTAGGTTATGGCTTGGATGTCTTAGAGTATGGAAGGGAAGTTCCAAATAATAGAAGATTTCATGGTTTTGAAAAATTTGGGGATGATGATTTGTTTAAGGATTATAGAGTTTAATTTTGAAAAGGTTGGAGTGAGTATATTCCCATTGGAGAAGGTATTATTTATGTATGTGGAGTTTTATTCTTTTTAATTAAAGGAAGAAACTAATAGAGATTACAGCTTCCCTGCTGGCCTAGAAGACCATATGTTGGGGGAGACTATATCGCCTAACACAAGTATGTCGGTCCCCAGCGAACTCACCCAGAGCAACACAAGTCTTGGCAGTAGCAACAGCAGTGGAGATGTAGGAAAACTGCATTATTCAATAGGTATGGGGAAGAATTGTCCTTTATATGTCTTTGCTTGTTTTAATTTAGATGCCTATAACTCTCCCCCAATAAACTCCCATTTGTTGAGATGATCTGATAGATTTTTAATAATAGCTGTACCTTACTATCTACTCAGATTTTGTATGATCTATAAGTACTATAGTCACCTACTGTGTTTATTTTTAGTTGTTTATATTTGTGGATTATATCTTTAGTTAAATTTATGCATGCATCAGAATTGTCTGGGGAATTCGTTTAAAAATATATACACATGGGCCAGGCGTGGTGGCTCACACCTGTAATCCTAGCACTCTGGGAGGCCGAGGCGAGAGGATCGCTTGAGGTCAGTAGTTCGAGGCCAACTTTAGCAAGATCGAGACCCCATCTCTACTAAAAATAGAAAGAAATTAATTGGCCAACTAAAAATATATATATAAAAAAAATTAGCCGAACATAGTGGCGCATGCCTGTAGTCTCAGCTACTTGGGAGGCTGAGGCAGGAGGATCACTTGAGCCCAGGAGTTTGAAGTTGCTGTGAGCTAGGCTGACAACATGGCACTCACTCTAGCCAGGGCAACAAAGTGAGACTCTGTCTCAAAAAAAAAAAAATATATATATATATATATTTATATGTATATACATACATACATACACACACACAGATGTCCAAGCTTTAGTCTAAAACTTCTGAGACTGCATTCGTGTATGGGGCCTTGGGAATGTGTATTTTTAATCAGCTCGCTGGGTGAATCAGATATATAATAGAGTTTGAGAATTCCTGGGTTGTTTCATTGAAATTTATTAGCTATGTGTTACTCTCAGAAATTGAATTCTGTCCTTTTTTTTTTTTCCAACTTCTTATTATGAAAAATTTCAAATGTCCTGAAAAGTTGAAGGAATTGCATAACGAACAATCATATTCTCCACCTAAATTTAATTAACTATTGTTAACTTTATATCTATGTACACATACATTTTTATACTAAACCATTTGGAAAAAAAATATTTCAGACTTCATGATACTTTCCCCCTAAATACTTTGGCATGCATTTCCAAAGAATAAGGGCATTTCCTACATAAGGTGTTACGATGCTTATTCCTCTCCAGGTGAAGTTCCACTTCCAAGAGGCATGAAAGGGCAAGACTTTGAGAAATCAGACCATGGTTCTTCTCAAAATACCAGCATGTCTAGCATCTATCAGAACTGTGCAATGGAGGTAAAAGTTCTGTATTCTGCCCATGAGAGAGTGGCTGTAAACATACTTTTAATTTCAGAATGGCATTTAACAGGATTCTATGATGCCTTCATAGACAGAATAATAAAATAAGTCATTTTGTTGAATTTGCTTGATTTCTTATGTAAGTAAGACAATGAACTGGTAGTTTACCTGTAAAATAATAGAACTGTTAATTCCAAATCTGATCAATAGAATAGTAAAATCTTATGCTTATCTCAAGAGTATGGCTTATTAAGGTTAATTTTTACCATAGAATTCTCCATGTCTGCATTTTTCTGTTCTTAGGTTTTGATGTCAAGTTGTTCTCAGTGTAGAGCTTGTGGAGCTTTAGTTTATGATGAAGAAATTATGGCTGGATGGATGGCAGATGATTCAAATTTGAATACAACCTGTCCGTTCTGTAAAAGCAACTTCTTGCCTCTTCTCAATATAGAATTTAAAGACTTGAGAGGGTCTGCAAGGTTAGTATTGTAAAAGCTCTCCCTCAAGAGGTAAGTGCCCCCACAAAAGATATGACTCCTAGAGGAAGAGTGAAATATATTCATGGTATGCTCCAGGCGTGCCTTTCCTTTCTACCCCTCGCCTTCAGGATTTGAATAGAAAATACTAGTAATGTGGGAGACTACTTTTCCATTTTATTTAAAGTGGGATTATCAGTAGTCATTAATGCTTAGAACTAAACTTTATAGATAATTCAAAACTTAATAGTAGACATTATTTCAAGCCTCCTTCCTCTGCGACCTTAATTATGTATTCTAGAAGAAAAAAGGAAAAAAAAATACTTCAATTTTTCTCTTAACTTGCTGCCATTTTCACTTTCTGATAATGCTTTGGACAATGAAACGGCCAAATTCTAGGCAATAGAAAGGAGATTAGCTAGTCTATAATCAGACGTTAAGTAATTGAGAGTTTGAAAACTGTATGCTGATCTAAGTAATTATGCTTACTATCCTATTTGTTTTATGGAGCAAAAGAACTTTACATTATTATCTTCTTGTTTGTCTTTAGCTATGTTTTTTTTTTTAATCTTAAATCATAGAGGTGTTTTCTTTCTATTTTTTCTTTTAGCTTCAGGCATGGAGCTAAATCAAATCATACTGTTTAATTCCTGATACACTATTATTATTGGTCTATGCAAGGGCCCTCTTATTTATCCTCCTTTCATCATTCCACTCCTATTACCTTATTCAACAAAGACATTGACTCTGCTCTGTGTGATCTATCCTTACATAAATATATAGGGTTATTTTGTGTATGTGTTTTTACTTTATATAATTAAAATGCTGAAAATCTCAATTTATCTCTTTCTAAAAACTGAGTTATTTTTCATACAACTACTTTATTTCCTTTCTCCTGTAGGAAGTTAATGCATCATTTTATTTTTCCATTATTCTAATGGCTACTTCAGTTGCTTTCAATTCTGTATTACTACAAACATCACTGAAGTAATGTAGTACACTGCAAAATTCATAACCCCTTTCAGACTTGTAGTTTCTCTCAGAAAAATATACTTAGGAGTGAGATCACTGAGTCATTTCTTACATGATTTTAATAAACACTGAAAGATTCTTTTTCAGATGGCTACCCTCCCACAAGTAGTGCCCAAGAATTCTCATTTCTATACAACTTTACCAACATTTGGTATTACCACTTTTCTTTCTTTCATTTTCTTTTTTCCATTGAGATATTTTATTTGTAAATATGTATTACATCCCTAGAAAAAGAATCCCAGGATTTTCCCTCCTGTGTGTTTTCATCTTGCTTCTTCGTGGTCCATGATGCCAGCTGAAGTCAGTACAATGAAACCAAACTGGCAGAATGAGAGTAGATTATTCTGCCATTTTTCTAGATCTTTGAGTTGCACATCTAATCTGGGGCTGATCACTCCATACTTGTTTAATCTGCCTGTGAAGTTCACAGTAATTTTCCCAGCTCTGTGATCATCAGTGATTTCAAATTCGCCAGTGTAACCATGGTTCATCACCACAGTTAGAAACCAGATTATGACTTTGGAGCACAGCCTAATAAGAACCTTTTGTTTGCTCTCTTTTTGCCATTGTTGATGCTCTTAAGAGCATCAGCCAGGACATTCATGCACACCATTATGGCAGCATGGAAAGATGACAGAAGGAGGATGGGCTCACTTTTCTAATTTTGGCATTCTAATGAGTATAGAGTGGTACCTCATTTTTGTTTTAATTCTCTCAGTGCTAATAAGTTTGAGTATCTCTTCATTACTTGTTATTCTGGCATTTCCTATGAATTACCTGCTTGTATTCATTGCCCATTTTTCTGTTGACCATTGTTTTTTAAGAGACAGGATCTTGCTGTTTTGCCCTGGCTGGAGTGTGGTGGTACAATTGTAGCTCACTATAGCCTCCAACTCCTGAAACGATCTTCCCACCTCAGCCTTCCAAGTGGCTGGAACTACAGGTGCATGCCACCACACTTGGCTAATTTTTTCTTTATTTTTGTAGAAGCGGAGTCTCACTATGTTGTCCAGGCTGAACTCGAACTCTTAGCCTCAAGTGATCCTCTTGCCTCAGCCTCCCAAAGTGCTGGGATTACGCATGTGAGCCACCACACCTGGCCTGAGCATTCTTTTTATTATTGCTCTGACTTGGAATTCTTGATATTAATTCCTTAAAGAGAAAGCATTAATTTTGATGTCATCATCTATTAATTTTCCACCTTATGATTTGTACTTTTGGAATCCTGTTTTAAAAGTTGTTCCCCATTCTTATGCCATGAAAAGTTTCTTTTTGAACATTTTTCTTTACATTTTACTTTTGATATGTAGGTCTTTAATCCATCTAGTGTCTACTTTTATGTACAATGGTAGAGATCCACCTTTTATTTTTCTCTATAACAAACCAATTATCCCAATATCATATACTAAATAACCTATCCTTTCCTCATTGATATATGGTGGTATCTTTATCATCTGTCAATTTCCACGTATACCTTACTCTAGTTTTGCTTTTTCTTGTTGTTTTTGTTAATACCATATTTTTATTACTCAGTGTTTGTGTTACATCTGGTTAGTAGGGTGAGTTCCCTCTCTGGAATTTTTTTTTCTCTGTTCATTGTTTCCTGTACATTTTTAGAATAAGTTTGAGTTCCTTAAAAAAAAATCTAGCTGGAGTTTTCATTGAGATTGCATTAGGTTTATAGACTAATTGGGGAAAAGCTGACTTTTTCAATATTATCTATGAGTATAGTATGTCTCTACATATTTTTCAGATCTTCTTTCATATCCTTTAATATAGGTTTAAATTATTCTCCATAAGTCCTGTACTTTTTTTGAATTAATTGTGGTTTTCCAGCTACTGTGACAAGTATTTTATTTTATGTTTTCAAATTAAGTATGAAAGAGCATTTGAGTCTCTCCCCCCCAAAATTTTTCTTTTTCTTTTTCTTTTTTTGAGACAGAGTCTCACTCTGTTGCCCGGGCTAGTGTGCTGTGGCGTCAGCCTAGCTCACAGCAACCTCAAACTCCTGGGCTCAAGAGATCCTCCTGCCTCAGCCTCCCAAGTAGCTGAGACTACAGGCATGCGCCACCATGCCCGGCTAATTTTTTTTTTCTATATATTTTTAGTTGGCCAATTTCTTTCTTTCTTTTTTTTTCTTTTTTATCAAAAGATTTATGGTGCTCAATAATTACTTTCTTTCTGTTTTTAGTAGAGACGGGGTCTCGCTCTTGCTCAGGCTGGTTTCAAACTCCTGACCTTGAGCGATCCTCCCGCCTTGGCCTCCCAGAGTGCTAGGATTACAGGCGTGAGCCACCGCGCCCGGCCCAAAGTTCACAAAATTTTTTAATGAATACTCAAATATCCCTCCATGCATTTTTTTAATTTACATTTTACTGTACTTGCTTTATCACTTATGTATCCCTCCATCAATTTATTTTATATTTTTATTCATTTAAAAGTAAGATGTAGATGTTAGTACATTTCTCCCGCAAAGACTTTAGCGTGCATATCATTAACTAGAGTTCAGTATTTATTTACAGTCTTTTGAGGTAAAAAATGTACAAATCTTAAACATAACCATTTGAAGAGTAAAAGCATACATTTATGCACATCAAACCCTTACAAAAAATTACCGTTACCTCAGAAAATCCTCTAATGTTCTAAGGCCCTCTCCTCACCGTGTCTCACCCAAAGGGAGAAGGAGAGAGATCACATGGACATAAACTAATGAACAGAGAAAAAAAAGAAATGACCAGAGACAAAATAGATATTTATAAGTGAAAAGGGGAGCATTATAAACAGTTATAGGTTAATATATTTTATTTTATTTATTTTTTTAAGACAGTCAAATTTACCAGTGGGGGGTGTATACCAACTTTAATGACACTAATATTAATAAATTCTGGGCCGGGCTTGGTGGCTCTCACGCCTGTAATCCTAGCACTCTGGGAGGCTGAGGTGGGAGGATCGCTCAAGGTCAGGAGTTTGAAACCAGCCTGAGCAAGAGCGAGACCCCGTCTCTACTAAAAATAGAAAGAAATTAATTGGACAACTAAAAATATATAGAAAAAACTAGCCGGGCATGGTGGCGCATGCCTGTAGTCCCAGCTACTCAGGAGGCTGAGGCAGGAGGATCGCTTGAGCCCAGGAGTTTGAGGTTGCTGTGAGCTAGGCTGACACCACGGCACTCTAGCCTGGGCAACAGAGTGAGACTCTGTCACAAATAAATAAATAAATAAGTAAGTAAATAAATTCTGGTAACCCACTATCATCAGGCTAGCTGTCTAGATTAATACATTTTAAAATATTGCTGTTGCTACAGCTCTTATTTTTTTTTAACGTGGGAAATTAATAAAATATTTTGCTTCCCCTCTTCCTTCATAGCTTTCTAATGGTTCTCAAAAACTGAAGGGATCTTATATTGGACTACCTCAGACCTTTCATTTGAAAAGTTTAAGATAGCCAGAGAAGAGAAAATGAGAGTGGAAGGTGGAGAGAGTATGTGTTTGTGTTTGAAATAGGCAGTATTTCCTTTATGGATTGTATACTTCATTAATGACTGCTTTATCATAAAGCAATTCCAAATATGATGAAATTTAGAGGACTCAATAATTTTTAAAGGTTTTTTTTTTTTTTAACTATTCCATATTTAGCTTTTTTCTGAAACCAAGCACCTCTGGTGACAGTTTACAAAGTGGAAGCATTCCACTGGCAAGTGAATCCTTGGAGCACAAACCTGTATCCAGTTTAGCAGAACCTGACTTGATCAACTTTATGGATTTCCCAAAACATAACCGGACCGTAACTGAAGAAACAAGCTCTGCAGTTGAGCCAAGGTACCACAGGGTAGAGAGCTCTCTTTATAATAAGTTGTGTACCTTTGTAAAAATTCCATCTTTAAAGACATCCTGACTCTTGTAGGCGTAATAAGTTCTGGCATTTAAAAAATTTAATCTTAACTTTTCAGTACCACATAGTGTTTAAATATCTAATGGATGAATGTGATGATAACCCATTTTTGAACTAAGTTTAATGTTTGACATTGGTCTTTTACAAAATGAACTTCTCAACAGTAAAAAATATTTCCCCCTTAATGTAGTCATTACCAATTTGCAGAGAAGTGTTTATTCTCTTTACTGTGAAGTACACTTTTCTCTTAAATATTGTTTGAATCATGAGAGCCTATTGTATGCTAAGTATTATGCTAAGCACTAAAAATTAAAAAGTAAATAAGATCTAGTGCATTGTGGCCTGGTAGAGATTAAATACTCATCAATGACTTTACTTATTTGCATACAGTATACTTCTAGCTGATTTTTAAAAATAAAGATGAAATAAAGGCCGGGCGCGGTGGCTCACGCCTGTAATCCTAGCACTCTGGGAGGCCGAGGCGGGTGGATAGCTCAAGGTCAGGAGTTCGAAACCAGCCTGACCAAGAGCGAGACCCCGTCTCAAAAAAAAAAAAAAAAAAAAGATGAAATAATGTTTGTATAAAGCAACTGAATGGGCACTTTATCTTTTTAAAATAATACCTGTTATCTACAATATGTCCTATTCTCACCCCTCACCAGAGTCATCCTGTTCTTCTGATCAGTTTTACACATATGCTTGAAGAAAGTTTAATTTTTAAAAGGCAGTACTGATTCTTCTCGGTTATATTTAGTAGACTCAAGATTGATTGTAGTAAATACTGTAGCTCTACAGGTTTAGATTATTTTCAACACAAACAAAGCATTTCTTTTCCATTTTTTTAAGTGATGAAATAAAGAAAGCCAGTGGAGATGTCCAAACTATAAAAATTTCATCTATGCCTGATAGTTTATCAAAACGAAATGTATCTTTGACTAGAAGTCACAGTGTTGGAGGCCCCTTGCAAAATATTGACTTTACCCAGCGACCATTTCATGGCATTTCAACAGTTAGTCTTCCAAACAGTCTGCAGGAAGTTGTGGTATGTAATAACATTGTAACTATACTGTGTATGCATGTAAGTATTTGTTAGAACATTATATAATTCTTCCATAGTAGACTTATTTTAATAACATGAAAAATGATAGATAAGAATTTGGGGGGGATGGGTGGGTAGGGAAATAAAAAAAAGAATTTTTCCATAAATAAACTAAGAACTCTAAGTTTAATCCTTTTATTATGGAGAATTTTAAATTTGTACAAAAAGAAATAGAAGAGTATAATGACTCCCTTGAATCCATCATTTAGCTTCAATAATTTCTACTTTATGGCCATTCTTCTTTTATGTACACCCTCATTCACTTCTCTTTTCCTAGATTATTTTGAAGCAAAGTTTAATCATATATTCCATTTGTAAATATTTCAGTATGTATCCCTAAGTGATGGGGATTTAAAAAATTATATAATCACAATGCCATTATCATACAAAAATATCATTAAGTTATTTAGTCTGTTCAAATTTCTGATTGAAAAATGTCAAATGCATATTTGTGTTTGTGTTGTAGTTTGAGGAATCAGGATCAAATAAAGTTCATGCATTGCAGTTGGTTGGTACATTTTTTAGTCTTTTTAAATCTGTAGATTCTCTTTTTTTCCCTTGCAATTTATTTGTTGATAAAACCAGTTCATTTGTCCTTTTTACACAATCCATATTTTGTTGACTGCAGCCCTATAAGTTGGTATTTGTATTTAGAAGCTTGATTAGATTTAGAGTCTTTGTTTTATTATTTATTTGTTTGTTTTTGAATTTTATCAGTGGTGGTATGTTCCTTTTAGCAGTGAACATAAACTATCTTTGTGATATTAGTAGTTATTAATGCCTCAATGCCTAGATAAAGTAATTCGTTAGGAGCTATAAAATGATGATAGTCTAATACTGTCATTTCTTATTTATTATATGGAATACATTATAAAGAGAAACTTCCTCACATCTTCTGTTTGGTTTTCTAAAGATGCAATTTATATTGGAAAGGCAGAATAAATGTTTGATTCTTTCCTTTTATTTATCAGTTTTCTAGATAATGAATTGGGTCTCAATTCTCCAAAGTGATCAGTTAATTTTGGGGAATAGGGTATCATGAACTCAAATCCATTGCTTTTTTATTTTTACTGATGCTTTGTATTACCCAATCTTTGCTCAGCTAGAAGCCTATGCAAGTTAGCTCATTAGTCCTCTTGACACAACTCTAGTAGCTTTTTTGTAATTTTTTAAAGTTTCCTTGTTTCTTATATGACAAGATGTTTCATGTTTATGTTAATGTATTTTCTTCCTCAGACCTAGAATCAGCCATATCTCTAAGAAACCCTGGTTCCTTCTAGAGTGCAATGGTTTTGGAGAGCACAGTGTGGCACTAGGGTATTCATTATTAATGTGTTGGTCATAAACATTTTCTCCTGACTATAATATGCATAACTTACAAAGTCTAGGTTGGGTTTTATTTTTTCATTCCCTATTTCTCTTTTTTTTTTTGAGACAGAGTCTCACTCTGTTGCCCTGGCTAGAGTGCCATGGCGTCAGCCTAGCTCACAGCAACCTCAAACTCCTGGGCTCAAGCAATCCTTCTGCTTCAGCCTCCCAAGTAGCTGGGACTACAGGCATGCGCCACCATGCCCGGCTAATTTTTTCTATATTTTAGTTGGCCAATTAATTTCTTTCTATTTTTAGTAGAGATGGAGGTCTCGTTCTTGCTCAGGCTGGTTTCGAACTCCTGAGCTCAAATGATCTGCCCACCTCGGCCTCCCAGAGTGCTAAGATTACAGGCGTGAGCCACCACGCCCGGCCTCATTCCTGATTTCATTTCAATTATAAAAATGTTATTTTTTAAAATCCTTCAGTTTTTATTGTAATCAAATGTAAAAACAAGTTAAATGTAATTTTAAAAGGAATCAACAAAGAATATTCACACAGAAAATTGCCCCATTCTAAACAATTGTTTAGAATTGTAGTAGAAAGAATGTCACATTTTTCAACATATTTTTTATTTTGAAACATATGAAAATACAAGTATTTCTTATAAAACTTTGAAAAGATAAATGAATCATACATAAAGGCCATTGCTCTTATCAACATGACAGAGAAACTGTTTTAAAGGGCGTATTAAAATGTGGATTATCAATTTTATTATGCAATGATTTAATTTAAGAGTATTTAAGATTAAGTATTTTTTTCCTTTCATTCATTAGGGTGTTTTGTGTGTAGCAATGGTCATGAAATAACTGATTTTAAAAGGGTAGGGACGCATAATCTCACTGAGAAATACTCTTAAGCATACAGAATTAAATAAATAATATTTACTTCTTTTTGTATTGTTTTTTAAGGATCCTTTGGGGAAAAGGCCCAATCCTCCTCCTGTTTCTGTGCCCTACTTGAGTCCTCTAGTGCTTCGTAAAGAACTTGAATCTTTGCTAGAAAATGAAGGCGATCAGGTGATTCATACATCCTCTTTCATCAATCAACATCCAATCATTTTCTGGAACCTCGTTTGGTATTTCAGACGTTTGGACCTTCCTAGTAACTTGCCAGGACTTATCCTCACATCTGAGCATTGTAATAAAGGTGTACAGGTAGGGTATTATCTTCTGTACGTATATTACATTGGTATTAGTTAGGTTAAGGCTTAACTTCAAGCTTTGAAAGTATACAGCAACTATAGTTTAACAAGATAAGTTTATTTCTCTCTCACTTAAAAGTTTGGATAGGCAGTCCAGGGATGGTTTAATGTTAGGGACCTGAGCTCCTTCTATCTTTTTGCTTAGCTGTACGTGACCTCTATTTCCAAGTTCTACTTCTGGTTCAGGATGGCTGACTACCTCCAAGCTATCATATCCACATTCCAGCCAGGAGTAAGGAGAAAATTGGATAGAGGAGAGTATGTCTTCTTAAGAGACAGCTCCTGGAGTTGTACATAATATTTTCACATGTATCTCTTTGGACTAAACTTAGTTATATGGTCATATCTAGCTGCAAGGGTGTCTAATAAAGGTAACTTTTATTCCAAACTGTCATATTCCCAATTGAAATTGTCACAACAAACGTTATTTGAAAAGAGTCCATATTTTTCAGATGATATAATTAAAAGTTAGTGAAGTAATTCACATACCTAACAAGTGATGAAGAGTCAAGATCCTAATCTGGCCCCCTGACTTGAAAGCCTCTGCTCTACTTTATCCCTGATTCCACTGTTGACAGTGAGCTCCTAGAGTTCCTTTATAATATAATATTGAATCTTGAGAGACACCCAGACCCCAAATATATACCTGCGGCACAACAAAATCTTTTCTTAAAGTATTATAAACTCTAGTTTGACTAATTTATTTTAAGTAATAGTAGTTCACACAAAATCACCTGGTAAGATAGAAGGAACTCTTGCACTTTGATTTAAAAATTTTTTGTAATGGTGATTAATCTTTCATGTGACCAGTGTGCCAGTTACCATGTTGTCATTCCAATCCTTGAGAGTCAGAATGAGAAACTTATACCTCAGAAAATAACAAGAACACTTATCATCAGACATTCATAAAAATTAAAATTTTTGTGTAGAATTTTAGGTCCAGAATTTTGAAAGAACTCATCTGTCAAGTTTTGCAAGAGCCATTGTTTAATTATTATGCCTAGGATACTAATACTATCTATTGATCTCTTTTAGCTTCCTCTGTCATCTCTGTCCCAGGATAGTAAACTTGTATATATTCAGCTGTTATGGGATAATATCAACCTTCATCAGGAACCAGGAGAACCTCTGTATGTCTCATGGAGGAATTTTAGTAAGTAAAATAGAATTAAAGATAGACTCAAACTGGACACAACCAAGATTTCAACCACAGGTGAATGGATAGGCAAATTGTGACACAGTACATCCATATACTATTCAACAGTAAAGAAGAATAGACTACTAAAAAATAAAAAGAATGCAATTAAACAGAATTAGATCTCTCTAGAATTAAAGAGAGGAAAGCAAATTATTTTTTTTTGTTTTAAAATATTTCAATTAATTCAAATTGATTTGGTGTTATACTGACCTATATATTAAATAACTCTGACAGGTCTCAACTGGAGTTGAGTAGTTTTTCTATGATTTTTCTGTTAAGTACCAATTTGGTTGGGTATTTTGAGAGTAAATTCTATATAGTGGAAGAGTAATTTAGATGTTTTGGTATAGGATCATAATTTCAGCTATATTGATAGGTACTGGCTAGTCTCAGAGATTCTGCCTTCATTTTTAATCTTTTATGTTTAGAATATATTTTTGTAAGGGGTTTAAGAGTTACCATTTGTGTATTTAGAAGCGTTATGAGTCAGTAAGAAAAACAAATAATCCAATAGGTAAATGAGCAAATGATACTAAGGTACTTCATGGAAAAAATGTTAAGTGGCTTACAAACTGTATTTGTTTGCTAGGGCTGCCATAATAAAATACCACAGACTGGGTGGCTTTAACAGCAGAAATTTATTTTCTCACAGTTCTGCAGGCTGGAATTCCAAAGTCAAGGTGTCAGCAGGTTTGGTTTCTTCTGAGACCTCTCTTCTTGGCATGGAGATGGCTGCCTTTTAGTTGTACCCTCACATAGCCCTTTCTCTGTGTGCACATACATGCACATGCACACATCCTTGATGTCTCTTTTTCTAATAAAGACACCAGTCATATTGGATTAGGGTGCCATCCTTATGTCCTCTCTTTAACCTTAGTTATTTCTAAAGGCCTTACCTCCAAATGCAGTCACATTGGCATTTAGGTAGGGCTCCAACATACAAATTTTGGGGGGACACAATTCAGTCCATAACATTAAACGCATGAAAAAAATGTTCATTCACATTAGTACTTAGTGAAATACAATTTTATTTTTTAAAAAAGGAAAATATAAACTTGTAATTATCAGGCTGGCAAAAACTTTTAAAGATTAGTAATATTCAATTTTGTTGAAGATGTGGAAGGAAGAACAATTTGATATACTGTTAGAAGTATAAACTGATAAATTTCTGAAAAACATTATGGCAAACATTATCCAGATTTAATATGTGGATACCCTTTAAACTTAGGAGTTGCAATTGGAGAATTCTGTTCTACAGAAATATAGTACGAAGCTGTTTGTATTAATACAAGGATGCTTACTGCAGGATTTTGTATAATAATGGAAAAATTTAATGCAAATTTTCAACAGGAGAATTGTGGTAAATTCATACTATAAAATATTGGCAGCCAAGAAAAAGAATGAAAATCGTTTGTATATAGGTATCTGAAAGGATGGATGCCATTATATATTGAGTGAAAAAAAACAAGTTACAGATCAATATTTAATCTCTTTCCTTTCTGGTAGAAAAACAAAACCACAAAACCAAAAATGTATATCAGTATGTTGAATATATGCATAAAATATTTCCCAAACTTTTAATAGTGGCTACTCAGAAAGGGAAAAACTCAATCTTTATTTTATACTATTTTGTACTTTTTTCAACAATCTGTCTCTACTTTGCAATTTTTTTACTTAAAACAAGAAGGAAAAAAATGCTTTCCCTTGGTGTATGCCAGTCACAAAATTACGATTAAATATATTATAAACTATTTTTCCCTTTAATTTTTGGTTTCAGTTATGATATTTGAATGCTTTTTAGGCATGAGCAGAATAACCTTGAAATTTATGCTAGAAAATAATAAAATTAGAACTGCCATTTCTTCAGCTGTTTTCCTGTGTCTTTTGAAATAGACAAGTGTCTCAGATGTTCTGAAATTTGTGATAGGAATAAAACTTGACACTCTCAAGAATGGCCATGTTTCTTTACTTGACTGGGTGCTTTAAATGAAAAATTAGCATATATATAACATTAAAAGACATATGAGAATTAAGTGAGATGATTTCTGGAATGGCAGTATGAGGCATTTTGCAGACCCACTCCCCAGTGAAACAACTATAATTAGTGAAAATTATTTTTTTAAAAACATTTTGGAAATTGTCCTAAAACTATAGAACAAATGAATGAACATTTATTTTTTAAAAAATCTACTAAATCTTATTAAAAACAGCAAGTTTCTGAGGTGGTTGAGCCACAACTTGCTAACCATCCCCTGCCCAGCTTTCCCCCATTCCCCACCCCCACAGCTCCTCATCAAGGGCTATAGCATCTCCGTTGGAAAAGCAGGCTGCCAGCATTTCTCATCCTTTTAGCTCTATATTGCAGAGGCTAAATTCCTTGTGAGTGTGGCCAAAGATGGGGGTTCAATCCTTCCACTTACCCACCATTCATAGGGCAGAGGCTGTCCCCCAGATGTGGCGGCAGGCTAAGAATACTGGGTCCCCAGTTCTCACTGCAGCTCACTCATAGGATAGAGATTTCATGCCAGGAGAGACAAGCTGAAAAGACTTCATCCAGCACCCTGCTCATAAAGCAAGAGTGTTACTCTAAGAGAAGGGCCACTATTCCCAGCCCCAGCTCCAGAGCAGTGGCTTAGAGGCTTTGCCTACGAAGAGAGGCAGACCATAAAAATAGAGAACTCTGGAACTCTCCCTAAAGGAAATGATTTTATTTAGAATACAGTGTGAAGAAGTTCAAGCCTGAGAGCACTCTAGGAAACATTGGAGATTTTGGTGAGAAAACCAGTATTACCCTGATAGAAAAACCGAACAAAGATGCCATATGAAAAGAAAATTCAAAATCAATATCACTTATGAATATAGACATAAAACTCTTCAACAAAATATTAGCAAACTGAATCCTGCAATATAGAAAAAGGACTGTACACAATGACTAAGTGGGATTTATCTTAGGCATTCAGTTTCAGTTTAATATTTGAAAAATCAATTGGTATAATACATCGTATCAATAAAGGACAAACTCCATGTGATTATCTCAGTAGGTACAGCCAAAGCATTTGACAAAATCCATCGCCCTTTGTTTAGAACGCTTAGCAAGCTTCCTCATCCTTATAATGGGCATCTGTGAAAATCCACAGTTGATATCAGACTTAATGGTAAAAGACTAAATACCCCTAAGTACTGAGACAAGACAAGGATGTCTGCTTGTGCCATGTTTACTTAACTGGAGGTTCTAGCTAGAGCAGTTAGGCAAGAAAATAAAAGGCATCCAAACTGGAAAGGAAGAAGGAAGGATGTAAAACTATCTCTACATACAGATTATATGATCATGTATATAGAAAATTCTAAGAATACACACATACCACACACACACACAGACAGACAACATATTGGAACTAATAAGTTCAGCAAAGTTGCAGGATATAAGATTAATATACAGAAGTCAACTTTGTTTCTATACACTTTGAACAAATAATCCAAATTGAAATTAAGAAAATAATTTCCTTTAGAATAGCATTAAAAAAATATTTAGGAATAAACTTGACAAAAGAAGTGTAAAACTTACACTCTGAAAACTGAAATCATTGTTGAAAGAAATTAAAGAATACCTAAATAAATGGAAAGAAATCCAATGTTTATGGATTGGAAAAGTTAAGATGACAATAGTCCTAAATTGAACTACAGGTTGAATGCAGTTTCTGTCAAAATTCTAGGTGGCTTCTTTGCATGAATTGACAAGCCTATTCTAAAATTCATATGGGTCGGCCGGGCGCGGTGGCTCACACATGTAATCCTAGCTCTCTGGGAGGCCGAGGTGGGCGGATCGCTCAAGCTCAGGAGTTTGAAACCAGCCTGAGCAAGAGCGAGACCCTGTCTCTACTATAAATAGAAAGCAATTAATTGGCTAACTAAAAATATATAGAAAAAATGAGTCGGGCATGGTGGCGCATGCCTGTAGTCCCAGCTACTCGGGAGGCTGAGGCAGGAGGATTGCTCGAGCCCAGGAGTTTGAGGTTGCTGTGAGCTAGGCTGACGCCACGGCACTCACTCTAGCCCGGGCAACAGAGTGAGACTCTGTCTCAAAAAAAAAAAATAAAATAAAATTCATATGGATATTCAAGGGACCTAGAATAGCCAAAATAATTCACCAGACTGGGCAACAGAGAGAGACCCTGGCTCTACAAAAATTTTTTTTAAAATTAGCTGAGTACATAGTGGTGTGCACTTGTATTCTCAGCTACTCAGAAGGCTGAGGTGAAAGGATTGCTTGAGCCCTACAGTTCAAGGTTGCAGTAAGCTGTGATTATGCCACTACACTCCAGCCTGGGGGACAGAGTAAGACTCTGTCTCTAAAAATAATTAAAAAATAAAGTGTACAATTCAGTGGTTTTTAGTATGTTTGTGTTCAACCAAAGAAACAGCACTGCTATGGTTTTTGATCCTAGATCTTCCACCTGCTAAATTACAGAGTTTGAATAGACTTGATTTACATGCTATGCTGTGACTTTAGAGCCTAACCCAAATATGGTATCTCTGTTTACATGTGTGAATTGTATGATTTGATTTATATCAAACAGTGGAATTGCATATTATATTTAGCAGGTAGAAGATCAAAACCCATAGCATCCAGTATTTCCTCTTGTTATCCTAACAGAGAAATTTGCTATTTCTTTGGTTGAACATGAAGTATGACTCATTGCCTTTATTTAGGGGTTGTATTAATGTGAATAATACAATGTTGTTTAAGACAGGAACTCGAAATCAGGCTGATTGAAGACCTATTGGATACATTTTCCATCTGATGCTAATGTGGATGTAAATAACATCATATGGCTTCTGAAATTACCTGAATTATTAAAGTTTTCCCTTTTTCCAGGCCAAGCCCCCGTTGTTGAATTTGTGTATGTTTAGTGTTAGTGTGATTCAAATCCACTCTGCCACTGACACACTTTTTTTTTTCTATTGAAACTGGGTCTTGCTATGTTGCCCAGGCTGGTCTTGAACTCCTGAGCTCAAGTGGTCCTTCCACATCAGCCTTCTGAGTAGCTGGGTCTACTGGCATTTGCAACCTTGCCCATTTTGAAGTACTTTTATAATCTATGAAGTCTGTATAAATGTTTGTTCTTAATAGTTCTAGAATTAGTCTTGAATTAATTAGGATTAGACTCCTTTTTATTTAGTAGAAAATAAGAGGCTTAAACAGGTAAAGATTATTCTTTCACATAAAGAAGTTATGAATTACATCATGTTGTACACCTTAAATATATACAGTTTTTGTCAATTAAGAAATAAAATTTTTTTAAAAAGTTACGTATTGGTCTAGGACTGGTGGGCAAGTCCTGTCATCAGGAACCCAAGCCTTTTCTGTTGTGTCTGCTTTACTCTCAGTAAAGATCGCTTTGTGGTGGCAAGGTGGCTGCCTCACATCCCAGCCTCAGGCAGTAAGCCATAGTTGGGGGAGAATGGCAGAGGGACAGGTCTCCTATCTGAAAAATAGGAGCAGGAAAAATTCTTCTTAGCTGAGTACAGTTGCCACATTTTACTAGTAAGGGGGAGGTGATATTGAAGAAGCATAATAGAAAATGCCACAACTCTGGAAAAAAACTTCTTTAATAATTGAGAAAAACTTACTTTGTTCTTTTTGTTAGATTCTGAAAAGAAATTGTCTCTCCTGTCAGAGGAACAACAAGCAACAAGCACTTTAGTAGAAACCATTAGGCAGAGTATTCAGCATAATGATGTTCTTAAACCCATCAACCTGCTTTCACAGCTAATGAAGCCAGACATGAAAAGACAAAGGTAATAATACAGTATTGTTTGCCTGGTATGCCACTCAATAATTCCATTTTTTAAAAAATTATTTTACTTTTTAATATGTCTCTACTCGTAAAAGAAATTCATTGCAAAACTTCTGATTGTTTTAAAAAGTGCTACACAGATGTATGCATTCATACTTGAACACAAACACATATAATAAAAGTGTCTGGGGGAATAGGTTAAATTTTAAGAAGATAATTCATGGATGTCTAAAATGTACTGTCTTTTGGAAACATTACTGCTGTTCACTGGAAACCTATAGTTAACATTGAGGTATATCTATATCTATACTACTTGCTCAGGCTCTGTGATACCCACACTTTTCTTATTGGATGTAAAAGAATATGGGATTAGCAGTAGAAACAATTTAGGAAAGTGATAGAAGCAGTGAACTAAAAGGATGTGGAGTTCTTCTGACCCTGTTACCAATGTCTGCCAACATGCTTGGATTAGTACTCATCCCCCCTCCGTGTAAGTGAATTTTGCAGTGGAAGCTTCAGAAAAGGGGGCGTAATCAATTATATCAAACATTACTGATGTTTCCAGGGTCCCATTCAAGTTTCTTCAGTCGTGGCAACTTTGAATATAATCTCAGAAGTAATAGATCAAGAATTGATAATAAAATGGATGGATCCACTTGTAATCTCAACAGTTTGAGGTAGAGATAACCATCACAATCTAAAGAGTAGCTTGCTTCAAGCATCTGTAGTTTATACGGGCAATAATATTGGAAATGTCATGTTACAGCTTCTGAAGCTTCTAGAGAAAGCTATGTGGAGTGTTATTAAAATCAGCATTACCTTCTAACTTTTTTCCTGTGTAAATCAGTTCATTTCTTAAATTTTCCTCTCATCTTTATTTTTAACAACTGAGTCATGAAGCTCATTTTTAATTTTTCATTTGTGAAATTTTTATATTCACAAACCAAATAAAGGTGATTTGTCCTTTGCTATTGTGTAAATAGTACAGACACCATACCACCTTTCACAGTTTGTGTCCAAGGGTTTAACTCATAAATTAATCTGTTACTCTGTAGAGTGGCAAAAGATGAGACTCCGCTTTTACATATTTTAATTGGAAATTTAAAAGTTATGTTATTTATATTGTTAAAAATTATTATAATAGAGTTAAAACGAGCCATTTTGTTATTGGTGTGAAGCTTTATGCCCATTAACCTTTCCTTTTTACCTTTTTAATTTGAAATAGAGACTCACAGGAAGTTGCAAAAATTGTACAGAGTTCAGTGTACCCTTCACCCAACCTTCCTCCAAACGTGACATCTCATATAACCATAGTGTAATATCAAAATCAGGATATTGATGTACATGTTATTGTTAACTAGATTACAGAACTTAACCTATTTTCACCATTTTAAAAAAGCATGTATCTGTATTTTCATACTATTTTTCCACTAACTTTTAAAATATATTTGTTTTATAGGAGTTTGTACAGAGAAATCCTCTTCTTATCGTTAGTGTCTCTAGGAAGAGAGAATATTGATATTGGTAAGTAGTTAATGAGGGATTACTGAAGCAACTTCTTAGTTTTATTTTCTAAAGTAATTTTTAAAAATTGTAGCTGGTATGTGCCAATACTTCACTTGCCTTTAAAAGGATTTCTACATTTAGAGCTGGGCATGGTGGCCCACGCCTGTAATCCTAGCAATTTGGGAAGCTGAGGTGAGAGAACCACTTTGAGGCCAGGAGTTCGAGACCAACCTGGGCAACATAGTGAGACCCATCTCCAAAAAAAATTTAATTGACCAAAAAAAAAAGATTTCTACCTTTAAATATGTAGTTATGTAATGTGACTCAGTATCATTTAAAAATGAATGGCTTTTGTTTATTAACAAATTACAACTGCATTTTTGAAAATTTCTTTCAGAGGCTTTTGACGATGAATATGGAATTGCATACAATAGTCTGCCTTCAGAGATTCTTGAAAAGTTGCAGAAAATTGATGCTCCACCGAGTATCAGTGTGGAGTGGTGCAGGAAGTGTTTTGGAGCCCCTCTCATTTAAATAAAGAGATTCATTTAGAATTTTGAACACGTAAGGCTGGGGGAATAGAACCAATCTGGAATCATTCAAGGTTTTTTCCAAATCCTAAGAAATAGTGAAAACTGAAATGAAGTAACTCTTGGGGGCAATATCTAATGAATTGTAATTCATACTGAATCATCACTAAATGTAAAATGTCCCAGGGTTTATTGACATTGAAGATTTTCAACTCCTGAACTATTTCTCTGCCTCTACTGAAAACTACTTTGGAATTTCTCAGTATTTGTTGTAGTTAGATAGAAATAATGAGAAACCATATTCATTAGAGGCATTTTGTTTATATTTGAAGCTATTGGGTTTGGGGACTGGCAAATTAAACTTGCCTAACCCCCAAAACAAATGAAATTTCTCAATTATAAGAGCAACTATTTGTGTGTGTGTGTATATGTGTGGGGCTGTGTAGGTATGTGTATATACAGCCATATTATAATGTATATTTATTAAAATTCTTAGATTAAGTGTTGCAATACAGTTTTCTGAAAGGATCCCACTATTAAATAAATGACTTCTGTTAAACTCATCTGTAGTCATTAATCTCAACATTACCCGAAAGTCTGATTACAACTGACTTTCCCTCTGACTTTGAATTTAATATATCTTTACCTATCATATCATGTATTATCTTGCTTAATGGATTATATCTTAAATATCCAGTTATTTCCATCCTTATCCCAATACCTTAATTGGCAACAGCTTTAAAATTGGAATAAATGAGCCAGTCATCAGACAGTTAAAATGAAATTAAATCAGCTTCCTAATAATTAATGAAATTAATCAGAACATGCTTTTTAAATGCTAAAGTGTATGTCGTTGGACCTGAAATCTTTGTTCAGGCACATAAATTGTTGGTATTAGTCACTTTTTAAAACCTGTGGGATAAACTTGCACTGCACAGTTGTTTTATTCTTGTATAATATTTAGATTTATATGCTTGTGAGTAAATTGTGCATTTGTAAATACTGTTTTTAAGGTTGAATCAATTAAGTCTTAAAACTTTAAAGCTTATTGAGCTTGTTGCCAGTAGGTTTAAGAAAATCATGACCTCACATGCCTTACTTTGACATTTATCATGCCTTTTGTTAAAAACATCCCTTATGAACAAGTTTGCCTTAACACTTTGCGTGGTTTAAGCTAATGGTTCTTTGTGTGCGTTTACAGTGAATTTATGCAAATGATTAAATCATTGACACAAAAACTTTACTTCCATGTAGTGGAGTTAACAGCCAGGAGAGTTAACAACTCTCCTTTCTACCTTGTGTAACCTTTTAAAAACTGTAGTTATTGTACCAATCTTTCAACATTTCAGGGTTATTCTGACCTACGCAGAATTGTAGTCTGAATTTATCATGAAAATGCAAAGTGAAAAGAACTTGTCAAAAATTATGTAGTTTTCATTACCTTCAAAATGGATCTTTTGCACTGTTGCAGAGTATATATTTTTACAACTTAAGACTTGGTACTAGGTTTAATACTTAATTAACACTTACTGACCCAACAGAAAGTTTGGAATTGCCTTGCATATAAAAAAAATTGAGGTTGAATAAATTGAAAAATTAAATTTGCTGTGCCTGTGTTACATTAAACCTCCTGAGATCTGTAGGATTAATTTGAATTTTTGTGATATTTAGAATTCCAGTATTTTTTTTCTTCTCTGTAGTCTTCACAACGGTTATTTACCAAAGCACTTCCCTTTTAAAAAATCTATAATTAAAGCTGACATGTTTAGGCTATATCAAATTATCTTTCCTAATACTTTTTAAAATAACATTTAAAATAACTTTTAGCAATTATACCTTGAAAACCTTAGCCTGTTGCTGCTACTTGTATGTTAAGGACTGGTTTCTTGTATTAAACTGCTTGAAGGCTTTTTCCACAAGACTAACCACAGAAAAACAGTACCACTAAAAATTTACAGAAAAAAACCCCACTAATCTATGAAGACTTAGAAATGCCTAGAATGATTTGTGGCACCGAATGAAACCTTAATCCTGATAACTTCTAAAAGCAATCTTTCAACTTAGTCCAGATTATGTTGGTTTTGGGCTTGATACTATCTTTACGTGCATGTTGTAGGTTGATTACAATGTGCATGGCTAATGACTTAACTAATGAACATGAATTAACAGGCTCCCCTAACTTCAGGATATTCAGTTGCTACCTTTTTGCATTTCTGGTGCACATTAGTACAAGATTGGACCTTTATTGTTTCATAGCTACACTCCTTGAAACCAGAAACTAGAGTGGTTCTCATGTTTTGTGCATCACAATCAACCAGGTACTGCTTAATACTTAACTCCAGGTCATATACCAGACTTGCCTTGTGGCTTTTTTACCGTGGCTGTATCATCAGTCCTTTTTACTTTGGATAATGACACCACAGTTCCCCCTTTTGCTTTTTAAAGTCTTCAATTTATATTAATTACTAATTAAGATTTTTTTCATGCTATGCAACTTTTTAACACCACATAGTAAGAGCAGTGAGGATTTTTTACTATTGTCAAAGGACTTACTAGTCCAGGGACTGATAGTATTGACTTTACCTGGGAGCTTATTAGTGAAGTGTGGGGCCCTATGCCTCGATCCACATTTTAGCCAGACCTCCAGGCGATTCATATGTACATTAAGATTGTGAAACACTGCCTTAGGCTCTGCATATTACCTATAGTTAAAATAGATACTAACTATAGCAAATAAGGAGCTTGTATTACATCCATCAACCATAAAACCTGTGCCTTAAGATCCTTACTATAGAAACTATGGCACATTAGGAAAAACATACTAATACTTTGCCTTTGTTCATTTTTCATTGATGCTAGAGTGTTCTTACATAGGCGCAGTCACCTTTCCAGAGTGTGAAATAGAAAAACACATACAACGATTCACTGGAATTGAAAGGCTTTGTTAATGCAATAAATTTGCACTGGTTTAAAAAAAGCTTTGAAGTGTTTAAAAATGGTATCCATTAAAACCATGCCTTAACAAGCTATCTTTTAAAAAACATGACAAATGTCCATCTTCACAAGGGCACTTTTTATGTATTAAATTGTGTATAGATGTTTTGAAAAGCTATATTCCTCAAAATAAACTATATAAAAAATTGAATAATCCTAGTCATTTATTTCCCTTAAGCTGTTTGATGCCTTTCTGAAAAGGCAGATGTCTTACACCAAGAATCTTTTCCTGAGCCACCCATTCCCTCAAAAGAAACCCTTTATCCTGACCATCTGTCTCTTCTACCACATAAGTCAGTCTCTGATTTTGTCCACCACTTGACTGCTGCATACATTTTCTTTCTAACTTTATTATATCATCAATGAAAAGGCAGTAAAGCAGATATAGGATATGGTCTTATTTATTATTTAACTCAAAAAATCTTATTTTTGGCTGGACTCAGACTTAGAAGTAGATGCTCTCAGAGAGGACAGCCTACGTCTCTTGGCAATCTGTTCCTGGCGCTTTTCTTTGGCCTCCTAAACAAAATAAAAAAGCAGAATTTAAAAAAATGCAAATCCAAAGCCACCCTGACTTTTCTTTCCCCAAATCTTAGACTTACCTTCATTCTCTTGGCCAAAAGTTTAGCATATTCTGCAGCCTCTTCCTTATTTTTCTTAGTACGCTGCTTCTTTAGAGCAATACGCCGGCGTTTATGTTGCAGGACACGTGGAGTTACAAGTCGCTGAATCTTGGGTGCTTTGGTCCTAGGTTTCTTACCTAAAAATTCAAATGATTCAATCATTTCAAGCATACCCTTGTTCGGTAGGATCCACTTTTAAAATGCTAGAAACAGAGCTAAGCTTAATAGAATTAACAGTGCCTATGCAATTTTGAGGCCTTTTAAATGAAATCTGAACTATTTTAAAATTATTCTAAGATGTGCTAAATACAGTCAAAATACAAGGAAAACCAAAGTCCTAAAAAATAACCAGGCTAACTTTACGTTAGTATTTTTACTAAAACATAGTGGCATTAAACAACCTAACCATGTACACAGTCAACTGGTCTTTGAAAACTACATGAACCATCATCTACTTCAGGGGTCCTCAAACTTTTTAAACACGGGGCCAGTTCACTGTCCCTCAGACCATTGGAGAGTGTGCACTGTGGGCCTGGGATGAATCGGCTGCTAAGCAGGACAGGCAGCGGCGGCAAAAGCACCCAGCAGGCCGGATAAATGTCCTAGGCGGGCAGCATGTGGCCCGCGTGCGGTAGTTTGAGGACGCCTGATCTACTTCTTCATCCTACCATTTTATGCTTGCATCTCTATTTCCCATGATTGTTCCTGCCAATTTAGGGGAACATAACCATTAACATCAGAATGTATGGCATGTTGTTTTATATAGAGTATCTTCATTTAGCCCTTCTGATTTGTACTCCAAAAGTGCTTATGGATCATAGATCTACTTTGGAGCAGAAGCATTCATTTTGTTCATGGAAGGTAAACATTCTAATATTAAATACTAAATTATTCAGGTTCTGCTAAAACATTAGATAAACCACTCTATTACCATAGATACAAGAACCATCTTAAAAACCACATTTTTATTACACTGATGGTATTTCCACGAGTGAGATTACGGGGAAGCTGTCATATATTTGCCAATTACATTTTTTGCAATGTAAGCTTCATGAGGGTAGAAATTTATACCACATCTTCAGCACCTGAAATAGTACACAGCACATAGGTGCCCAAATATTTGGAATGAACGACTACAGAGCACACTATATGCTAAGTGCAGGTGTAAGTCATACCAGTTGTGAAAACTAAAATATTAATGTTATGTACCACTGCTGCTGTGGACCAAACTGGTATTAATAGGTATGTTGCCCAATAAATTTTTGGATATAAATTCTGAAGAGATAAAACTTCAAACCCACAAACAGCTGCTCCCTAGTATTTTGGGTAGTAAGGTATTTTTCTTAACTTCTAATTCTCACAACTCTTACTATTGTTATCCATATCAAACAGACAAGAAAACAGAAAAGTTAAAAGCAACTTCAGTAGATGAAAGCATGTATTTCTTTTGTAAGGCAAAAAATAATTTAGAATCTCTATGGACAGAGATTACAAAAGTGTGTGAAGGTGAGATCATAGTCCCATAATTTGCCATCATTCTTATAACTCCTAAACCTAATGGCAATGAATTTAAGATATCTTTGGACAAACATATACATCAGTGACTCAGGCAGATTTTCAAGAAAATCACAACACTCTACGTGGCACCGAATATAATAAGAATTAATATCAATGGGGTATCTTGACCCCCCCCCAACAGGTTCCTAAAAATTTAGACTTGAGGTGCTACTGCCCCAAAGGGAGACTTCATCTTCTAATATGTACACAAAATGCTAATGACATATTACTAAAATTAAGCAAGCCCTAAACTGCATAATCCCTCCTACCTTCTTTGTTTAAGGGCTTCCTCACAACATATTGGCGAACATCATCTTCTTTAGACAGATTGAAGAGTTTGCGGATTCTGCTAGCTCTTTTGGGCCCCAAACGACGAGGTACTGTAGTATCAGTCAGTCCAGGAATATCCTTCTCTCCTTTGAACAAAAACAAAAATTTAACAACTTCCTTATAATTAAAACTCCTAAATTAAGAAGGTTAATGCTGAATTGATAATTTGTAACTACACTCGTCAAAGTGTGAATAATGCAAATGAATCATTTGGATAACTGGCTTTTAATCAATTTCAACAAAAATCGAGTCACACAAGCAAGCCTCACCTTTTTTTACAATAACCAAGTTGAGAACGCTCAGGTTGGCATCCACAATACAACCACGAACAGATTTGCGTTTTCTTTCTCCAGTTCTCCTTGGTCTGTAACAGGAATGCCCCTTACTCAGTAGCAGGCGAACACGGCCATGGGTCAAGACACCCTGCTTCATGGGGAAACCTTGCTTGTCGTTCCCACCACTGATTCGGACCACGTAACCCTGCATAAATACAAAAATGACACATTCACTATTCCAGATTTATATAAAGCACACGATTGTGGCTTCTATGAACCACACCTTTACTTGAGGGATTACAATTCTTTAAGATCAATTTGAATCAGCAAATCAATGTTTTTTCTGGTCACTAACTTTTCTCTATATTTCCAACTTGCCAAGTTCAGTTATCAAGTCACATTTCTAACCTATGTTATATTAAAAACAACACTAAGAGGACGAAGATGTTCAAGAAATCAAAATATCAAAGAGCAACAAATCAGAAACCCTTCTTAGCCCTTAAAAATAGCCTTTGGGGACTGTTAAGACATTGGCCGAGTGCAACATGCATGGCAAGAACTATGTTCATGTAAACTTTACATACGTTTCCCGGCTTAATCTGCATAACCTCTGCAGGTGACAGCTCAACTTTATAAAGTGAACTTTATAAAGTGACATTTGGAGTAACTTAACCAAGGTCAAAATTCGGAACCCAGAATTTCAACCCCATTCCAAATGCCAATTATCAACAGCGTTTACCATCTTTCACTTAAAATATCTGCAACAACTTAATGGCCAATTTTTACCTTCCATTCTTCACCCAGAGCGTCGGCAGAAACTTCCGTGGCCATACGCTTCTCATAGAAAGTACGAAGTTTGCGTTCATCGTCCACTTCAATGAGTTTCTGGCAGCCAGTGGCTGGGAAGGAGATATTCAGCTAAGGATTAAAAGGGAAAAAAGCTTAGCAAACTACCTACACAGATGTTTATATAACCACCTATAAAGGCAATTCCATTGCAAAAAGCCTTTCGTGTCACCTACACAATCAGCAGAAAACGTGAGATGCCGCTTTTAGTCACTGAAAGCACGTGAAAGCACGGTAACGCTCAACACACACCGCACTTAAATAGAACACGTTTTCCTTCAAGCCCCGCGGAATGACTCCGGGGGCGACCGCGCTCCGCAGTCATTCACCGTCCGGAGCAAGGAACCCGAACCTAAGGAGACTGAAGAGGCGCACGGCAGGCCTGCCGCAAACCGGGCAGCACGCCCGCAAGCGTCTCGGCCGGGCGCAAGGACGCCACCATGGCGCTCCCGGCAGAGTACAGCTCCAGCAGCAATCGCCTGCCATCCGCTCCCCGAAGGAGCTCCGACCCCAGAAGGACAAAGTTTCTTCTGCTTCAGACTCTTCTCCACCTAGGGACACGATCTTGGAATGCTGAGACTGCGACAAGGCCGCGTTCTGGGACTCGATACGCGTTCCTCAAGCCTAGTACAACACCCCGCGCCGCTCCCTACCTTCATCCTGAAGCAGCTGATCGCCTCCGCGGCGCCACGAAAAAGAGGCCCGACTTCCGCTTAGTCCAGGTCACATAGGCGCTTTCAGTTCTCGCGAGATGGGCGGAAGCCTTGGCTAGCGGAAGTGAGTGGAGTGGGCGGTACTCCCGGGGACGAAGGTATTTAGCTGTGGGTAGGTGTACTGGGTGGGCTGAGGGCTTAAAGGTACGCGGACGATAGAGGTCTGGCCAGGTGACCCCACGTTTAGTTTGGGGTGTTAGCCCTTCCTCTGCCTAGTCTTTTCCGCGCTCGCTGGGGCTTGTAGCTGGGCCCCGGCGGAGCCCGAGTTCGTTCCATACACACTGCGTTTGATGGTACCGAAGGAGGAGAGAGAGCAAGGGCTGGGGTTCGCTTTTCTCTTGGGCTATTTTGTACCTCAGGCTACAACCGAAGATTTCCACTTTGGGAGCGTGTTCTGTCCTGGTCCTGGCGATTCACAGGAAGAAATCGTGAAAGCCATGATTTATTTTTCACTTAAATACTGGGTCATCCGCTTGGCTTCTGAAGCGCTTTGGAGTCTTCTCTGTCCTATCACAGAATGACACCCTCAGTCGCCTTTTCGCGCAAGCCAGTGGCCGCGGTTACCCCGAGTCCAGGCAGCCTTAAGTTTCCCTGCTTGCTTTCTTGCCTCTACGATCTTTTTAAAACGCAAAGTTAAATCACTCTCCTGCTAGAAATGCTTTATTTGCTTCCCACTACAGTTAAATACTGTCCAAACTCCTTTCCAAGGATTCACAAACTTTCCAGTCTCAGAGTTACCTCTTGTCAATCGCTAATGACCTACAGATCTTTCAGATTAAATGTTGCTCCCTAAGAGAACCCTTTCCTAACCATACTACCTAAAATAGAACCTCCTCCCTTGTTCTCTAGCACAGCACTGTTCTCCTTTATAGTACTTAATCGTGATAAATAAATGGTTTGTATATGGTCTGTCTCCTCTACTAAATGATAAATTTGGTCAGGGCTCACATCTTCATTGTGGTATACTCAGGACATCACTGAGTGCATGACACATAATAAGAAAGTGCTCAGTAAATATTTGTTAAATGATCGTAACCTCAGCTCTGGTGTGTAATTGTATTAATCTATCAGAATGTGGTAGTATGGAGCCAGCCAGCAGAGGGAGAATAAGTGAATGTATTATAGTACATCTTGTATCAGCAATGATGCAACTCTTACTAGTACAGAAAGATGTAGAAAAGATACAGTGCATTTGATTAGTCCTCTAGAACATTCCTGGGATAACAGAATGGGAACCCAAATAATCTAACTCTGAAGCATATTCTTTATTTAGAGATGTGATCTTACTATGTTGCCCAGGCTGGCCTTGAACTCCTGGGCTCAAATGTTACCCCAACTCAGCCTCCTCAGTAGTTGGGGCTACAGGTATGTACTACCCACACCTGGCTTGAAGTCCACATTCTTTATTTTTTAAGTTGCACACTATTAATTGGATTAAACCCACATTTTTAAATCAGTACCTTGAAGGAGGTAACAGTAATTGTCTATTATACATTTACTTCATATTTTTTTTCATAAAAACTGCATTCCAAGGAAACACGAATATATTTACTTTCCAAGATTATTACATACCATCTTATGCTTTGGTATCACAAAGTTTTGAATTTAGGCCTGCTTTGTATTCAAAGTTGAACAATTCTACTGAATCTTGTTTGATCATCTGACATTAATGCATAGAATGTTGGTGAAATTATGCTTTTTAAAACCTGTATACTGGTTGTCTTTTTGTGAGTGCCTTATTTCACTTAGCATAATATTCTCAAGATTCATTCATGCTATAGCATGTGACAGGATTTCCTTCCGTTTTAAGGCTGAATAATTTTCCATTGCATGTATATACCACATTTTGTTTATCCATTTATCTGTCAATGGACATTTTGGTTGCTTTCACCTCTTGGCTATTGTGAATAATGCTGTTATGAACATGGGTGTGCAAATATCATCAAGACTCTGCTTTCATTTCTTTTGGCTATATACTTAGAAGTAGGATTGCTGGATCATGTGGTAGTTCTATTTTTAATTTTTTGAGGAATCTCCATACTGTTTTCCATAATGGCTCTACCAATTTACAATTCCACCAACAGTACAGAAGGGTTCTTTGCCATTTTGAATTGAGTTGTCTTACTGAGTTGTAAGAGTTCCTTATGTATTCTGAACACTAAACCCTTATTAGATATACAATGTGCAAATATTTTCTCCCATTCTATAGGTTATCTTTCTACTTTCTTGACAATGTCCTTTTCATGCACTAAATTTTTAATTTTGATGAAGTCTATTCTCATTATTTAAATTGTTGTTGATCATACATTTGGTGTCATTAAGAACTAGATTGTGAAATCCAAGGTCATAAAGATTACCCCTCTGTTTTTAAATCTAATCTTAAAGATTTACCCCTGTGTTATGATTTTAGTTCTTGTATTTAGGTCATTCGTCCATTTTGAGTTTATTTTTTAATACAGTGTGAGGCAGGGAGTCCAACTTCATTCTTTTGCATGTGAATATCCAGTTGTTTTAGCAACATTTGTCAAAGAGACTATTCTTTCCCTCATTGAATGGTCTTGGCACTCTTGTTGAAAATTAATTGCCATAGATGTATGAGTTTGTTTTTGGACTCTTTTTTTTTTGAGACAGAGTCTCACTCTGTTGCCTGGACTAGCGTGCCTTGGAGTCAGCCTAGCTCACAGCAACCTCAAACTTCTGGGCTCAAGCGATCTTCCTGCCTTAGCTTCCCGAGTAGCTGGGACTACAGGCATGTGCCACCATGCCCGGCTAATTTTTTCTATATATTTTTAGTTGGCCAATTAATTTCTTTCTATTTTTAGTAGAGACGGGTTCTCACTCTTGCTCAGGCTGGTTTCGCACTCCTGACCTTGAGCGATCCGCCCGCCTCAGCCTCCCAGAGAGCTAGGATTACAGGCGTGAGCCACTGCGCCCAGCCATGGACTGTTAATTCTATTTTCTTGGTTTATATGTCTATCCTTATGTCATTGCTACACTGTTTTGATTATCGTAGCTTTGTAGTAAGTGTCAAGATAAGGAAGAGTGAGTCCTTTGACTGTTTTCTTTTTTCAAGATGGGTTTAGCTCTTAAAGACCCCCTTCCAATTCCATATGAATTTTAGGATCAGTTTGTCCATTTCTGCGAAACATGCAGTTGGGATTTTGGTAGGGCTTGCATTTAATCTGTGGATCATTTGGGGAGTTCTGCCATCTTTACAATATTAAGTCTTCCAACCCATAAACACAGGATGTCTTCCCATTTACAGCCATGCACTGCATAACCTGGTCAATGATGGAATGTATATATGACAGTGGTTCCATAAGTTAATGGAACTGGAAAATTCCTAACACCTAGTGACATCTTGATCCTGACCCTGAGTAGGCTAGGCTAATGTGTGTGTTTGTATCTTAGTTTTTGTTAAAAAATGTTTAAAAAAAATTTTTTTAATAGAAAATAGCTTATAGTATAGGGCTATAAAGAAAGAAACAATTTTTGTACAGCTGTACAATGTGTTTTAAGTGTTATTACAAAAAAAGTAAAAAATTAATAAAAATTTAAAGGTTTATAAAGTTAAAAAGTTACTGTAAACTAAGGCTAATTTATTATTGGAAGATAAATAATTTTTATAAATTTAGTGTAGCCTAAGTGCACAGTGTTTATAAAGTCTGCAGTAGTGTACAGTAATGTTCTAGGCCTTCACATTCACTTGCCACTTACTCATTGACTTACCCAGAGCAACGTCCAGTTCTGCAAGCTCCATTCATGACCATTTTTTATCTTTCATATATTTTTACTGTACCTTTTGTGTTTAGATATACAAACACTCACCATTGTGTTATAGTAGCCTACAGTTGTACTGTAGTAACATGTCATACAGGTTGTAGCCTAGGAGCAACAGCCTAGGTTTCTGTAAATATACTCTATGATCACACAATGACAAAATTGCTGATCAGATTTCTCAGAATATATATTCTTTTTTGTTAAGCAACATACAACTAAATTTAGGTCTTCTTTAATTTCTTTCAGCAATGTTTTGTGGTTTTTGGTATGCGTGTCTTTCACTTCCTTGATTAATATTATTCCTAGGTATTTTATTCTTTTACCTTGTATTTTAACTGGAATTGTTTTCTTAATTTCCTTTTCAGATTATTCATTGCTGGTGTATAGAAATAGATTTTAGCATGTTGGTCATACACTAAAACTTTCCTGAATGTGTTTATTAACTCTGATAGTTTTCTTGTGGATTCTTTGGAATATTCTACATATAGGATCATGTTATCTGCAAGTAGAGACTGACTTCTTTCTTTCCAATTTTTATGCTTTTTGTTTATTTTTCTTGCCAGAACTTCTAGTACAATGTTGAATAGCAGTGGTGGAGGCAGGCATCCTGTGTATGTAATCCTAATTCAAGTTTTAAAATTATTTGAAAACTTTTGAGGAATACAAACAATAGCTGGGATTTCAACTCCATTTTCTACATGGTCTCTTTTTTTTCATTAGTATAGTTGGAATTCTAAAAGCTTCTCTTGCAAATCAACTGAAAGCTTTTAAGTGATGGATGTTTTGTATCTGTGTAATTCCTGATACATAAATGTCTCACACCAAGCTCTGCCTTTGAAATGAAAATTGTTGTTCCTTCCAAGAGACTTGGCCATGTGTACTAAATTGCAGCCTGGTGTGTGACAGGCAATCTTGTGCATAACTTTTTGCTTTAATACTGCATCACAGTGTAATAACATTCAACACATGGTCAGCAAAAAAGTAATCCAAGTATGTGAAATTTAACTTCATATGGTACAGCTCTTTCAAGTAACTTAATTGCATTAACAGCAAATGAATACAGAACAACTTCACAGGAAACAACTGTGTCACAACGTACCTCTCTGACTTGTGGCTGGTAAATTCATTTGGTACTATTTAAGAATGATTTTGATTTTTTTATTTTTTAAACAATTATTATTATTTTTAAAGACAGGGTTTCTGTCGCACTGTAGCCTCGAACTCCAGGGCTCAAATGATCCTCCTGCCTCAGCCTCTGGAGTGGCCATGACTACAGGCATGTGCCACCATACCTAGCTAGTTTTTTTATTTTTTGTAGAGACAGGATCCCACTTTGTTGCTCAGGCTGGTCTCAAACACCTGGGTTCAAGTGATCCTCCTGCCTCCACCTCACAAAGTGCTGAGATTACAGGTGTGAGCCATGGCACTGACTGGTTTTGATTTTTAAAACATATAAAGGAAATTGAGTCTTATAATTGAGAAAACATGGTATGTTGCAGTATAAAAAAAGAATGAGGAAGATCTCTATGAACTAATATGGAGTGGTTAAAAGCAGGTTACCTCTTTAAATAGAAATATGCTTGGGTGGGCACGGTGGCACATGCCTTTAATCTCAGCTATTGGGTAGGCTGAGGCAGGAGGATCGCTTAAGCCCAGAAGTTTGAGCCTAGCCTGGGCAACATAGCGAAACCCTATCCCTAAACAAACAAACGAAAAATAGAAATACATTTGTTTCTTCATTTCAAAAGATACCCAGAAAGGATAAAACAGAAACTATTAATAATCAAACTGATTGCCTTTAGTGAGTGTCAGTGGGGTGGAGGGTATAGAAATGGAAACAAGACTTCCCTGAGTTTTCCTTTTATTGTTTTGAATTCTATGCAAATGGTTGTAAATATTTTAAAAAATAAATAAAAGTGGTAAAAAAGAATATAAACAAAAAAATTATCCTAATATGTATCAAATTGAAATATAATCAGATAAACATTAATTTTAAGAAATTTTTGGTGGCTGACGCCTACAGTCCTAGCACTCTGGGAGGCCGAGGCCGGGGGAATCGCTTGAGCTCAGGAGTTCAAGACCGGCCTGAGCAAGAGCAAGACCCCCGTCTCTACTAAAAAAAATAGAAATTAGCTGGACAACTAAAAATATATATATATATATATTCATATATATATATATATATATAAATAGCCAGGCATGGTGGCACATGCCTGTAGTCCCAACTACTTGGGAGGCTGAGGCAGGAGGATCTCTTGAGCCCAGGAGTTTGAGGTTGCTGTGAGCTAGGCTGACTCCATGGCACTCTAGCCGGGGCAACAGAATGAGACTCTGTCTCAAATAAAAAAAAGAGAAATTTTTGAGTTTATTATTCTGACTCTACATCCCTAGTTGGAGATATGTTCTAAGGACCAAGAGAACTGCAAGGTGGGTGTGGGACAAGAATTACCTAATGGACACCAGGTGTGGTGGCTCATGCCTATAATTCTAGCACCTTGGGAAGCCAAAATGGGAGGATTGCTTGAGGCCAGGAGTTTGAGACCAGCCTGAGCTACATAGCAAGACCCTGACTCTACAAAAAATAAAAAGAAAATTATCCAGGTGTGGTAGCACATACCAGTAGTCCCAGCTACTCAGGAGGCTGTGGCAGGAGAATTGCTTGAGCCCAAGAATTAGAGGTTGCAGTGAGCTATGATGATGCCACTGCACTCCAACCTGGGTAACAGCTAGACTCTGTCTCAAAAATAAATAAATAGGCTGGTCGCGGTGGCTCATGCCTGTAATCCTAGCACTTTGGGAGGCTGAGGCGGGAGGATTGCTTGAGCCCAGGAGTTTGAGGTTGCTGTGAGCTAGGCTGATGCCATGGCACTCTAGCCCAGGCAACAGAGTGAGACTCTGTCCCAAAAAAATACATAAATAAATAAATAAAAATTAAAGATATTACCTAATGGGTAGTACACACACTAATCAGGTGAAGGTTACATAAAATGCCCAGACTTCACCACTCTGCAATATATCCATGTAACAAATGTGTACATGTACCCCATAAATCTGTAAAAATAAACAACCAAGAACTGCAAGAGAATCTTGAACTTTACCTATTAAGTTTGTTAATGAAAAGTTCTATTAGTCTTATAATTCTGAAACTATTTTGTATATAAGATACATCAAATAAATTGATATCTTGGGAACTAGGGTTTTCATTGTGGGATATAAAAATATAGAAAACACTATAGAAGAATCTTGTGGAGTTGAATTTGAATTGGAAGTACCAGTATGTACTCACAGATTTTTAAAAAAATTATATACTTCTTTGCTTGTCCTATGATAGGGGCTAGTAGCAATCACACTCTAATAACAATGAGCACACCTAGCACTCTGGTATTGGTTTCTAAATACCATGTTCCACTCAAAAGAACTGGAGTTATTTAGAGCAGAGGTCCCCAACCTTTTTGGCACCAGGGACCAGTTTCATGGAAGATAATTTTTCCATGGATTGGGGGAAGGAGTAGAGGCAGAGTTCAGGTGGTGATGTGAGCAATGGGGAACAGCTGTAAATACAGATGAAGCTTTGCTTGCTCACCTGCTGCTCACCTCCTGCTGTGTGGCCTGGTTCCTAACAGGCCACAGACCAGGACCGGTCCTTGGCTCGGGGGTTGAGGACCACAGATTTAGAGAATTTGGTTGATTTCAGATCTAGAGCAAATAAAGAAAAAAGTAAATCTAGACTACTTGTTCCAGAAAGAGAGAGACATGTCAAAGACTAATGAGCTTATGTCAAAAGGACAAAGAGGTAAAGATACTTTGAACCCAAATATGAAGAAAATCAATAGACAGAGCCAGAATGTGGCTGTTCTACAAGACAACTGACTTGGAATCATAAAAATCAGTGTCATAAAAAGTTTTTTTAAAAAAGTGGGGAGGGGCAGTTGTTCTAAATTGAAAGGATCTAAAGGGACTTCATAATCAGCACAATGCATGAAGTTTGATTAGATCCCCGGTCGTGTAAGGATGGGAAAGGAGAAGCTAAAGAAGACATTCTGGGGACAATTAATTGGTAAAATATAAATTAGGATTGTATATTAGATTTTATTACCAAAATAATATTAATTTTTAGGTGCAGTAATGACATTGAAGTTCTGTGGCAGAATATCCTTATTCTTAGGAGATGCATGCTGAAGTATTTAGAGGTGAAATGGCATTTGCAATTTACTTTCAAATGGTTCAGGGGAAAAAAGCATATATATAAAATGAGCAAAAGCAAATAGAAAAAAGTACTAACAAATTGTGAATTTTGTAAAGGGTCTTTGGGTGTTCATTATATTATTCTTTCAACTTTTGTTTGGTTCTGAAATTTTTCAAAGCAAAAAAAGTTCAGAAATAAAGATTTAAGAGGTGAAATAGAGCTTTATAACTACCAGGACGTGGGAATGGAGGGACAGTGTAGAGCCCCAAATAACAACTAGATTTCTGGCTTGTCACAGAGGTGCCATCACTGAAATGGAGAACCCTGAAGGAAGAGCAGGCACACAGCGAGTGATGGGTGCTCCACTTTGGACACTGAGTGTGAGATGTCTACGGGCGGTACAAGTGGAGATATCCAGTAGGCTGTTGGGGATACAGGTTTGGAGGCTGAGAGTTTGGCACAGGGGAAGAGGTGGGCTCTGTATTGTTAATAGATCGCTAGGGGTGCCATAATGCCAGACTACAGACTGGATGGGTTAAACAACAGAAATTTATTTTCTCACAATTCTGGAGGCCAGAAGTCCGAGGTCAAGATGTCAGCAGGACTGGTTTCTCCTGAGCCCTCTCTTCTTGGCCTATGGATGCCCATCTTCTCTCCGCATCTCTCCTTTCATGGTCTTTCCTCTATCTGTGACCTAATCTCTTTTTATAAGGACACCAGTCACTGGGTTAGGGCTCACCCCAATGACCTCATTTTAACTGAATTACCTCTTTAAGGGCCCTATCTCCAATTATACTCTGAGGTACTAGGGTTAAGACTTCACCATATGAATTGGGGGCACAATTCAGCCCATAGCAGGGTCTCTTGGCCACACAGATCCTGAGTAAACATAACACCTTTCTGTTTTTAATAGCATTAAGTTAGAGTAAGCCCAAAAGCAATTCGTAAAGGTAAATTTACTCCTAACTCACTGGTAATTCTGTGAGGTTTTCAAGTGTTTTGCAGAATAGGGATATTTTCCAAAAGGAGGTAGAAATACAGACAGGAAGAGAAGTAGGAAGGGAGGAAGTGACTTCGTGCATTTCAGTAAGCTGTCTCCTTTCTGGCCCAGGTCAAGGAAACAGAAAAAAAAAAAAAAAAGATCATTTAGACACAAAAAAACTGAATTTCAAGGACACTTCTACTTGTAAAGAAGCAACTGATTTTAAAACATGCCATACTGTGTTTGTGAAAGGAAGTTAAATCAAAGAAATGAAGCTAGGAAAACTCCTTGGCATTATTTCTGTCACTATATCCAGAGGCAAGAATTACAATGGATTTCTCACCCCTTGGGTCAGGGACTAAGGGATGTTTTTGCAAAGTTGTGGAAAATAAGACCTGGCATATATTTATTTATTAAAGATTTGGTGGTGGGCAGGAAGAAGAGGGCAGGACAGAAAAAGTACAAAAATAAACCTGTTTTTTTTTTTTTTTATCAGATCAAGTTACTCCATCAGAGCAATCTTTCTGTCCCATGTATTTTCTTCTCTTAATAGTTATGTGACCTTGGGTAACTTTTTCCTCTCTTTGTCTTAATTTCCCCACCTGTAAAATGAAGATGATACCTTCTGCATAGAGTTCTTGTCAGGATTTAATGAACTAAAACATGACAAAAGTTAAAAAAGTTATTGGTACATAGTAGACCTTCCGCTATCCTCATCCTCACTACCACCACCACCACCATCATCTTCATCGTCATTACCCCAGCATGTCTGACTTAGCTCATTTTATTCTCACTGTTGGCCACATCTTCCTTTCCCCTCTCCATCTGTCTGGTTTAAGTTGTGCTGCTTCTGGGATTTTCCCCTAAGGATTCTAACCTAAGTTGATCTTGCTTCAAGGAGGAGAACGTGGTGCTGAGGTGTCTGGATTCATTCAGATGGTGGAGAGTCCTCAACAACATCATTCAACAACCATATGCTGAGCACCTACTTTACATTAGCATCAGGCTAGTGGCAGGAGGTAGAGAGATGTAGAGTGGTGGTCCTTGCTTGCAGGGAGCTTTTTAATCTAATGAAGAAAGAATCATATAAGCAGATAAAGAGAGATAACAGGTTGTTAAAAGGTACAGTAATACTGCAAAAGGCAGAAAATGATCTACATATCTGGATTATCCCCCATCAGCCCAGAAATGTGCTGAAATATTTCTTATCTTAAAAAATTTCATCTTGACCCCTCAACCTCTTCTGGCTACCACTTCTTGGTGAATCTTCTAAGCAAAGCTTTATAGCTCCAAATAAAGCTTTATAGGAAAGCTGTTTGTCTGGTGGAACAGGCCATCAGTAGTGCCCACGTTTACATCTCCATTCAGCAGGTAGACATAGAATTGGAAGAGCTCACTTTTGATTCCAAATTCCCACTGATGACCCACTCCTGGACCAATGAGCTCTAGCCACAGAGTCGGGTCACAGTATATTACCATGTTGTTCCTATGGTAGCCATCTGAATGGAGTTGGGGTGGGGGAAGGTGAGAAGTGGTCAATTCCTGTTGAATAAGAAGAGGATATCGGGACAGATAAAACAATACATGGCTACTCTATGTCATCCCTTCTCTCCAGGCAAATTGAAAGATCTTAAATTTTCAATTCTGTCTCCTCCTATTTTCTTTAAAATCTGGTTTTACTAATTACCCTTTTTGTCTTCTACATCTTAAATCCGTTTCTATTCAAGCTCCTTTTCTTTAGGCTCAAATTTGCTCAAGACTCTCCTATGCCAAAGGAAGGTCCCACAGCCTGTCTTTAAGCTCCTGTTGCTTTTCCATCAAGTAAATGTCACCTGCCCCTTATTCATACTTGACCCTGACCTGATCTCCTCTCTCTTTACTTTCTTCTTCAATGCCGCCTCTATTTCCCCAAGGTGTTTCTTGGGCTTTGAAAGGCTGAAGACGAGGTAGAGTGAAGGAAGCATGAGGTTTATAGCCTTTGTGATGCAGCCCTTCCAGTAGGTGTGACAGGTAGTCTCTGATGTGCCAGTGCCCACTCCTGAGGCCCCCTGGATTGTGGAGCATGGCACTGACCAGTCTCTGACCTTTCCAGCGTCCTGGCTCCAGAGAGTCTGTGGCCACAGTGCCACCTGGACCCCACCCAGGCTGCTGATAGTCAGCTTGTTTACCAGAGCCTTCCTGGGTACAAGGACCTTCTCACGAAGAAAGGGGGTGGGTGCCCTCTCTGACAGGCTGTTTGCTATTTTCTCCCTCAGATGGGGTAACTTCCCATTGCCAGTCCTGTGCTCTCTGGAATGAAGGGGAAAGGTAACCACCACAGGTTGGACCAGAACTGCCTTTTTAAGGGTACCCATTGCTAAAGGCCAAGCCCTTGGCACGCACTCACCGACACACGTTTCTGCTTCTCTTGGCTACCTGGCTGCTTGTGGGGACAACCTACAGCACAAAGCCCTTTGCTTCTTATAAAAAAACTTTTTATTATGGAAAATTTTAAACATATACAAAGTAGAGAGACTAGTTTAATATGTCTGCCACCCACTTTCAACTAGTATCCATTTGAGACCAATGTTGCTTTCATTATACCCCAATACCAACACCCTCCCCTATTACTTCAAAGCAAATCTCAGATAATAAACTTTATCTGTAAATATTTCAGTATGTATCTAAACAACTCTCCTTTTTTGTTTGTTTCTGGCTCTGGGTCAGATTTATTGAGGTATAATTTACATGCAGTAAAATTTACTCTTTTTAGGTATAGTTCTGAGGTTTTATAAACCTATTTAGTCATGTAACCATCACAATCAGGATATAGAACAGTTCTGTCACCTCCACAAATTCCCCCATATCCCTTTGCAGTGAACTCCCTCTCCCACTCCCAGGCAGCCACAGATGTGTTTTCTATTCCTATAATTTTATCTTTTCCAAACTGTCATAAAAATAGAATCATACAGTATGTAGTCTTTTGAAGTTTAAAACAGAATTACAATAAATACATCACCCCCAAATCAACAATAATTCCTTAATATCATTAAATATTCAATGCTTACACTTCCACAATTATCCTAAAAAGTATTTTTTTTATACTCTGATATAGGATCTATATAAGGTCTACACATTGCAGTTGGTTGTTATGTCTCTCAAGAGTCTTTTAATCCAGAGGTCACCAACCTATGGTGAGTTGTATAATTATTTCATCTTATATTACAGTGTAATAATAATAGAAATAAAGTGTACAATAAATGTAATGCTCTTGAATCATCCCAAAACCTCCCCCCGCACCTCCCTCCCATGCATGGAAAAATTGTCTTCCATGAAAACAGTATTTCCTCTAAAAAATTGGGTTGTCACAAATAGTTTCCCATAATCTGCATTTGTTATTTATTTATTTTTTTTGAGACAGAGCCTCACCCTGTTGCCCTGGCTAGAGTGCCGTGGCGTCAGCCTAGCTCACAGCAACCTCAAACTCCTGAGCTCAAGCGAGGTGTCTGGATTCATTCAGATGGTGGAGATCCTTCTGCCTCAGCCTCTCAAGTAGCTGGGACTACAGGCATGCGCCATCATGCCCGGCTAATTTTTTCTATATATTTTTTAGTTGTCCAGTTAATTTCTTTCTATTTTTAGTAGAGACGGGGTCTCGCTCTTGTTCAGGCTGGTTTTCGAACTCCTGACCTTGAGCGATCCTCCTGCCTCAGCCTCCCAGAGTGCTAGGATTACAGGCGTGAGCCACTGCGCCTGGCCTAATCTGCATTTTTTTTTTATTGTCTCTGTATGTTGTCGCCACTTCTGTTCCCTACAGCCTTGCTACTAAAATATGGTCCATGGACTAGCAGCATCTGTATCACCTGGGAGTTAGAAATGCAGAATCTCAGACCCCACTCAAGACTTATTGAATCAGAATCTGTATTTTAAACAAGATTCCTAGGTGATTCTGTTCTTGTAAAATGGTAGTGAGCACTAGAGTCTTGATTTTGTTTAGGGTTTTTGGGGGGCAAGCCTATTGGTGGTGTCACACCCCTTATTCCTCAGCCCTGCCCACCTGCTCCTCTCTGCCAGGACTTGGGCCTCCTTGCAACTCAAGCTTCTGTAAATGTAAGCATGTCCCAGGAGATGCAGTCTGCCACCCTTCCCCCATTGTCTTTTTCTACCTTGGCTTCCAGGTATTTCGCCTATCCTTATGATTCACAAATCTTTCTCTCTAATCCTGACCTGTCCTTGGTCTCCTAACTTGCCTTTTCAGTTGCCAAGAGAATATCTCTTCCTAGATATTCAGCCTGCACTTTTAACTCAACAAGTCAAAACCTAAACCACTGTTTTCCCTCCTATCTTCCCTTTTGAATTAGTGACCTATTTTCTGATCACTCAGCCTAGACTATTTAAAGCTATCTTCTATTTTTTCCCCCACTCTTTTATATCTTACCTCTAATTAGTAGTGTAGCTTTATTAATTTTCCTTCTGTATTTGTCAGCATTCATTAGGTTATGCTGGAGTAAGAAGCAATTCCCCCAAATCTCGGTGGTCTACAATGTAAACTTTATTTTTTGTTCATGTTATATGTGGGCTGTGAGTTGACCACAGCTCGGCTCTGCGCCATGTGTCATCTTCATTCCAGGATCCAGTCTGGAGAACAGCCCCAGTTTGGAATGTAGCAGAGGAAAAAAAGGAATGGTAGAATTAGGAGTAGCTTTCAAAGCCTCTGCTCGGTCATGGTGTAATTGCACATTTCATTGGCCATAGCAAATGACAAAGCCAAGTCCCATGTCCACGGGCTGAGAAAGTGTGTTCCAATATCTGGCATTAATAGTATAATCTAGGCCAGGCGCGGTGGCTCACGCCTGTAATCCTAGCTCTCTGGGAGGCTGAG
>VBSM01003204.1:39953936-40027089 GCA_008086735.1 Cheirogaleus medius | reverse complement strand
TTGGCCTCCCAGAGTGCTAGGATTACAGGCGTGAGCCACCATGCCCGGCCCCCAGATAGTTTTAATGGCATCACTGTTTCCCAAGTCCATTTGACTTGAAATCGTACAGTCATCACTGGGTCTGTCATCTCCTGGCACCTCAAACGATTTCTGAATTTCGTAGAATGTCCCTCTGCAGTGTCTCCTCTGTCACCTCCTCCCATTTCTGTTGCTTCACCCTCACCCTCTCCAGAGGACTGTTACATTTATTTTCTAACTGGTCTCTTTTTCCTCCAGGTCTCTTCTTTCAAAGGAGTCTCTGCCATGTCCCTCCCTCGTCTGCGTACAAAAACCTTCAGCAGCTCCTCGTTGTCTAAGCTTCCCTTAGAGCCTTTTCTTCTTCTGGCTCCTTCTGCGTGCCCTGTGACCAACCAATCTGGACAGGCTCCTTGTTTCTTTGTCTTTAGGTCTTTGCTCCCACTTTCCTCTCCCCCAGGAAAGCCCCTCCCCACAGCTGCATTGCAGAGTCCTGCCCCTCCTGCAGTGCCCGCCCCGTGCCAGCTCCCAAGTCCTTCTTACCCCTCAGCCACATATGATTGCTCTCTGCCCAAACTCTTTGTGCTTTTGTAGTGTATGCAGAATATTCTCCCTGAAATACAGATACTTGTCTCCTTTTCTTCTCTTCTTCCTCCCTGGTGTTGTGTTCTTCAAAGGCAGAAATTATACTGTGTTGATCCGTGAATTTTCCGTGGTGCCCATTACCTGTGAAAACTCAGAAGTCTCCGTGTGTCTTCCGCAGTTGTTTGTCGGGTACCACTAATTTACCCATCACAGAGCCGTAGGATTCTTTGAGAATCCTTCTATCACTGCAGAGTACAGAAGGAGCAGGGTCGTTGGGTCTAGAGAGGCCTGAGTTTGAGTCTCGGTTCTGCCTCCTGCTAGCTTGGAAACTCTGGGCATTTATTTCACTTACTTGGGTCTTATTGTCTCTATTTGTAAATGGAAGATAATTAATACTTAGATTTTGCAGTCCTGCAGTGAAGATTAAATAGGAAATATTTATCTTTTATCTTTTTTTTTTCTTGGTAGAGACAGGGTCTTGTTCTGTCACCCAGCTGAAGTGCAGTGATATGATCATAGCTCACTGTAGCCTCGAACTCCTGGGCTCAAGCGATCTTCTTGCCTCAGCCTCCCATGTAGGTGGGACTACAGGCAAACATCACCATGCCTGGCTAATTTTTTTTGTTTGTGTTTTGTAAAGACAGGGTCTTGCTATGTTGCTTAGGCTGGTCTTGAACTCCTGGCCCCAAGTGATGTTCCCCCTGTGGCCTCCCAAAGTACTGGGATTACAGATGTGAGCCTGGCCTAAAAAGATATATTTAGTCTAGCATCTGTCACATGGTAGATACTCAACAAATACTTGCCTTTCTTTTTTCTTGCCACTACGTTTCAACAAGAATAGTAAAATCAACCTAAAGAGAAGTATATATGTCTTTCTATTTCATCTCCTCTTTTAGGGATCTTACGTTTATTATCAAGGAATTCTCCCTAATGTGCCTTTGGTGAAGATGTTAGTTGAACCGACTTTTCTCTACAGTGTTCAAGGGCCTGGAGGGACGGGCTACCAGGGCTTTGGCCTGTGTGCATCCTCCTCTAGCCACCCCTGATGTTAACAGATCATGAAGCCCTTTGGCAAACACACAATTAAATTGCTGATGAAGATATTTGAAATGGATTCCACTTGTAGCGTTTGGTCCAGTGCTGCTGGCTCATATTAGGGCTGAAGTGAATAAAATGTTCTGAATTTAGCTGTGTTTTTTGAGAGTTCATGGCAATCTAGTTTCATTTTGACTCTTGAGTCTAATACTATGCTTTAGCCTATAATTTTGTTAAAAAAATAGCTTAAGAAAAGGGATAATATTTTAAGTTCATAAAACCTAAAAAAGAGCAAATGGGGGAGACAAGTGGTTAGGGCAGATTATTACATAGTTTAAACAAACTCAGCTTCTCAGTTGTGATCTTTAAACAGGAAAATATATTTTCCTTTAATACTCTAATCTTTGTAAGTAATTACAAAGGAAATAATTTCTGCTCCGTGTTTAAAATCTTCTGCCCCAGAATATCTGGCTGACACTATAGCTAACTGGTCTTCACCATCACATTAACAATTTGCAGCTTCATAGGAAATATCCTTCCTTTCATTGAGGGTCCATGTTTCTACCTGTGGATTATTCTCTCCACTATCCTATACCTATTTCACTCCTGTACATTGTCTATTGTGTCATCCCCTCCGCTCTAAAGGGTCCTTCCTTTGAGCCTGTAAACACGATTGAATCTCTCTTGTCTTCTCTAACACTCGACCTGGACTCAGGGCACATCTGTCTCTAGCCACCACCCTTTGTCTCCCTCGTACATCACAGTTAAACTTCTTAACCAGCTGTCTCCGTCCCTTACCTCTCATTTACTCTTCAACCCACTGCAATCTGGCCTTTGCTCCCACTTCAGTGCCCAAGCTCCTCTTGGTGGGCTGCAGACCCAGTGATCATTTTTCAGCCCTCCTGTATCTTATGGGTTGTTCTTGCGGCTGTTTGCACAATTAACTCCCTGCTCACCATCCTTGAAATGTTCTCTCTGGTGGCTCTTATGATACCCCGTTCTCCTGGCTTTCCTGCTAACCCTTTGGCACCTCCTTTCCAGTGTCTCACATAGACTCCTTCTTTTCTGTTAATACACAGCTTTGCATGTATCCCTTAAGGTGCATCCTCAGCTCTCTGCTTGCTATGGTCTGAATGTTTGTGTCTCCTCAAGTTCACATGTTGAAATACTAGTCACCAGGGTGATGATAGTAGGAGGTGAGGCCTTTTGGGAGGTGATTAAGTTATGGGGGCAGGGCCCTCATAAATGGGATGAGCGACCTTATGAAAGAGGCCCCAGAGAGCTGCCTTGCCCCTTCCACGATATGAGGACAAAGCTGGAAGGTGTCATCTATGAGGATTGGGCCCTTATCAAACACTGAGTCTGCTGGTGTCTTGATCTTGGGCTTCCCAGCCTCCAGAACTGTGAGAAATAAATTTCTGTTGTTTGTAAGCTGCCGGATCTATGGTATTTTGTTTTAGTAGCCTGTGTGGACGAAGACACTGCTTTGCTCACTCTGTACTTCTCCCGAAAAGATCTTCTCTACTCCCATGGCTTCAATTACTGTACATATGCGATGACTCCCACATTTATGTCTCCAACCCAGTCCTTCCTTCTAACTAACCATTATGTGTCTAACTGCCCACCTGGCCTCTCTAATTTCATGTATCATGGACATCTCAAATTCAACTTGTTTAAAACTAGATTCCCGATCTGCCTTTTCTAGCTCTGATTTTCTTCATGATATTTCTAGCTGCAGTAAATGGGAACACCATTTACTCAGTTGCTCAAGCCGGAAACCAGGCTTCCTCTTTCTTCCTCGAACATCCTATCTGATCTCAATCATTTTTCCACTAGTTGACATTGCGATTAAGCCTTTCTGTCCTTAGAGGCTGGCCTCTCCCCGGGGAAGCTCCCCTTGCGTTCCGACTCAGCCACTCTGACCTTCCATATCTTCATCAGGCCTCGCTCTTGGCAGCCCCAGGCCCTGTTCAAGCGTCCCTTTTTCCGACCCTCCTGCTTGGTTAACTCTGCTTCAGTTTTAGCTCCACTGTTTATATGTTCTCCTAGCACCCTGGACTTCTCCTTTCTGGCACCCGTCCTGATGGTAATTAGAAAATTATCGTGTTGCTGTTTTGTCCAGTGTCTGTCCTCTCTGCCTAGTGTTGGCTCCACGTGGACAGGGACGAGGTCTCTTTGTTCACTGCTGTGTCCCAGTTCCCACCCTGGGCCTGGCAAGGGAAAGAAAAGATGGTTGTTTCCCTGCTTTGTTAAAATGCCCAGACAGGAGGATGCCCTCGTCGCCCTCCGCACTTCCTGCAGGGTCTCCCGCCTTGTCGCCAGCGGTGATCTGCTCCGCGTAAACATCTGCGCCCGTTTCTCACCGTGCCTCCCTTTGCTCGCAGGAAATAGAGGAAGGACTGGTTTTTAGCTTTCTGTTTCTCTTTAGTCTTCATTCCTAAAGCTCGCCTTTTCACATGTTCACCGCCCTTTCTGAACCTTCTCTCAGGCCATGAGAAAACAAGTTTAATCCGATTTGGGGTCATGACCTGACGTTGACTGAAAATTGGTGGTGTTAAGTCACATTGCCAAGTGATTCGGCTGCATTTAAAATATTCTAAGATATACTTTTTCTAATTATGGGAGTGGTTTTTTTTTTTTTTTTTGAGACAGAGTCTCACTCTGTTGCCCGGGCTAGAATGCCGTGGTGTCAGCCTAGCTCACAGCAACCTCAAACTCCTGGGCTCAGGCAATCCTTCTGCCTCAGCCTCCTGAGTAGCTGGGACTATGGGCTCTTGACACCATGTCTGGCTAATCTTTATATTTTTAGTAGAGACGGGGTGTCACTCTTGTTCAGGCTGGTCTCAAACTCCTGACCTCCAGCAATCCTCCAGCCTCAGCGTCTCAGAGTGCTAGGATTACAGGCATGAGCCACTGCAGCCAGCCCTTCATATGAGACCTTAACTGACTCAGGAGTGGTCCATTGAGGGATAGAGACCCTGAGGGAAGGGTTTGGTAGGACCCTCAGCCACCAACTGCCTCAGGGCTTTGAAAAATGGAAATCACCCACTTTATGTGCAGTTCTGTAACAAGGAAGGAAGACAGCAACTGAAATTTCTTTTGGATTTGTTTCAGAAAAACATTGCGTCCCAGTGTGTATAAGAACTTACTCCTTCACTCAACAAATGTTGAGAGACTTCTGTGTCCGGCGCTGTTCCCGGTGCTGGGGATGTCAGAGGGAACAGCTTACCCGTCAGTGGCTGAACACAGATTGTAAACACAAAAACAAGTAAACACAGAGAATCTCAGAGGGGTTCTCATCGATACCCAGAAAATTAAAGGAGGGAAGGAGGCGATAGGGAGGGTCGCTTGGGAGGTGGAGACAAGTGTTACAGTTGTTAAAAATCGGGGTCAGGAAAGAGCTTACTGAGTGACATTTGAGCACAGTTGGAGACAGTGATCTGTGTGGGTTCCTGGGGGCAGCATTCCAGGCAGAGGGAACAGCAAGTGCTAAGGCCTTGCAGGAACATGTCTGCGGTGTTTTCCCGAGGCGGCTTGGAGTGCGCAGGCATAGGAGAGGAGATGCAGAGAAAAGGGGAAGCCCATGCATGCAGGGCCCGGTGGCTGCTGCAAGTGCTTCGACCTTTCCTCTGGTTAAAGGGGATGGTGCTGGAGGCTTTTGAGCAGAGTGCTGAACGCTGGCTGTCAGGCAAGGGTGGAAGGAGGCTGTGGGTGAAATGGTGGTGGTTGGATCCAAGTGGAGCTGCTGGGAAGAGGTCAGATTTGGGATCTGTTTTGAAGATAGAGCTGATGGTCTGGATGTGGGCTGTGGGGGAAAGAGAAAGACCGGAAGAAGGACAGGTTCTGACGTGTTAAATTTAGGTCCGTGTTAGACACGAGGGTGCACATGTCAGGAAGGCAGCTGCTCTGTGAGCTGGAGTCGGGAGAGCCCTGGGTGGGCAGGGTGTCTTTGTGAGCCATCTGTGGTATATGTAGAATTTACATTGCGAGACCGTAGAGTGACTGTATGTTCATTGGGAACTCCGGTGCTGGGGGTTGGGGACACGAGAGGAACTGATGAGCCAGGAATGGGTGGCCAGTGGGGTAGGTGGAAACCAGGACTGATGACAGGTTGCTCTCTGGATCCTCATGCAGGTGTGACAACATGCGTGTATTTAAGCTGGGCCTCTTCTCGGGCCTCTGGTGGACCCTTGCCCTCTTCTGCTGGATCAGTGACCGAGCCTTCTGTGAGCTGTTGTCGTCCTTCCACTTCCCCTACCTGCACTGCGTGTGGTAAGCCCCTGCCAACGGGAGCTGGCTGGGAGACATGCGTCTGCACTTGCTGTTGGGCTCTGTCCTCCCTGCACGGTGCACAGGTGTGCTCAGGGGACAGCGGAAGAGGCCTACCTCTGTCCTCAGGTAGATTGCCAGATGCTCAAAAGTTCTCATTGTAAAAAGCTGAATTGGCTCCAGCCAGCAGGCTTAGCCAGAACAAAAGGCCTAATTGTCATGCTTCAGGTCTGCAATCTCTTGCCTCTAGCTCCATTATTAAAGCATAGAGGTGCTTGAAAACTGAATCCGTCATCTGAGCTCCTGGATCTGAGGGTGGGGCCTGAGTAAAAGCAGGGGCCTCACAGGTCATTTGGGGACAGTCTCCCCCAAAGTCTCCCCTTTTTCAGGTGGAGACAGAGAACCAGAGAATTAAACCGAATTGTTTAATATCACCCACCTGTTTATATAAAAACAACCTTGGAGTTCAATATTAACACATTGGAGCATCTATGCTTTGGAATGCTCAGGACACCCTGTTAAAAAAAAAAAAAGCAGATTACAAAACCACATGCAGAATCCTACGCTCAGCTAAGGAGGAGATCGGAGCGGCTTTCCTCCTAGGAACTGCTTCAGCTCCTAACTCAGGGTGATCTTTCCTTTTCTGTCCTCCAGGACTTCTGACTGCAAAAGCTAATAAGGAGCAGGAGAAATCTGCTGTGTCCTGTCCCTGCTAGATTGAGAGCATCCAAGGAGGAATTCTGGTAGAATTTTTTTTTTTTTTGAGACAGGGTCTTGATCTGTCACCTAGGCTAGAGTACAGTGGCATCCCATAGCTTACTGTAACCTCAAACTGTAACCTCCTGGGTTCAAGCAATTCTCCTGCCTCAGCCTTCTGAGCAGCTGGGACTGCATGTGTGTGCTAGAAAAACATTCTAGTTTTTCTAGTAGAATTAGAAAAACTTTGTTAGATCCAGATTCAGAAAAAGATTGACTTCTATCTGGAAATGGCCTAAAGATCTACAATTTGAAAGGATTTGCTTACATTCCCTTATGCATATGAACTTGTATATATTTACCATGAGACCCTTCGTATTCTAAGTTTAAGATTTGGGAACTTCAAGAAGTGTTTGCAAAAGACAAAATAAAATAACACAAATTGGGGTTTTCAATCTTAGGATCCATTGCCTGAATTTCTTGGGTTCAACATCAACTCACAGTAGTGAATTTATATACTTTATATATTTGTTGAGTTATATTTTCCAGATAATAAAATGCATACATTTTAAGTGTACATTTTTGAGTTTTGATAAACGTGTACATCTATGTAAATATGACCTCATTCAATGTGGTCATTTTTATCAGTTCAAATCCGCTTGTCACAGTAGTGATTTAAGTAAAATTCAAAATTTAGACTATGTAATAATTTTGGCTCAAACTCAACTTGTTTCTGATTTGGTGTATTTTTTGCTTTGTTTTTAAAAATTGAATCATCTTTTCTCCCAGTTATAAAATGACATATAGGCCGGTGCGGTGGCTCGCTCTTTGATCCCAGCACTTTGGGAGGCTGAGGCAGGAGGATCGCTTGAAGCCAAGAGTTCAAGATGAGCTTGAGCAACATAGTGAGACCCTGTCTCTATAAAAAAAATTGGAAAATTAGCCAGATGTGGTGGCACGCACTTGTAGTCCCAGCTACTTGGGAGGCTGAGACAGGAGGATTGCTTGAGCCCAGGAGTTTGAGGTTGGAGTAAGCTGTGATGATGCCATTGCACTCTAGCCTGGGCAGCAGAGTGAAACCCTGTCTCAAAACAAACAAACAAACAAACAAAAAAACCCCACATATTTAAATTTTGTAACAAACTAAACAGTATAGAAGTATAGAAACAGTGGCTCTCATAATTCTATGTACCAAAGAAAGATCATTGTTAATACTCTGAAGTATCTGAAGTATATCCTTCCAGACTTTATATATATATATGTGTATATTTTTTTTCTCTTTCTGCTTTTTAAAGACAAAAATAGCATCATTCTATACATGATTACATGATACAAACTGGTCCTTTTTTTTTTTTTTAACCAAATATTAAATCTATTCTCTTAAGGTCTATTACTATATTGACATCAAGCCTAACCAATGCATATATAGTATTAGATCATTAAATATGAAATGTCTGATTTCAAATCAAAAGTGTAGTTTATTTTATCTCAAACAAGAAACAGTACAGTTAACCAAAGCATGCGCCTAAACTATCGACACAGTTTTGCCATCTTAACGGTAGCTTGTTCATGCCATTCAGCGAAGAAGCCTGGAGAGCGAGTGGTGATCAAATCGCCAAAGGCATTTTCCAAAGCTTGTTGAGAATTGAATATTTGTCCTTGCAAGAAGTCCAAAGCCTGGAAGAAGTGGTAGTCAGTTGGTGCATAGTCTGGTGAATGTGGTGCACGACAAAGTGTTTCCAAGTCCAGCCTCTGTAGTTTGAGCAGCATTGTTTGTGTGACATGCGGTCAGAGCATTGTCTTGCCAGAGGATGGGCCTGTCTCTGTTGACCAATCTTGGCTGCTTAATCACAAGCATCCTCGTAATTTCATCCAACTTGTTGCAGTAGACATCTGCTGTAATTGATTGACCAGGTTTCTTGAAGCCGTAGTGGATAATACCAGTGCTGGACCACCAAACAGACACCAGTAGCTTTTTGTGATGAATATTCTGTTTTGGACTGATTTTCAGCACTTCATCTTTATCCAACCATTGTGCTGAATGCTTGTGATTGTCAAAAAGAACCATTTTTCATCACACGTAGCAATATAGTATAGAAATGGTTTGCCTTTATGTTGTGACAGCAAAGAAAGGCAAGCTTCGAGATGATTTCTCTTCTGATGCTTGTTTAATTCATGCAGAACCCGTCTATTCAGCATCTTTACCTTGCCAGTTTGTTTCAAATAGTCCAATATTGTTGGAATATTAACATCAAACCTTGTTGCTGATTCACACATAGGTTGCGATGGATTCGTTTCCACTACAGCTTTCAGCTCATCATTATCCACCTTGCTCTCAGGTTGCCCACATGGCTCATTTTCAAGATTAAAATCACCAGAACAAAACTTCTCAAACCATGGACATACTGTGTGTTCATTAGTCACCCATCCTTCCCAAACGCTTTGTTGATATTTTGAGTTGTCTGCACTGCATTGGTTCCATGATGGAACTCATATTTGAAAATAACACAAAATTTTGACGTACCCATGGTTTCGCAAAACTTGCTTTTAAAAAAAAATTTGAAAGATAATCTTAAGCCTCAATGTCTGTTTGAAAGACTGAGGCTGTACCTTCAAAATAACAATAAAACAAGAAGTATCAAAGCAAAGTGTCTACTGTCAAACTTAGTACTTAAGGAAATTAGACATTTCATACTTAATAACCTTAATACAAAAAAATGATTTGCCTACTAAACTACAAAAGCCATTTAATCAGTATAAACTTATTCCTAATGTAGGGCATAAAATATCTACAACCAGTTGTTAAAGGGAGCTGGTAGGATCTAATCAGATGTGTTCAGTAATTTCCATCTTAGCACCTCTGTTTTAAATCTTTGGGCCTGAGTCTTGGTTGAAGCATTTATTTGCACATTTATTCCTATTGTCAAGTGATAATATTTTACAACATTCTAAGATGGGTCCTGAATTGCTCAAGATTTATGGTCCTGCTATTGCAGAGGTTGTTGGCTGTCTTCATCCCTTCCTCATTAGAAGAGGCCCTGGGGCTATAGTTATGGTCAAGGAGGGGACTTAGCCCATTGGAAGAGCAGGCTAAGCCCAAGGCAGCGAGTCTTGGCTCATGTCAGTTCTCAGCACTTGTCTTCCTTTGCAGGCACATCCTCATCTGCCTGGCGGCCTACCTGGGCTGTGTGTGCTTTGCCTACTTTGATGCTGCCTCAGAGATCCCTGAGCAAGGCCCCGTCATCAAGTTCTGGCCCAGCGAGAAATGGGCCTTCATCGGCGTCCCTTATGTGTCCCTCCTGTGTGCCAGCAAGAAATCACCAGTCAAGATCACATGATGGCAAGGTGGTGGCTGGCTTCTCTGCTTATTTTCCCTCATGCACTGGGCTTCGTTTGCTAGCAAAGATAGCCAACGGGGTTCAAAGAGTTGGGGTATGGCCTGTCTTTTAAAAAGTCTATTCCCTTGGGCTCTAACTAGTGTGTCTGTGAACCGCCAGGACTCCACTGTGCGTGGGGAGAAATGTCTTTCCCTTTCCCAAAGATGGAGAGTAGAGGGCTTAGGCACACTAGGTGTATCTTTCTTAGCCTCACTTCCATATGCAGTAGCTTTTTGGGCTGCACCCTCTGTGGCTGTGGCAGAGCAGTCCCTGGGGGAACCCAGCCCTGCACAGAGCCTCTCTTCCTGGAGAAAGTTACCCTGCTGCAGCCCCCGCCGTTCCCAGGCACCCTTGGAGTGGACTCTACTGTTGACAGACAGACCCTCCGATGACAACACCCTCTGACTCTCTGATGGAAGGTGCTGGAGATTTTCATTTGGGGAAACTGTCCTTAATGACAACGAAACAAACGAAACACAAGGCTTGTGACTAAAAAGGCTAGTTTTTCACTTGCAACTCTCAACTAACCCAGGTTTTACATACATTTGTGAATCTTTTTACTACCTCTGCTGAGAGATGGAGACTTAACTTCAGATGAGGATAAAGCTAACGAGTAAAACCCTCTATGCCAAAACCTACACTCCACTTTAAGCCATTCTTGAAGATGAGCACAATTTTTAAACATTGACATCACTTCTGCCTCCCCTCTCCTGCCTCAGCTCAGCAGCCTCAAATCCACAGAGAAGAATAGACCCACCCTGCTATGACTTACCAAAGAGCTTCTTGCAATTTTGGTAGGGGTTCTGCTTTAACATTTGGAGCAAACCTAAAGTTTTTGGAAACTGTTTTCTCACTGGAAGTCTCCAGTATGCTATGCTATTCTGGAAATGATCTTCAAGACTCTCACCTCTCGGTTCTCTAGTATTTCCTGAGAGCATTATGCCCCTCACCCTCCCAGTATAAGGTGCTTCCTGTGACTGCTCCCTCTTCCCAAGTGCTGGCCATAACGACACACTCACTGGCTGGTTTGAGTCGCTGGTGCAGCAGGACAAATCTGTTGCCTTCTGAATTTTTCTTCCCTAGTGTGACACTGGCTACAACTAACCTCCTCTTCACTGGGCTGAATGGAAGATTCCAAAACTGTCTCCGTGGTGTAAGATGGGAATTATCGACCTCAGGGATACTCATTTTAACTCAGGCATCTCCTGCTTTGTAACATTCCATTCTTGGGCAAAAGCAGGACACCCATGTCCTTCTTGTGTGGACAGGAGTCATGTCATTGTCCTCAGTATCTAAGAGTTGGGAAGTAACTGTTTTTGGCCCATCCAGCAATGCTTTACTATGGTTAGAATTTGCACAGGTTCCAAGGCAAAAAGCCCAGTATGCAACTGAATTGAGAATTTAAAAAGGAATGACTTTATTCTACTTCTGTTGTTATCAAATCATTTAGTAGCATAACCTTGTTTGTAGTAAGAAATCTTTATGGGACCCTCATGTATGAAGTAAATTGTATTTTATTAACTTAAATTTATTTAAAGTTAAATTTATAACACTTAATAACATATCAGGTGGTGAAAATGCAAAGGAACACATTGGTGATTTTGAAGGTAGAAAAATTTGGTGTTGAATGAGTGTACATGTTGCTTTACTATAGTTTAAAAAGTATTTTAAAAATGACCTTTGAATTAAGTATTTGTGGGACCTCTAATGGACCTGTCTGAGATCTAAGTGGCTCATGGAACTACTGTGAAGTTCTTTGGGTTTCAAGTCTAGAATTTATAAAGAGAAAAATCAGACCATTCTCATTTTAGATTGACCTCATCAGATATCGAATCTGGTCTCATCTATTTTGCAGTATAAAAATGCTCCAAAGTAGAGGTTTTTGTGTATTTGAAGCCCACCTGTCTTAGTATAGAAGCACAGATAAGTAGAACAATGCAGGAAATGATTTTTTTGTGTGAGGTTGAATTGGTCTCAAGGGTTCCTCAGTGAAAGGAGCATTGTCCCAACAATCAAGGAAGGGCTATTTCTTCCTATCAGGGAGGACTTGTTCCCTGGGGGCCTAGGAGAGACCCCAACCTCCAAACTCTGGAAACAGAGATAAACTACTATTGCTGGATGTATTTGAATAGGCCTGGGTGGAAGGAAGTGCCCTGACTCACTAGTCTTAGTTACCATCGCTCTTCTGTAAGACACATGACTAAAAGCAGAATGCCCTTCTAGAGATTGTTGTAAAGAGATGAAGGCTGAAAAAGAAATGTGGAATGGGGTATATTTGAGGAGGACAACACGTAACTCTGCTGTTGAACAGAAATCACTATAGCTTGCCCACGTGGGATGTAAAAGTCAAGAGAGTAGAAATATACCAATATTTTTTTATTATTTATTTTTTATTCTGCAATGACTGGGAACTAATCTTATTTTGAGTTGGGTTTATGGCATCATTCATATTTATATAAAAGCACTACATGTTCTTTAAAGGAAATTGAGAAACTATAGGAAGTTGAAGAAGAAGAAAAGAGTAGCCTACATTTCTTTTGCCCAAGTAAAACCACTATTGGTATTTTGGTTTATTTCTATCTTATCTTTTTTCCCGTTATGGTTATAAATAGATGTCTTTTAGAGTCGACAGTTTATTCTGTAGCTTATATGGAATATAAATGCCAGTTGTGTGTTTTTTTCATGAGGAGCAAGTTTGGAATACACTAGATGTAGCTGTATCCTTGAATACTCACCACTGGATTCTGAGAATTACTACTGAATCTTCTTTTGAATCAAACTTGACATGAATGGGCCCTAGGAAATACTGAACTGAGTTCTACTTTTTGATATGCTTCTGTACTTGGGTTGGAGTCACAGTAAATAGCTATTAAACATGTGACTTCACAGATTGTGATGTGTTCAGATTTATAAAAAATAAATAGCTTATTTCATTAATTGATGTGCAATCAAGAATCTCCTTCCTCTTTCCCTTAGTAGATATTTAGGAGTTAGAACGGTGATGGCAGAGGTTTACTCAGCATGGCTATCCGATTTTGTTCTGGTTAGAATTTACCCAAGATCAATACCCATCGGGAACTGGATTTAGGATATAAAAAAGCAGTAATGTTACCAAGTGATCATTTCAGTGATTCTTGTTTTATGGCGTTTGGCTGATTGTGGATTATCAGAAAAAGGAGCCTTTTCTCCCCTTTATGATTATATTATTATAAAGCCAGCCCTTCAGTGAGCACGTTTCCGGTGTGTGGGGATGATATGTCTGAATCCATTTGGTAACGGGCTACATTTTGGGAGAACACTGTGCCTGTCTAATGAAGAGTGCCTAAAACATTAATTTTAGATCAAAGATGTTCTGTTGGGGGACAAAGCTTGGTGGTCATCAAACACAGGCTTTGTAAAAATACTGCCACCTCTTCCATTTAGTGGATTTCTCAGGGGTGTAAAAACCACTCACCAATTCGTCATGCTTTCCTGAGCCAGTGCCAGGCTGAAGGCTCCAGGACTGGGACTTGAGCCTTCCCTGGCTCTTTATGCCTCGGGGCTGACATGGAACCATCTACAGGGGACAGGCGAGGGCTGAAGCTTGCCCAGCTATGGCCCCTGTCCTAGCTCCTTTTCCTTTTCCCCCCAAATGAACTTGAAACCTTTTATAGCCAAGGCCTTGCCTGGGCGCTGTTGTTCCAGCTGGTCAAAGAGAAGTCTTGGACCAGATTGGGATTCTCAATGGATTTTATAGACATCATTCTTCTACAGGCTTAAAAAAAAGGGCCCCTACTTTAAGGGACTAATTGTTTGAATCGTATCTTTCCGTATATGATAAACCATATTTAAGACTATTTTATAACCACCATATGTAACCAGAGCAAATGTATTTTCAGATATATACTTTGTTTTATACCTTATATAGGGTGTGCCGTATAAGGGTGGTGTGTCTACTGGCTGCGGTAACATTTAATCTCCATTGCCTCGGGAGTGATTTAAGGCCTTTTGAAATGGAGCTTTTGCACTTTATGCTCTTTTTGTGAACTGACTATAATGACTATTTGATATCAAAATTGTAAATGGCATTTCTGTGAATGGATATGTATGTGTTTGTGTCTGTTTCCAAAATGATTTCTGAAGTATCTGCAGTGAAAACATATTTAATGGATTATAGAGCAAAGCACATTTGCCTAAATTCATTCATTCATTAATTTGGGTACCGTTGTTATTAAATATGTTTAAAATAAGTGTAGTTTCTTGGTTTCTGCTGAGAGCTGTGAAATTCATACATCTAAACATTTCCAGCATAAAATACCTAAACACAGTTTATTTTTATTAAAAGTTCTGTTGTTATATCAATAGTTATAAAGTCTCAAATGTATGACAGTTCATTTGTGCTGGATTTAGCCAATCACTGGAAAGAAGATCTTGTGACATTTCAAAATCATAAATTACTTTAGCAAGATACATTTAAAAAAAATTTCCTGTGACATTTTTTAATAAAGAATTAAAAAAATATGACCATCAGAGAAGAAAGACTGGGTAAGCATTATCAGTATCCTTACCATGGTTTCTTTAGACTTTTTTTGGGGGGGGGCATGGTAAGCTGGACAAGGGGTGGCCCCAGAGACCTTTGACAGGTCTCTCTAGGAAAATGTCCATGTACAGGTTGAGTATCCCTAATCTGAAAATCCAAAATCTGAGTCACTCCAAAATCCAAAACTTTCTGAGTGCCAACATCACGTTCAAAGGAGATACTCATTGGAGCATTTCGGATTTCAGATTAGGCATGCTGAGCTGGTGTAACACAAATATTCTCAAGTCTGAAAAAAATTTGAAATCTAAAACACTGCTTCTGGTCCCAAGCATTTCAGATAAGGGCCCCTCAACCTGTATATAATTTTTGGTGGAGTTCAGACATCTCTAGCAGCCCACCCAGGTAAAGAACTTCTGTCTGACAGGAGACTAAGCAAGGATTCAAATCCCTTCTGGTGCTGGAATGGACACTCATTCCTTAGGATTGAAACTTTTTGAGGTAGTGATCAGGAACGGTGGCTGGGGAAGTGGAGGGCTCTGCTTTTGGGAGACTGGGAGTGAGTGTACATGCATCTGTCCCCCACGGTCTGGACTGCCCAGCCCTCCCTGTGACTATCCTCTTTTCCTGAGCCTGGCCAGGAGTGGGTGCCATCGCCACCGCTTCCCTTTCCCGACTGCCCATGAAGACCAGGGCTTGCCACCCGGCCTCTCCCTCACTTCTCTTTTAAGGGCTTTATGTGCACAGGCTTGACCTTCAAGGACTATGCTTTAAAGGGCTGGAGAGAGGCAGACCCAAGGTGCTGGCAACTTCTATGACAAACTGGGAATTTATATTTTCCTCGCAGCCTCTTTCCTGGTGTACAGTTTCAGACAGTCCTGGGATGGGATGGGGTTGTCATGCTATTCTGTCTACTTGTGTACTGTTGGATTTTTCCATAATTAAACGTTTAAAAATAAGGTATTTTGGTTTTTGTTCTCCACTCTCTGGGGTGGTGCTCAGCCTCCTTTCCTGCCCCATTTGAAGGGGGCTGGCAGCCCCTCTTCCCAGCTTGAGTAGCTGTCTTTGTCTCTTGTGGCACTTCTGTCTCTATTTCCAGGCTGGTGACACTTCGTTTACCTGGGAAGTCTTCTCTGTAGGTATTAACTCACCAAATGGAAAAGATCAACCTCACATGGGTTTCTGTTCATTTCAAAGCAGAACATTTGATTCAGGTGTTTTTGCAATTGAGGGCAGAGATCATAACACTAAAATGTAACAAATAGCAATAGACTCAGTAGAGTTTGTTTTTATATCAGGGCTGGTGATGGGAAAGTGGCTGAAGGTAAGGCCAGGAGCATGAGGTGGCAGAAAACATACAATGGCTTTGATGATGCTCGCTGGAGAGGAATTCCTGTGGACAAAGAAAGCCATTAGCTACTGGGGTAGGCGGGGCTCACAGAGACTCCTGGAGTAATGCTGCCATCTCATGGTCCTTTTGGGTATTGCTATCAGTGGTGCCGGTGAAGCCCTATCCAGTTACATCGTCCCCAGAACTCAGTACAATTGGCTCAAAACTCATGCAGGATATGCAGCCTCTGTCTGAACCCCAGTATGTTTCCCTGGATTTTTTTCAAGCATCTCTCTGCCTTCCTTTTCCTCTCTTCTCATCTCTCAGAAACTCATTCTTCATCCTCTAGGTGTTTGATTTAGAATTTTTAGAATCTGTCCAATGTGATAAAGCAAATACAGTCATTCCTCAGTATCCTTGGAGGACTGGTTCCAGGACTGTCCCCCCAATACCCAAATCTAGGGTGCTTAAGTCCCGTATGCAAAATAGCATGGTGTTTACATATTACCTATGCACATCCTCCCGTATACTTTAAATCGTCTCCCAATCACTTATAATACCTAATGCCATGTAAATGCTATGTAAACCTTTGCTAAACTATTGTTTTTTATTTGTGTTATTTTTACTATTGTGGTTTTTTTTTTTAGGAAGTTTTTGTTGTTGTCGTTTGCTTGTTTGTTTTTTTTTTAGAGACAGGGTCTTGCTCTGTCTCCCAGGCTGGAGTGCAGTGGCCCAATCATAGCTCATGCAACCTCAAATTCCTGGGCTCGAGTGATCCTCCCTCCTCAGCCTCCTGTGTAGCTGGGACTACAGGCACATACCATTGTGCATGGCTAGAGGACATTTATAATCTACAGCAGCTAAATTTAACTTTTGGGATTACTAGCTCCATTTATATAAGTCAAATGCCATTACAACCCAAATTTCTATATGACTGAATCCAGTTTAAATCAACACTTAACAAATGCCTGCGTGGTATTGCCTGTTATGCTGGCTTCAGAGGGCTCTAGTGATGGGAGGAACAGGTTAGAGCTGTGCAGAGGGGAGAAGGAGGACACTAACTTCAGATATCCGTATATTAGAGAAGAGTCGAGAGTGCTGGGGAGGCTGGCAGGAGAGAGGTGGGAGGTTTGACCAGGGAGGATTTGGGATTTAAGAATTCTAAGCTTTAACTGATTGTCCATAAGCCACATTTAATAATATGTCATCTCAGTCCAGTGAAAGAAAGAATTGGTAGACTCCCCCAGAATATTATTATTTTCTTACAAGCAAACTTTATTTGGGAGCCCATCACATAAGTTATCTTTCATATAAATTGTCTTACTCCTCACGGCTACACTGAGAGCAGCACTATTGTTATTTCTGTTTTGGGTTTGATACAACTGAGACTCAGACATGTATTTTGACCACAGCTATTAAGTGGCAGAGCCAGGATTTAAAATCAAGGCTTTTAACTTTTAGGTTTATTTCGCTTTCCATAACTCACAAAGGCTTTAATTTTTTTCAAAATGGCAAAGGAGGTAAAGATTTTCATAGAAATGGGAACCAAATGAGGATTATCGGATTCAAAACTGTCCTATTAGTACAAATAATAGGGGGTTGGCCGTCTCTACCCATGGGATCCACACTCATGAAGTCAGCCAACCCTTGGGTTGAAAATATTTGATGCCATGTGGAAGCAGCTGCTAAGTAAAAAGAAGAAAATATTTAAAAACATATTGCACCCCTACTGAACATGTAGCAAGTCTTTTCTTGTCATTCCCTAAACAATACAGTATAACAACTATTTGCATGATGTTTACATTGTATTAGGTATTATAAGAAATCTAGAGGTGATTTAAAGTATACAGAAGAATGTGTGTAGGTTATATGCAAACACCATGCCATTTTACATCAGAGACTTGAGCATCCTTGGATTTTAGTATCCAAGGAAGGTGCTGAAACTGATCCCCTGTCCATTCCAAGGAACAACTGTATACAGTAGCAGTTGGCATATAGTAGATGCTCAGTAAATGGCAGCCAGTAGTCAAGATGACCTGCCACAAAACAGCCCTGCCTGACAGTGTCATCTGTGGCCGTGGCGAGGAACCACCCCTATTTTCTGACCCTTCCCAGGGCCCAGGGCCTGAGCTGTCAATCAGTGCTTGGAGATGGAATCCAAAAATCAGTTTATTAATTAATCAATCAATCAGCTCATGGAGCATGAGACGTTCGGGGTGTGGTGGGAATGCCTTGCTGGGTCAAGGCAGTCTTCCTGGATTGGAGTGCGATGTCCAAACTGAGACCTGAAGGGCCAGGACAAGGCCAGGTAAAAGATCTCAGGGTACAGGATGGTGTTCAGCAGAGGATGGCACCGTCATCAACTGCACCTGGTTGGATCTGTCAGTACAGATGATCGTGTGTGTGTGTGCGCGCGCGCGTGCGCGTGTGTGTTGTGCAGAAGATGTTCTCAGAAGTTGAAAATATCAGAAAGGGGGCTGGGCATGGTGGCTCTTGCTTGTAATCCCAGCACTTTGGGAGGCCAGGGCAGGAGGACTGCTTGGGGCCAGGAGTTTGAGACCAGTCTGGGCAACAGTGAGATGCCCCTCATTACCTCCCTCCCACCCCTGCCCAGCTGTACAAAAAATTAAATAAAGAAAGGAAGGAAGGAAGAACATTCCAAGCAGGAAAGAAATCAAGAATAAAAGCCTTAAGGCAGCTGGGCATGTGCCTGTAATCCCAGCAATTTGGGAGGCTTGAAGCCAGGAGTTTGAGGCTGCAGTGAGCTATGATCATGCCACTGTACTCCAGCCTGGGGAGCAAGATCCTGTCTCTAAAAACAAAACAAAACAGTATCAAAAAGGGGGCTCCAACCTGCAAGATATATTGCGATTGTGCTGGCTCAGTCATGTCAGGGAGAAACCTCCTCCTGGTTGGCACTAGACAAAGGGCAGGGATACACTTTTTGGGCCCCAAACTGGTGGCAGAAATACAGGGACGTGGGGCACAGAGCTGGGTGAACACAGTGTCTGAAGTTCTCTGGGAGCCCACCAGGGGGCAGCACTGCCCAGCCTGAGCGAGGCCTGGCTCCGGCAGACAAAAGGGGCAGGAGGGGTTGTCTCGTGCCTGCAGCTCCCTGCCAGGGACGTTTCCAGTCAAACTGCCACCGCTGGCCCCAGGCTGCAGAAACGCACCCCACCGCTGGCCCCGGGCTGCAGAAACGCACCCCACCGCTGACCCCGGGCTGCAGAAACGCACCCCGAGGGGAAAGCTCTGTCCCAGAGAATGTATTTACCCTAAGGCTGACGACACAAAGGCCCCAGGGCCCCTCACTTGCAGGAGGCCACTCTAAAGCCTTGTCCTGTTTTTTTCAAAGAGATACCCTGAAAGTGTGTATGTTTTAGGCCCCACAAAACTGGACTCTGCCTCTGAGTGGTTCCGCCCCAGGTTTCAGTTTGGCTGTCACCTTGAGGGTCTGCCTGGGAGTCAGAACACCGGTGAGCATCTTGATTGTTCAAAGCTGGGGTCAAACCAGCCAAGCAAATCTCACAATCTGGATGTGGGGAGTGCAGGGGACAGCCAGGACAGTGGAGAAAGAGCTCTGTGGCCAAGAAGCCGAAATATAAAACAGAATCCTTGTGGTTCCACCCCCAAACTGCCCTGGGCTGACTCCCAAGGGCAGTAAGGAGCGCAATTTGAAAAACACAGAACGGACTGATTTCCCAATTCTGTCCAGGAGCAACAGTGTACGATGTGAGGACTGAACTCTGATCTTTTTCTTTTGATCAAAACTCCTTCCTAAGGAGGCCAGCTGAGTCAGGCTGACAAATGGTAAATTCCCACTAAGCAGCTTTAGGTTTACTTCCCAACCTGATTCCGGTATAGCATTAACATCACCTAAAAGATAAAAAGCCCCTATCTTAGCTCAAGCATCCTAGCAGATGCCTATCATAAACTTAAAACATTCTCCTGTCTGACCTCCCAGAGTGCTCACACCTTTATCTTAAATTAAGCATATCCTTTCTGGTCTTTTAGATAAAGCCTAACTCTCTCAGCCAATTGCCAGCCAAAAAATCTTTAAACCCACCTATAACCTGTAAGCCCCCTCCCCCTGCTTCGAGATGCCCCACCTTTTGGAGCCAAACCAATGTATGCCTTTCATGTGTTGATTTATGACTTTACCTGTAATCCCTGTCTCTCTGAAAATGTATAAAACTGAACTGTAACCCAGCCACAGTGAGTCCACTTACCCAAGGCCTCTTGGGAGTGGCTCCGGGTCATGGTCCTCAAATTTGGCTCAGAATGAATCTCTTTAAAATTATTTTACAGAGTTTGGCTTTATCCGTTGACAGATGCTAATAGGCTGAGCTAGGAAACAGGTTCTAGCAAGAGCCCTAATCTGGGCTAAGGGAGACGGCAAGCCCTTCATGGGTCCCCTGAGGCCTGCGGCTCAGTGTGGTGATGAGTCTGTGGCTCCATCTACCAGCGGAGGACAGCACATTCTTTCACAGTCGGGTGACCCCAAGACTCTCCCTTTTTGCAGTTCTGGGCTATATGTTGCATGGTATTAGCCAGAGGTCGGTAGACATCATCAAAAACAACAGGAATGTGTGAAATTTCATTTTGCTGGCACTGCGGGATTGAAAATGTCAGCTTCCTCTAACCATCTAAGCCACTGGGGAAGGAATTATTCCACGGATCAAGAAATGAAGATCAAAACCTTAAACCACCAAAATTGTGTATTACTGACTCTGCTGTAAAGAATAAATATCTCGTTCCCATTGCCGTGGTCACTGTTCATCATTGGGGTCAATAAAAGTGTAATTCATTGGGTTATGTGAGGACAAGATGAGGTCATATGAAAACATTCAGCAAACAGATTATTGATTACCTGTTTTTTCTATAATGGTCAACTATGGGGTTTTAGTATTTTTCTTACTGAGTTGTGGGAACTTTTAGTAAGGAAGCTAGCCCTTTGGATATAGAATTTACTGCAATTCTCCCTTCCACCCCAGTTTCTTGTTTTTAAATTCTGGTTATTGTTGTTATTTAATATGTAGATGTTGAAAGTTTTAAGTAGTCAAGTCTGTTGATCTTTTCTTTTCTTTCTTTTTTTTTTGTTTTAAGACAGAGTCTTGCTCTGTCGCCCTGGGTAGAGTGCAGTGGCATCATCGTGGCTCACTGCAGCCTTAACTCCTGAGCTCAAGTGATCCTCCAGCCTCAGCCTCCCAAGTAGCTGGGACTACAGGGGACCATCATGATGCCTGGCTAATTGTTTCTATTAGTAGAGGTGGTGTCTCGATCTCGCTCAGGCTGGTCTCAAACTCCTGACCTCAAGCGATCCTCCTGCCTCTGTCTCCCAGAGTGCTAGGATTACAGGTGTGAGCCACCGCACCCAGCCTGATCTTTCCCTTAAAAAGAGCGAACATCTGTGTGTGCACCAGGTATCAGGCACAGATGCCTGTGAAGTCTTTTCAAGCACTGGTTCACTGAGTCTTCACTGCAATGTGAGTTAGGCACTGCTGTTGTGCCCGTGTCACGATCGAGGCAGTGGCTCTCTGTGCGTTCCCCACCTAGCACGCCCTTGGACACTGTGTGCCCATCTGTCACAAAGGCCCCGGGAGACTAGTATCCTTTAAGGAGGGGCAAGATCCCAGGGTGAGGTGGGGGCACAGAGTCTCAGCGATAGGCTCTGTAGCGTTTGAAACAGCCTTGCAGGGAATTCTGATAAGGCCAACAGGCTGTGCCACCCTGAGAGCCACAGAGGGGTTATGAGACCTCCCTAACTGGGGATAGGAAGAACACTGAGGATCAACGTTAGCCAGGGCAGTTTGGGATTCTAGACTTTCCCTGCCTCCACCTGGAGTCCAGAATGGCACCTCCAGTCCCTCTTGAAGTCATCCCCAACAGGAACTCTCTTGCTTTTAGTTTTTCCCAAAATTATGAGCCAAGCAACCACTGTGTTTGGCAAGCGGCTGTGGAAAAGTCTGGAGTCCTGACTTGAGCTTGCAGAGGGCTGGCTCTGCCGTTGGACAGCTTGAGAGTCCGGGCGTGACGTGGAATCGCTCTGTCAACCACAAAGGGCTGTGTGTGAAAGCGTGGGCTGGATATTCGTGGGGCTCTTCAGTGGATGGCATCTCAAGCTGGTGACAAGTGACCTTGCTGGTGTAGACACCAAGAAGCATTTTTGGCCATGCTTTCATGTGCAGGATGATTGCCCAAAACCCTCCGAGTCAAATGAACACTTCTGAGCAGGTTTGTAAAATCCATCACTGGGCCCTTCTCTAAGCTCCCGTTTCTCCTTCTTCCAAACTGAGCATCACCCGCACTGAATACCCTCATCCCTCTGGGCCTGGGCGCCTCTATTCCCTTTGCCCAGCTTACCTTCCTCCCCTCCCCACATTTTCAACATCTGTACTTCTGCTTATTCTTCAGGACTTCATTCACAAATCACCTTCTCCAGGAAGTCTTCCCTGATAACACCCACCATGCCACATCCCTGGAGGCTGGTTTATGTGCCCTTCCTCTGTGTTTCTATGACAACTTCTATTTCCCTACAATGGGCTGCCTCATACTGTATCTCTCTTTACCACTGGGAAAGAGTCTCCATCTTGTTCATTCACGTGCAGAGTTATCGGTCCTTCCTAGCATTCTAGAGTCACTGAATATTTGAAAGTGTTGCTTTCTCCCTACCATATGAAATTCATGAGACCAGAGGTGGAACACTGGCTCCTCCTGTACCAGTGGTGTGATTTTGAGCCACTTGTTTTACTTCTCCGTGTCTGCACATATGGAAGATGAGAATGACGATAGCTGAGACCTAACATGGTTGCTGTGAGGATGATGGATAATCCCCTGGCAGCAGAGAGAGCAGTGGAGGGTACAGAGTAGGGGTGGGGTTACAGAATTCAAAACGAGGCAGCTGTTGTTATTGTCATTATATGGCTGGCCTGGATCCACGACACTGATGTGACACCATTGTTTATATCGTGGGTCACATCTTTCCGTGTAAGCACCATGAGGGAAGGTCTTTGTTCAGCATGCGGCTGTTTCCCTGTAGCCTAGAACAGTGCCTGGAATGTAGCAGGCACGTGGTTGAATGAGTGAATGAATAAAGTACCAAGAGACCCCATGGGATGATTGAATCTTGGCGGCCAGTCCAATGTCCCCCTGGTTCAGGACTTCTTTTTTGCTTTAGAATCTGGCTAGCGTGTGTCCTGAAGAGCCTTCACTCAGCCCAAACCAGAGAATCCCAAACATCCTCACTAAACATCCTCTTTGTCTTAAGTTTAACACATTGACTGCCACACTGGGAAAAAAAATTTTTTCCCTGGGGGCACGGTGTTTGATTAAAACAAAAACGATCCTTTCTAATTTGTTATCTTTTTATTGTTTTCTGTGCATGAGTCATGTGCAACAGCAATCCACGTTTTTAGAATTAAATTGTCAATGTTGATCGTAACGATAAGAACATCAACAAGTAAGATTTTCAAGAACCAGCTGAAGGGTTTTGCTTCACGAGGCCCCGGGCTCAAAACTAGCTTGAGTTAAATACAACTCACATGGCAGTCAATGCGTTGAGTTTGAGGAAAAAGTTATTTCTCTTGAAGGAAAAGCAAGAGGGAAGAGAACGCCTTGTCTTAACCTCCAGTGCCAAACGCAGCCCCAGCCACACACGCCTACGCGGCTCCTGTTCTTGAGAGGGAGGTACGGGAAGGCGGCATCTGGAAAAAACCCAGTTCAAGCCACATTTGTGTTAATTCCTGCTTTGTCACTCTGTACTTCCCTGCTAATGGAGTGTAACAAGATGACAGTTCTACCCAGTTTTCTGCCTTTTCTTCTTTCCAAAGAAAACTTTGACAAAAGAAAATATTTAAGACACCTGAATGCACGTATAGACCAGCATTTCCCCTTCTAACTTGCTACGAGATGGATACGCTGTGCAATCTGGGATGCCACTAGTTACTGGTGGCTATTGAGCACTTGAACCTGGCGGGTGGGAATGAAGAACCGAGTGTTAGCCGGGCGGGCCCAGTGGCTCACCCTGTCATCCCTGCTACTTGGGAGGCTGAGGCGGGAGGATGGCTTCAGTCTAGGAGTAATGAAGTTTTAACTAATTTAATTCAGATCAGCACATCCCCGTGGCTACAGAGCGCAGTGAACACGGCCAGTGCAGCAATCAGAGCATGGCTGAGAGGTGGGAGATGAGAAGGGGACCTCAGACAGGGTGTGACCTCCAAGTCTTCACTTGGCCCTTTCTGGGGGACTGAACAACAAAAGGCCGAGAGCCTATCTGTGCTTTTTAACATAGGTGCCCCTCGATCGGCTTAGAATAACAAGTGAGGTCACATTCTTTTTAATATTCAAACCACAGGACTTCTGCTAAGGGCGCCATGAGCCCTTATCCCGCCTCTCCTTCTTCTCTCGCCCAGGGGGTCTCCCTCCTGGGAAATCTCACAGACCCCTCGGGGCAAGGGTCAGGTAATTAATTACTCCGCAGAGAAAACCAGAAATTCTGACTCTCGCTGCACCTGCCGCTTTGGCCGCTAGGTGTCACCCGTGGTCCCGTAGCCCACCAACAGGCGGCGGGCTGCACCCGGCCAGGTTTGGGGACAAACCTGGGGGCCGGAGGTGGAGGAAGAAGTCGTCTTCCTGAGGGAGTGAGACTCAGCCTCACGACCGTTCTAGAGGCACCAGATCAAGGGTTGCTGTGGGGGGGTGTGCATGGGAAAGCAGGCTGGTCTCTGAGACACTGGCCGTGTGACTTTTCTATAGTCCCCGTTTCGCGGTCTTAAGGGCATGATTCCTGCCTACATACTGCTGAAAGGAGTGGCCTTTGGAACACCTGCCTCGGCAGGCATCCCCCTTATGCAAGGGAACTGTTTGATGTCAGTGCTCCTCTCAAAGTCTGAGTGCTTAAACTTCCCCATGGTCACCCTAGGTCACCTGAGAAGGGAAAGTGGCCTCCAAGCAGGAGAGGTGCACAGACCTGGTCCTGGCCCCTGCTCTGCTGCCTGCTCTGATGTGACTCAGGGTAGGGACTCAAGCCCTCAGCCTCCCCCTCCCCCAGTACCTGCACTAGAGAGAAATGAAGACCTGCTACACATTTTTGTAAACTTTTACTTTTGACTCCAAGAGATGAGATTTTACTTCCTGACAGCTCAGGGCACAGTAGGGGCTCAAATACCTGCTCGTTGACTGAATGCTAGTTTGAGAGTTATTAATACAGGCAGGGAGAACTGGGCTGTCTATGAAGGTGAGATTCAAGGATACGCACCTCACCCCCAACTTTCTGGAGTCTGAGAGGCCCGAGTTTGGTTGTAGCCTGAACTCTAGTCAGTGACGTAGTTGGGTATGCCCCTTCCTTCCTGGAGCCTCGGTCTCCTCATATGCAGAATCAGGGCAATATCCACCTTCAGATGGGGTGATGGTTAATTTTATGTGTCAACTTGGCTGGACCACGGGATTTCCAGATATTTGGTCAAAGATTATTCTGGATGTTTCTGTGAGATGGTGTTTTTGGATGAGATTAAGGTCTAAATCGGTGAACTTTGAGTAAAGTAGATTGCCCTCCATAATGTGGACAGGCCTCATACAATCTGCTGAAGGCCTAAATATGACAAAGACTGGCCTCCGCTGCGCAGGAGAGAATTCTCCAGCAGACAGCCTCCAGCCTCTAGCCTCCAGCCTCTGCAGCGTCAGCTCTCCCTGGTTCTACTGCAAATGGCCTTAGGACTCCAACTGGAACATGGACTTTCCTGGGTCTCCAGTCTACTGGCCTTGACCGGATCTGCAGCACTGGCTCTTCCGGGTCTCCCGCCTGCCAGCCCGACCTGTGGAGTTTGGACTTGCCAGCCTCCGTAACCGTGTGCGCCACTTCCTTCTAATAAATCTCTTTCTCTGTATATACACATTCTATTCTTTCTATTTCTCTGGAAAACCCTAATATAGCCATGAAGATTAACTGAAATTGCTGAGTAAAAGTATCTAGTACAGTACCCAAGCAGTACTAATGTATCTAGTAGGTGCTCAATAAGTGTTACTTTGTTATCCAGCTTCCCAACTCTCTTGGTCGAGCATTAAATAGACACCTAAGGACAGGAAGAATACTTCCTCTGGAATTGGAAGTCTGTCGGTCAGTCACCCAGGGTTTCCCACTTTCAGGGGACTGCCTGGCTTCTGTCAAATTATTCCCGTAGTGCAAACATTTCCCGGGGCACTTCCCTTCCTCACCTGGTTGTAGTATCTCAAGTCTTAGAACAAGAAGGTATGTGGCTTTTTTTGTTCCCTGTTACTAATTGCTTCAGGGTGGGTAAGAGTGGGAAGAAGAAGATAATTCTCTCCTCCTCATCCTTACCAATAGTCTCTATTAAGCCACATGTGTATTGGGAGTCTGAAAGGCGAGGGGGTGGGTTCATTATGCTTCTTCAGATACATAAGACCTCTTTTCAACTGAGTGCTTCTTACCAACTGATAGCAATTAGTAGAATTATTTTTAGCATATTTAGAAACTTTCTTTCCCCTAGTGCACTTTGGAAATCTAGCCTGCTCTGCTACTGTTAACTTCCCCCCCTATTTATGATTAATGATTTTAATTAAAAAAAAACAACCCATTCACACTATTGCATTAGGTCACTTAAAAATACTTTATTATTATTCTCACAGCTTTGAGCTTGGCCTAAGTATTAGTTTTCTACTTCAGCATAACAAAATTCCATAAGCTTAGCAGTTTAAAACAATACCTATTTATTACCTTCCAGTTCTGTGGGTCAGAAGTCCAGGCGTGGCGCAGCTGGCTTCTCTGCTAAGGCCTCACAAGACTGAAGTCAAGGTGTCGGCCAGGCTGCTTTCTGCCCTGGAGCTCTGCATTCCCTGCCAGGATCATTCAGGTTGCTGGTCCAGTTCAGTTCCTTGTGGTTGTAGGACTGAGGGTCCTGTTTTCTTGCTGGCTGTCAGCCAGGGACTGGGCTGCTCTTTGTTCCCACACACCACCCTCAGATCCTTGCCACGTGGCTTTCTCTGTAGGCTCTCATGCTTTTCTGCTTCAAATATCTCTCTTGGGGAAGGGCCCCGTCTTTTTCAAGGGCTTACTGGACTACCTGAGGCAATTTCTCTCTTGATGAACTCAAAGTCAACTGATGAGGGACCTTAATTATATCTGCAGAATCCCTACTGCCACATAACGTACCAATGACAGGAGTGCCACCCATCATATCCACAAGTCCTGCACACTCTCAAAGAGAGGGGATTAGACAGAGCGTGTAGACCCAGGGCCAGAAATCTTGGGTACCGTATTAGTTTCCCAGGGCTACAGCAACAAGTACCACAAACTGAGTGGTGTAAATAACAGACGTGCACTCATTGTCTTCCAGTTCTGGGGCCAGAAGTTTGAGATCAAGGTGTCAGCAGGGTTGTGGCCTTCTGACAGCTGTGAGGAAGACTCTCTTGCATGCCTCCCTCCTACCTTCTGGAGGTGTGCTGGCCATCTTTGGTGTTCTGGGGGTGTTGAAGCAGAACCCTGGTTATTGCCTTTACCTTCACATGGTGCTCACTCTGTGTGCATGTCTGTGCCCAGATGTCCCCCTTTTGTAAGGACACCATTCATACTGGATTAGGACTCCACCCTATTCCAGTACGACCTCTGTTAACTAGTTCCACCTCCAATGACCCTATTTCCAAATAAGGTCACATTCCGAAGTACTGGGAGTTAAGAATTAAACATATACATTTTTGGGGGGCACAATGCAACCGCTAACAGGTGCATTCAAATTGTTGTTTCTTCAATCTTTCTGACATGACCATAGTCATTTTTAATAGTTTCTTTGCTACTTGGTAAGACAAGACATTCCTGGCTCATTTTATACATTTCTTGCCTAGACCCAGACTCAGCCATTGCTCCAAGAAGCCCTGGTTGTGAGTTTATTTTTTATTTTGGAGAGAAATTGTATTTCAAGGCCATGTAGGGATGCTCACTGCTGGGGTTGGTCATTGGTTCTACCTCTTTTCAGCGGACAGAGGTGGTGGACAGGTTTGAAAGTCGGGAGGGGGCTAAGTGTTTCTCTCTGCAAATGGCCCATCATATCCAGAGTCCGCTAGCTCCTGCTGACCTTAAAGTTTCCCAGAATTGTTCTCCATGGAGAGGGTGTCAGCTCTGCCATCTGAGCCAGACTCGGGTCTTGGCCATGGTGTTCTACCGACCAAAATTCTTCCATTGCAGCTGCAGTTAAAAATACCACAACTTCTTCACCCCTGTTCCCAATTGCCACATGGCTGCCATACAAGGGCTCATGTGAAGTCTGTCACCTTCCCAGGGTGACGTCCTCCCTGGGGACAGCTTGAGTGCCCCGGAGTCTCTTCATCACCTGGCCTTGCTCCTCTAGCCCACTAAGCCCCACCTGCTGTTCCTCCTGCTCTCTGGGGCCCTCCCAGCTTCTCTCCAGTCCCCACTGTGGCTCTCAGGAAGTCTTCTTGGACTACTTAGGCCTCCACACAGCTCAGTTTTCACATCTGGAAAATGGAGAGAATTGTACCCACTTCATCACGTTGGGAACTTTAAATGAGTGGCTACTTAGAATGAGGCTTAGCACAGCAAGACCTCCATTCGTTCGAACTTTTATTTTTATTCTAGTCCAGTTCTCCATCCTAGCTGCACATTAGAAATATCGGAGTAGGTTTTAAAAGAAAGTAGTGATGAATACTGATGCTTTTACCAAGCCCAGGAGATTTTGACTTAATTGATCAGGCAACGGGAATTTTTCAAGTTCCCCAGGCGATTCTGGAGCAGGAGTTGGCAAACAACACTGGCAAATGGCCACCTGTTTTTTTTTTTTTAATAGACTTGATTTTTTATAGCAGTTTTAGATTCATGGCAAAATTGAGCAGAAGGGACGGCGATATCTTTTCTACTCCCTGCCCCGCCCCTTCAGGGCGGTACATTTATTGCAACTGATGAACCTACACTGATGCATCATCACCCAAGGCCCACAGTTTACATCAGGGCTCACTCTTGGTGGTGTACCGTCTGTGGGTTTGGATAAATGTATGACAGCGGGTATCCACCATTAGATAATAGTATCATAGAAAGTAGTTTCACTGCCCTAAAAATCCTCTGTGCTCCACCTGTGCATCCTTCTCTCCCCCTAACCCCGGCAACTGCTAGTCTCTTTATTGTCCCTCTAATTTTTCAGAGGAGCACAGGAAGGGGGGTGAGGCCCTGGAGGGCAGATGCCCACTCCTCAGGGCGAGAGCTGCTGCCGGTATAGAATTGGTGGGGTAAGGAAAGGGGAGTTTCGGGCTCTGAGGCTGAAGGTTTCATGTGAATAGGATTGAGTCGTTAAATACCCACGGGAGATCATTTCAATGATTAGTGTGACTGAAAATCGCAGAACAGGGTTGAGAGGACATCATGACACTCCTGTCTGGAGGAAAGGTAGGGCATTCAGTAGAGGATAGTAGGGAGAGTTCCTGGGGAAAAGATAGCATCATGGCTAAATTCCCAATGAGCTGAGACGCCAGGATAAATGGATTCTGGTAGCGAGGAACTTTGGGAGCCGTCGAGTCTTCTGCTCTCTCCCTGAAATCCTGTTCTGTGCCGTCCCCCGGGTCCCTGCTAGCTCTCTGGCCCCCTGCTCTCCTGTCTTCTCCCTGCACACCTCCTCCACGTGAGGACAAGGTTCTCCTTCCTTCATTCCCCCGAGTGACAGCAGTGCAAGGCCATCGTGGTGTGAGCACACCCCTCAAGGCGTCGGATGATGTCTCGAGAGTATCAGACATCTCTTTTCTCTACTATGGGGAATTCCTCACAGGCCATCTTTCCCCTCAGGTGAGACCCTTTGCTCAGCTTTCGTCTGTTCTTGTTCCCAGGTCTGTTGGCCACCAAGGGTTTGGGAGACAAATTCCTGTTGCTTTTTTTTTTTTTTTGCCCCCGCCCCTGCTTTGCTTTTGTACATGGAGATATTTTCTTTGCCTGCCATGTTTTTCTTCTCCACCATTGCCAAGTGTCTCCACCTTTTGTAATGAAAATGAGCTATTGAAATTTTTTCCTAAACAAAAAAGTAGTCTTTTTCTTGTCTCTGAAGATTGCATTATGGCAACAACCACGGTTCTTTTCTTTTTTGTTAATTTTAGAAATGTATTGATCTCAGGGTCCTTTTTTAAAAAACATATTTTGAACATCTTCCCACATTATTAAACAATCTTCAAAACATGATTCAAATGGCTCTAGAGTTATAAGCCACATGAGTGCACCTTCATTAAAAACTTCCCTTTTGCAAAATATTTGTTTCTATTTTTTTGACATTATAACTATTGTAATAATGAATATCCTTACATATTCATTTCTGTTCATATCTCTGATTTTGTCCAATGCATTGATTCCTATAAGTTAACTTTCTGGATTAAAGGCTATACACATTTTTAAGGCTTTTGAAATAAATTGCCAGATTGCCCTCAAGAAAAATTGTACCAGTTTATACTTTTATCACTCATCACAGTATGTCTTCTTTAGTATTTTGTTTCAATATTTTGAACATTTTTACAAATTATAAAATATATCACACATACAAAAGTTTATGTGACATATACCGTGTTCCCCCCCAAATAAGACAGGGTCTCATATTTATTTTGCCTCAAGAAGACACCCTAGGGCTTATTTTCAGGGGATGTGTTATTTTCCCCTCAAAGCCTCAGCTTGCAGCATGCACAGGATGGCTGGGACCTGACGGGGGAGCTGACCTTGTTGGTGGGACTGCCCGCACCTTTCCGGTCACCTCTGGGATAGTAGCTGTCACGATGGGGCAGATGAGAAGGGCTGCTCATCTTCTTTACCGCTCCGTGACGAAATGCATGGGTTGTGCAGATACACTGTGTAGCCACGCTCATCACTAGGTCTTATTTTCGGGGTAGGGCTTATATTTCGCAAATGCTTAGAAATCCTGCTAGGGCTTATTTTATGAGTAGGTCTTATTTTCGGGGAAACACGGTACATGCATTTGAAAAGATGAAGCAAAAATAAAAATAATACTATATTCTCACATCCCACCTGTAAAGAACTAAAACATTAATAGTATCTTTCAATCTGTACATCAATTGACTTCCCTCTCCCAGTTTCTTCAAAATGGTCCCAGTTTTAGCACTGAAATTCTTATGTCCCAGGAAATCCCTTAGTCTCAGGAAACCTGGACAGCTGATCACCCTACCCCTATGTGCTCCTCTCCAAGTCCACCTTCTCCCTCCTCCAGAGGTATCCTGTATGTATTTCTAAATAATCTATTCTTAGATTTTTTCTAGTGTAAATGGAATCATGTAATATGTTCCTTTTGTGAATTGCTTCCCCGCAACAGATTTATCCTGTTGATGTGTATAGCTGTAGTTCATCCAGTTTTCCTGCTGACTAATCATCCATTTGATAAATATATCACATCTTCTACATTCTTCTGTCAATCAGCATTGCAACTTTTGTTACTGTGAGCTGTGCTGCTCTGACCAGTCTTACACGTCTCCTGGCACGAAGGGGCAAGAGTTTCTAGGTTATTTACCTACCAGTCAGATTGCCAGGAGATAACACATGTACATCGTCCCCCTTAGCCAGAAATGTCAAATTGTTTTCTAGGGATATCGTGCCAATTTCCACCCATCAGCAGTGCATGAAAGTACCTGTTTTCTACACCTTCATGAAGTAGTGTCTGACTTTGTAATTTTAGCCATTTTGGTTGATGTGAAATGTAATTTCATTGTGGGTTTAATTTACATCATTTTTATTACCCATGAGATCGACTCTATTGAGAAGTTGATTGGCTATTCCTGTTTCCTCTTCTGTGAGAGGCCTGACCATGTCTTTTGGACATTTCTCTATTGGGCCATTTGTCTTTTTCTTATAGACTTATAGGCCCACTGTTTTTTGTTTTTATCAAGGTAAAATCAGGTCAAATTGGCCTTCTGAATCAGGTCGAAGGGATAAAAATCCAAAGGGCTACCTTTATCTAAAGCAGCGGTCCCCAACTGTTTTGGCACCAGGGACTGGTTTCATGGAAGACAGTTTATCCATGGGCAGGGGTTGGGTGGGTGGGGGGCATGGATGGGTCAAAACATCAGAACTTGGACCTAACTAGAACTTTCTTTCTGCCTGTGGGAGGGATTAAAAAGAAAAAGGCAACTGCTTGGGGAGATGTTTTCAGGCATGGTGTCTATGTTGTTTCCTTGGGGTCTGTGGGTTGAGACAGTTTCTCTGCTTTTGGCCCAGGAGAGTGTCCCCTGTCATCTCCCACCCTGACAGGGCTGGAGAAAGCATCCTCGGCTGTTTGTCCCAATCAGGTACCACTGAGCCAGTGCCAGGAATGAGCAATGATCGGGATTCTGTCATCTGCTTCATGGCCTGCTTCATCAACACTTAGATTGGCCTCTGAATTCCTTCTTTTGAAACCTCCCAGGAAGGCTGCGGTGGCATTTCGGGTGACTCTCATGTGAGCCACACTCTATTTTAAGAGCCTCAACTCTGCCTGATTGGCATCACTGCCACCACCCGAGTCTGCTCTGGTCACCAAGCAGGGAATCTCGTGGCTCACCTCGGACTTGCAGAAGAGCGACTTCAAGCATGGTGGCTGATGGGAGGCCTTCCTCACCTGTGCACACTGAGGGGGCTGGAGGGATGGAGTGGCATTTACGGAGATGGGACAGTCAGGAACTACTTTGACACCCATCCTGAGCACTCTTCGGAGTATCTTTTAAAGCTTGAAAAGGCTCCTCTCTCTTGACTGTCCCCCTCCCCCACCGCAGCTCGCAGCCTCAGTTGCCGTTTTGCTGTGTGCATCCCCCATACCCCTCTAAGTGGACCAGGAATTGACCCTGCCCCGAGTTGGGCCTATCAGCAACCCTGAGCCGGAAGGTTGGCCTGAGGCAGCTGGCCAGGGCCTGCGTGGCGACCTGCCGTGTGGGGGTGTTTCCTGGCCCCTGGACGGCAGCAGTGCGGGGCAGGTGGGATCTGTAGGGTGAGAGAAGACAGGAGCAGGGATCAGGAGAGCAGGAAGAGTCTTGACAACTTTCCAGTTCCTTCCTGAAGTCCAGCTCCATGATTGCCTTTTGGGTCACATGAGGTAAGATACTCCTGCGTCATTTGAATAAATTTTTGCTGCCTCTAGATCAAGCTGGATTCTGCTACTTAAAACCAAAAGAGGTGTAATGACTAAGGATTAGTCTGTAAGAAGAACTGTTGGGTAGAGTGAGGTCTTAGGCAACACTGGACCCCCCAGGCCCTGTTGTCCCCTTGGAGGCCGCATCCGCAGTGGTGAGTGGGCACCCGTTTAATGCTGTGCCCATCCACAGAGACCCAGCTACCCCTTGATTTAGTAATACATTTCCTTTTCTTGCCACATTAGCCCAAAAAATTTGAGGGAAGAAAATTATGAAAATTTTGTCTTCGCTATTTTCCCCACCCTGCGTTTGAAACCACCACTGCAGCTGCTAACAGAAGCGCTTTATGTAGAATGTGTTTTGTCCTTTTGGAGAAGACAAAGAATTATTAAAAGCACAGCCAGCTGCTTGTACTGGCAGGAGAATGAGAAGAGCTTGTCAGCATTCAGTCTTCTACCCTTCCTCAGCTGAGTCACCACCGTCTTCCTCCTTATCCCTGTTTTGCTCTCACTTTTCCTGGTCCAGGAACATGGGGGCCGTTGCTCTCTCTTTGCACCTCCAACTCTGGGGAGACAGAACAGCCCGATCCCTCTTCCTCTGTGATAAACCTGCATAAGTCTCAACTCTAATACTTTAAGCAAGCCTGACAAGTTAATAAACTCCACCTTGACTCATAAATACCCCTCAATCTCTCTCTCTCTCTCACAAATGCAGAGATCATTCAATGTTCCTTGATTCATCTAAAAAGAAGTCCTTTGTTCCCAGCATTGAAAACTTTTGAAAAAAAAAGATGAAAGGTGAGCACGAAAGTTTCCAGTTATTTTCCTACATCTCTGGGCAAATCCACACCAGCTTTGTATCCTGAATTTGCTACCTACTAGACTGTGTGATTTAGGGCAAGTTATTTAATCCCTTTAAGATTTCCTTTCTGATTCCCACTGCTGGGATAATGATATTGTCTACCTTATGGGGATCTTGTGAAGATTAAATGACATAGGGCAATGGGTCTCAGACTTGGCTTGTATAGAATTGCCAGAGGATTTTCAAAAGTCCAAATGCCAGAAGCACCCAGATCAATTAAATTAAAATTTATGGGTGTGTGAGCCAGCCACTAATATTTTAAAAATCTCCTTAGGTAATTCCAGTGCTCAGCCAAATATGAGAGACAGTGAGATGGTACTTATAATAAGCACTCAATGAATAATAGCTGCTTTTATTGGTATAATTAAAAATTGAGTGAGAATATGAAAAATCCCCAAATTTAATAGACTACTGAAATTGAAGGCTCAGATTTATTTCTTCTTGAATTCATCCATCTAACAATGATGGAGCATTTACTGTGTGCTATTCTCTGTGCCAAATTCCCCCTCTCCAGTTGAAAGTAAAAAGATTAAATTGCCTTAAAGATGAAATTAGAGTTCTTTAGGACAACCTGGTCTCCCTGTCCCCTTCACGCCCTGTTGCCTGCCAGGGCCATGGCCCACACGCTGGTAAGCGCCAGCCACTCTAAACTAGTGCGTATTCCAGATCCTCAGATCTCTGTGCCCTTCCTCACACTGTTCCCTTTGCTTAGCTTGCCCTTCCCACACATCTCCCCTGTTTTTCCATGTGGCCTCCCTCACAGGAGGGCATTCCAGATGCAGAACCTGAGGAACAGAGGGGTGCTGCTATGGTTTGAATGTGTACCCCAAATTTCATGTGTAAGAAACTTAATCCCCAGATTCATGTTGTTGGCATTTGGAGGTGAGGTCTTTGAGAGGTAATTAGGATTAGATAAGGTCATGAGGGTGGGGCCCCCATGATGGGATTGCTGGCTTTGTAAGAAGAAAAAGAGAGACCTGAGCCAACATCTCTTGGCTTCTCACCATGTTAGGATGCAGCAAGAAGGCCCTCACCAGATGCCACCCCTCAGCTTTGCACTACATGGCTTCCAGAACTATAATAAATACAGTGTTGTCTTTATGAATTACCCAGTCTCTGGTATTTTGTTATAGCCACAGAAAACAGACTAAGGCATGTGCCCAGCAGTGACAGACAGCCCTACCCATCCTCTCACGAGCAAGCTGGCTGGTGTCCTCTCAGTCTCAGGACCCCTGAGCACACTGCAGTGGGCGAACGATTAGTTCTCAAGGTCTGCTTTCTTCAAGGCTTCTTTTTCTTTGTCTTGCTTAACTGGCTCCATTGTTCCAGGACCCCATGGAGCTGTTCCCCAGGGTCCCTCAAAGGGAGAGAATGCTTCCTCTTTGAACCATCCATGGGGGCAGGGCAGCTTAAAGCCACTGCTCAGAATAGCCTAGAAGCTGGAGGCTGGATTTCCTGTGGCCACTGCATAAAAATCCCATGATGTTGGCAGTCCTGAGAGAGTAATACGAGTTTATGACCATGGATAGTCCCTGAAGACTGTTCTGCTACCTCCAGAGGGGAGAGACCCTCCAGCGGCTCTGCCCCACAGAGCCTGATGGGTGTGATGGGTGAGGGGCTGTGGTAGCTGCCAGAGCTGCGGCACATTCTGCTGAAGTGAGGATCTCCCTTAGGGATCTCCTGACCCCTTTTTTGCTTTGAGCTGACCTCTAGAGTGGCCCTGCTAGGAAGGTTTCAGTGCTTTCTCTCCATCTCTGGGTGTAGATGTATAGACTTGCATGTCCTCTGACTGGGCCTAAGGAGCTCTTTCTGTAGGGGCCAGCTCAGAAGACCTTACTCAGTGTTCCAAATACACACCCACAGTTCCACCCACCCATGATTCTGGCTCTTCCAGCCCTGGGCCTGTGCCACTGGGTGAAGTCATCAACTTTCCATCCAGGCAGAGGGTGATGCCTTCCTTGTACTTTTGTGAGGGCATCTGTCCTTTAAGATTCATATTCTATCATTGGCCTTGGGGAAGGGGAAAGGAGCTACTATTTGAGTGTGTTACATATTATCTCACTTGAACTTTTGCAAAAAAAACCTTGTGTCTTTGGGTAGTTATCCCCATTTTTCAAAAGAGGAAACAGAGTCTTCCCAAGATCTAACTGGAATACCAGTGAAATTTTACTATATGACAAACAATCCTCAAATTAGTGGCTTAAAACAACCACCATTTCATTAGTTCACAATTCTAGAGATTGCCTTTCTGTCAGCTGGATTGTTGGGAGGAGGGCACAACTGGCCACATGGTCTCTCATCCTCCCTCAGGCTGGCCTGGGCTTGACCACATGGCAGCTTGGCAGGGTTCCAAGAGCGGAGGCGGACAAGTGCAAGGGCTCTTGATGCCTACACTTGGACCTGGCATCGCATCACTTCCACCACAGTCTATTGGCCAGAGCGAATCATGAGGCCTGTCCAGATGCACGGGATGGTGAAACAGACTCCACCGCTTGATGGAAAGAACTATAAAGTCATATTGCAAAGGGGCGTGCCAACAGGGAGGGGTGAGAATTGGGTCCACTTTTGCAATCTACCACAGTTGTTAAGTGGCAGAGGTAGGATGTCACTTTCCAATTATGAAAATAGCATGTGCACATGAGAACGATTCAAATAGTATACAAAAGGGACAATGAGGAAGAGAAAGTCTCATTCTTATTCCTGGGGTAAGGAAACACATTCTAGTGTAGTTCTACTCTCCACGTGTAAACACCATTAAGAATTGTATATCTTGATACAGATTTTTGTGCATATACACAAGTGGGAGTCCAATATATAAATTAGTTTGCACTTTGTTCTTTTCGTTTAACAATATAGCTAAGAGCTCTTTTCCTAGCACAACCAGAAATACTCCATTTCTTTATATATATATATATATATATATGTATGTATATATAATAGTCAACTGAATAAATGTACCATGTTTTATTCAACCACACTCCCTACTGCTGGGCACATAGGTTGTTCCCAGTTTTTGTTGTCACAAACAATGCTGCAGTGCATATCCTGGAATGTTTTTCTTTGTATACTTGTAGATTAGATTCCTAGAAATGGAATTTCTAGGTTCAGCATCATAGTCAAGCCTTGATCTAGTCCCAAAGTGCGTGTTTTTCCCAAGATGGATCTCTGGTGACCACAGTGATCCTCCAGCTTTTTCTACCAGTAGAAGCTACCTTGGGAACCATGGACCACACTGTGCACACGTGTGACACATGCTCGGTCCATAGCCTTTCCTTCCTAAGCAGGTTCAAGAGTTCAGAGCTATGCATTATTAAGCTCTCTCAACAAGATCCAGATTAGTCGTATTTTCTGTGTCTTCCTTTATGAACATATTTTGGAGACATGTACTACTTTATTACAGTAACAAATATTAACATACAGAGGCTGGGTTGCATCCAAGTGAAGGCCTAACGTATAAATGAATGAAGGTTTCATAGGTAGTGCTAATAGGGATAAATGATAGGAGAATTAAGAATCATCACACAGCAAACAATAGCATAGGCCTATTGTCACACTGAGCATTTATAAAACATGAATTTAATCCTTATTAACAGAAACTTTAACAGTTCAGGAAAATTAAGTACAGTAGTAAATATGTGGTGAAGAAATTTCTTAAAACCATAGTGTTTCATTTTTTAATATTTATTTTTGAGTTTCTTCATGGATCTGATGCCTACATGCTACGTGCCTAGGCATATTGGGGTCCTGGATTTTTGCGACATATGCATGGACTTAGCTGTGTTATGAACGGCAGGTTGGTGACCATCAGAATCTGGAGGTGTCATGCAAGCACATTCAGACACCCCACTTTGTTTCTCACAGCCCCCAGTTATGTCCCTGAGTAGCTGAAGCTGATAATTCTGCAGAAGGGAATGAATAACAGGGGGCTCCTGTCTGCGACATGGGGAGTCTGCATTTCAGGGCCGTTCAGCAGGTTAAAAACGTCAATTTCCAGAGAATGCAGTTTCAAAAAAGTAATTGCTTAATGCGTTGGGTCCTTTAGAGAAATATAGGTATGTGCCTCACGCTTCAGAGCAGAGGTACCCAATCTCCCCTCTGTTCCTTAATAACACAGATATTGCTGTTGTCAAAAAGGTGAAGTTCTGAAATGTTGCCATTTTATTTGTTTGTTTATTTGTTTATTTTTGAGACAGAGTCTCATTCTGTAGCCCTGGGTAGAGTGCAGTGGTATCATCGTAGCTCACTGCAGCTTCAAACTCCTGGGCTCAAGTGATCCTCCTGCCTCAGCCTCCCGAGTACAGGCATGTGCCACAACGCCCTGATAATTTTTCTATTTTTAGTAGAGGTGGGATCTTGCTCTTGCTCAGGCTGGTCTTGAACTCCTGAGCTCAAGCCATCCTCCCACCTCGGCCTCCCAGAGTGCTAGGATTACAGACGTGAGCCACTGTGTCAGCTAGTCATTCTGAATAGTAGTATTTAAAGTCGTTTAATTCCTTTGTTATATAGCAAACCAAAGCCTTGCCCATTTTTATAGCTCCAGTAAGAATAGTGTTTTATCCCATGGTACACTGAACAGTGATGAACTTAAAGGCTAATCATTGACCAATCACAGTAATGCATTAATTTCTTTTTAGGGCCCTTTTCCAACAGAAGTGCACTGGCCCGGAGTCGGGAGACTGGGGCCTGATTCTTTAGCCCAAGCCAGTGTGCAGGACGCAGAAGCGCACCAGTGGCTGAGCACGTCTGAGGTGTGCTGTGCCAGTTCCCTGTGCTTGCCCGCCAGCCTCCCCCTACCCTGGCATCTGAGAGGAGGCAAGACAGGCTTCCCTGTAAGATCCTCACACCTTCTTGGCGTCTGCCCCATGCTAGCTTTCTACCACTTTCCTCACCTTTCCCCCACCATAAGCATCACAAATCCATTAGGACAGTTATTCCAGCAGAGCCAAAACCTGGTTCCAGAGTCCTTTTCAAGACAGCTCTGTAGGCAGCCACTTCAGCTCATCCAGCCAGCATGAGAGAGGAGACTTGTTTGCAGTCCTGCTTCTGTGTAAATTTGTCTGAAAGCAATTCTAAAATCAACATCCAGAGAACAGGGCTCCCAAGACATTGGGGAGGGATCGAGGACAGAGTCAGGGCTACTGAGGAACACGGCTATTGTTCAGGGCTGGGCTGTCCTGATGCAGCTCAGGTATAACACACCACCTTTCCGATGGGCATGGTGAGTTCTTCCCATTGTATTTCCGCTGACTGTGTGTGTGTGTGTGTGTGTGTGTGTGTGTCAAAGACCTCTGATAACTGGCTGAAGCTGTGGGTTCAGTTGTAGCCGTAGAACAGAGTGATCCTACTGACAGAGATCAAACTGGTGTCCTTGACTTCCCGGGTGTGATTCTCAACCAACTGAGCTAGCTTGTGACCAATGGAGAAAAATTAAGGCTCATTACTCAAAGTGTGGTCCGTGGACCAACTCATTGGCCTCCCTTGGGAACTTGTTAGAAATGCAGAATCTCAGGTCTCATTCCAGATCTTCTGAAATAGTGATTCAAAATTGAACACATTTTAACAAATCATGCAGGTGATTTATATGCACATCACAGTGTGAGAAGCAATGGCTTAGAAAAGTCACCATATAGCACAATGACTTCAAGCTGCCTGCTAAGAGTCTACTATGTGGCCCTTTGGCAGATACCAATAAAGCATATGACAGGCTCTGTCTTCAAAGGCATGCATGTATAAGGACCATGCAGAACATACACTGGGTTTGTGACTAATTGTTCTGGAAAGGAAACCTTGTTCTTGTTTTGTGCTGCCTTTTATTTTTCTTCCTCCCACTGCTGTTAAGTCTCATATCCTTTCATGTTTCTCTGCATTGCATGGGCCCCAATACCCACCTTTCAGAATTTCTCCCAGCTCTCTTGGTGGCTTTGGGGCTCGTCTCAGTCCCCACACTTTGCAACAACATGCTCTGTTTCTTCACACCCTCTTGCTGGCTCCGGGTTTTGACTGAGGCCCTGGTTTTTCAGAGTGCACTGATAAGGCTTTTCTCCACCTCAGCAATGGCTGATTTTCTTATTCTATTGAAGAGGGTCTAGAATCTTAGGTAACTCAAAAGGCACATAACAAGGGTTGGAGTGGAATTGCATAGTGAATCCTAGAGACAAAGGCTTGTTCAATTGGTTCCTTACTTGGGATCTTTCACCTGTTCTGAGATCTATGAAACAGCCCCTTGGGATGGGATTCTCATCCAAGTGGGTGCTGAATGGCCAAGTGACAGATGCCAACTACGCTAGCCAGATGACATGCCCTGTTATCTTTCTTCTCTATCTTCAGAAGGCTTGCCACTCCGGACTGCCGTCTTGGAAGACCGTCCTACCCAGCCCTGTGTAATGCTAGATCACTGTTATCCCTGCTAAGTTCATTGCTATGGGTCGAACTTAATGGGGTAAGCATTTCATATACACTCTTAACATTTAGAAGAACAGTGATTAGAAGAGGCAGGACAGGGTGTCTCTAAAGTCTGTCAAGGGAATAAAATATGAGCTGTGGAAATGATTCCGTTTGCCTTCACTGTCCTCATTCAGTCCATTAGCTGGTGGCACAGGGCACCTCACAGCCGCCATCCCTGGCTGCCAACATTCAGGACGCCAGGCCTCTTCAAATCTGAATAACCAAGTCTGTACATTAATTATATTTCCTTAACTCAGACACTGTTAATAAGACTCTGTTGTCATTTCCATTAAGGAAAGATGAATGAATAAGATGGAAAATTATTAGTTGCACCAGTGCTCTTGTCTATGTTTATTTTTCCCCCTGAGGATTATTTTGGGTAAAGATTTCCATTCTTATGGCATTGTTATACAGAACTATTCAATCCTGCACTACGCAGTAGAATATCCACTAACCCCATGTGGCTACTTAAATTTAAATTAATTGGAAATAGATAAAAGATTTAGTTGCTCAGTTACCCCATCCGCAACATTTCAAGTGTCTGATAGCCACATGTGGCTAGTGGCTGCAGATAAAGGACGTTTCCATCATGATAGAACATTCTTTTAGACAGTGCTGACAATGGCTCAGAAGAATTTAGAATAAAGAACATGATCTTCTGTGTTGTATGGGCCTGGATACAAATCTCACTTCTCCTACTAGCAGCTAAATGACTTAGGGCAAGTCATTTAACTTTCCTAAGGGCTCCGTTCCTGCATCCGTTAATCGGATAATTCTACCTGCATGACAGGGTAGTTGCGAAGATTAAATGGGATGGCCCTTCTGAGAGCACCTGGCATCAGTGCTCAATCGATGTTAACCTCCTTTCTCCTGCTCCTTCTGCCAAACAACCTATCTCTCTTAACCCCTAGATCACCTGCGTTACTGGGCACTGGATCTGAGCTTGAAGGCCTGGCCAAGAGCAGAGAGGCTCACCCTTCCCTCAATGATAGAATAGGGGAATTTGTGACATTCTGGGACTCTAAGACTGAGATACCTGCCCAGGCAGGGAAGGGACAGGTTTTGTTTCTTCTGCCCTCCCTGCCTGTATCCACTCATCTCTGCTCCCAGTCATTGCCTGAAATGGATGGGTGTGTTGCAATCAGTAACATTTGAAGTTTCAAATGAATGATTATGTTATATAGATCAGTGGTTCTCAAATTTAAGTGGATAAGCCGGGCGCGGTGGTTCACACCTGTAATCCTAGCACTCCGGGAGGCCAAGATGGGAGGACTACTTGAGCTCGGAAGTTCCAGACCAGCCTGAGCAAAAGCGAGACCCCGTCTCTATAATAAATAAACAAACAAACAAATGAATAAATAATATAAAAGAACTTGTCTCAAAAAAAATTTTTTTAGTGGATATCAGAATCATCTGGAGGGCTTGTCAAAACATGGAATGCTGGGCTCCACCCCGAGAGTTTCAGAATCCACAGGCCTGGAGGGTGGGGCCTGGGAATTTGCATTGAGTTCCCAGGTGCTGCTGGTGCTGCAGATGCACCTGAGTCATGGACGCTAGAACACCTTTATAGGTAAAGATTAAATTGTCTTTACTCTTGGGTTACACTGAGAGGGTGCACAGAACATTCTGGAGGGTATGAGAGTTCTTTTGTAATAATTGTGATTCCATTGTTAAAATAAAAAAAAGATTAATTCATGCCTATTATGGATCATGGATGACTTCCTTTTTTACCCCCTTTATTTTCTTTCTTTTTACAAACCCTTGCCTCAAGGGCTGAGTTTTGATAGATTGTAACGAGGGAGCTGCTCTGCTACACATGAAATTTCCGACCCAGAAGCAAGCCATCTATGAATGGTTTAGCACCAGGTTCGTCATGAATGTGTGTTGCATGACAGGTGTAGGTGACTATCTTAAAACCAACTACGGTATGAGATTTTAGTGCCTGCTTTTGCATTTGTATTTACAATGATATTATTAGCCAAATAATTTCCAGAACAGGCAAAATCTAACTTTTGATGTAGTGTTTCTCAAACTGCCTCTGCCCTTTCTGGCAATATTATAGCCACAGCTGGAGCCCTGGGCCTCTCCGTTTTGGCTCCTGTTTTCTGTTACTCCTCGGTTATCTGGCAGGGAAGTGCGACAGCTCATATTCAGGGCATTCTTGGTGGCCAATCTTCATATTCTACCATTTTGCCTGTAGAGGGCAGCAGTGCCAAGAACTTCCTGGTTGCATTTGAAATGTGCAAAGTGGGTACCAGCCTTGTCTCTCTCTCTGTCCTTCTGTCCCTCTTCTCACCTTGCCCTTCTTTTTGGCAGACACATCTAATACAGATATTTTCAGAGTGACCTCATTGCCCCGGCAACTGGTGGTCAGGAAGGTGGCCAGGAGTGCAGCCGCCATGTTGGCTGGAGGCCCACCTGCTTTGGGGGGCTGCCCCCTCCAACTGCCTGGGCACCTGGCAATGCCCAGCGATTGCAGGAGGTGGCCATTTGGCAACCCTGTGCCTGCTGCCCACTTCTGGGCTTTGTTCATACATGTCCTCTCTTGCTTTCTTGTCCCCAAAATGCCTCTTCCCAGAAAGAATCTGAGTCAGTCTCTTGTCATTAGATGAGTTCCTGCCAAACTATGGCAGCTGTCAAAGCAGCTGATAGGAAGATTATAATTCTCCCTGCCCCCACCCCAACAGGCAGAGCAGAGTAGAGAACAGGAGGGGAGAAGGCTGTCAGGCAAAGCTCTGAGGACGGGAGAGGGTTCTATAGATGGGTCTATTCTGGCAGCTCAACAACCATCCCCTCCCCCACCCCATCAACATGAAGACACAGGAAGGAGTCCCACTTACTTCCCTTTCTGAATAATCCAGGATCTTTGGATTTGGTATTGCCTGAAAACGAGAACATTTCCCCTTCTTTTAGTGAGCATGCGTGGCTTGGCTTGGCCTGCATGCTTGTGGAAGTCACAGATTTTTTGGAGGAGGCTTTTTCCTGGGTTTGCAGTTTCTCTCCTACATGTGCTCATCCATGCTCTCTCACACACGCACACCTGGGTTTCCATTTATCGTCTTTCTGTCAAATAGGCAGCACCTGTTCTGTCATCATGACTCCCGACAGACTACACTCCTGGGGCTCACGGGGCTGGACTTCTCTCTGAACCTCAGGGGGTCGCTCTGCAGTGGGCCCAGGAGTCTGTTTGGTTTGGGACCCTCCTGCTATAACCCTATTCTCAGCCACGCTCAGGGTCCTGGAGTAACTCTTTCTCCTGAGGAGATGACACAAGATGTGAAACATCTTCGGTTCAAGACCCCAGACAGAGCAACTCACTTCAGAAAAGACTCGGGTTACCCGGATGCCAAAACGGGCTCAGGAAGTGCTGGGGGGCCCGGGGACCTTTTTTGTGGGGGAGAAGTCAGTCAGCAGTGGCCCCAGAAAAATAAACTAGCTCAAATCCAGGGGATCAGAGCAGACGAGGGAGGGAGGCTGGCTGGTGTTGGCTGCCCCCGCCTCACTGCCAACAGCCTCTTCCCTCCTGGCTTTACTTCTCTGCCTCCTTCCAGCCCAGGCATTTCCCGAGCCCTCCTTTCCCATCCAGACTTTCCTCCTTTCACACTGAGGCGCAAATGACTGATAGCAGTTGAGAGAGACGGTACCTGAGAGCACCCTCTGGGTCACCCTTTTTAGATAATTGTTTAAAATGGAAAATCTCAATCTTATGGACACAGAAGAGTAGCATGAACCCCTGTGTATCTGTCCCCCAGCCTCAACGTTGTCACCTCCTAGCCAACCTGCTTTCTCCTACAGCCCTACGTTATTTTGAAGCAAATCCAAGCCATTTCTTTTCTGTATGTGCCAAGGGCTCTCTTAAGCCCCAAGCTGAACTTGTCACATGTTGGTGCAGACCCTTTTGTGGCAGGCGACAGTCCAGGCTGCCCCCAGGGTTAGAGGAGGCCTCTGACAGCTGGCGCTGCCCCCATCTTCAGCTGACAGCTCTCCACGCCCCTGCAGACCCTACCCTTCCAGCCATGCTGAATGTTGCTCCTCTAGATATCACATTGTTTTGATCTGCCACTTGATACAAGTGTTTCCTTTTGTTAGACTTCCCATCCTTCAACCCAGATCAGAGGCCATCTCTTCTCTGAAGCTTTCCCTGAACCCCCAGATGGAGCTAATCAGGCCCTCCTCTGGGAGCCATGGGCATGGAGACACTTGTTCATAGCACTTCTTCATCAAACAGGAGTATATTGTTTACCGTAAGGTAGGCACTGTCCTAAGGGTGTTTCAAATAAATATTAACTAATTTAACACACATAGAACAATTCTCATGAGGTTATAGATGGGGAAAGTGAGGCACAGAGGTTTAGGTCATCCAGCTAGTAAGTGGCGGAGCTGGGATTCAAACTCAAACAGGTTGGCTTCTTAACCACCCTCTTGGATACTCTTTCTGGTACGAGTCCTGTGTTTGTTACTCTTTGTCTTCCCTGCAGACTGTGAAGTTGTTGAGAACAGGGGCTGCCCTGTGTCTGGCACACTGCAGGTCCAGGGTCTCGACTGTTGGATGCATGAATAAACGCAGGGCACTCTACTGGGTCACCTGGAGAAACGTGACGACGTGGGCTCTTCCTAGTGCCAGGCACGATTTTCACAGGAATCAGGGCCTTAGGCTAAACAGGTTCTCAACCTTTTTTTCCACCCAACACTGCTGTGAGTTATGGCCCAGTCCCTTAGTAGAGGCTCTCTGTGGCTGTCACATGGGGTCAGAGGGGGCGAGTGGAGGTGGGCAGGGCTGAGTTTTACACGTGTAGTTTGAAAAAGCCTCTAGATGTTCCAGATACCCTTCAGGTGCAGCCTCTTGGTTGAGAATCAATGAGCTGGACAGATAAGGCACTAAAACGAAAATCTAGGCAATAGCCCAGAGATGGAGGGGGAGTTTGAGGACACTGGGGACAGACAGGGTCTTCTGTCCACCTCCCAGGCTCTTCTACAGACCATCCCTGAATCAGGCCAATGCCAATGAATAACATTACTTTCCTTCTGGAAAACATTTTTCTTTTTCCCTTAGTGGAGCTGCTACTGAGATTGATTGCACATCTGAATGAGCTCCTGGGGAGAAGCAGGAAAGTTAGAATGTTTACAACCTTCCCTGACCTGATTCTATTTCAAGGACATGGGTCATTAGCTTCTGGGAACGGAGAGAGCGATATGCATACATTCCAACGGTTTTCTGAACAAATTTGGGTGATTGTTATTATTTGCTGGAAATTTTATTATTAAATCCCAGCAGCAAAAGCCTTTCTTTTCTTTCTACACAGTTCTCACTAATTAGAACAACCTGCTATTATTCACTGTCTGGCTATAACCTAGCTAATGACCTAACTTAAGACTTTTAAATGAGAAGGCTTTTTATTACAGTTCTTTAGCTGCTCTGGCTTCTGAGTGGTAAATCCTCAATCCTGACACCCATGTGCATCGTGGTTGAGATTTTACTGTTTAACAGAGATCACATGGATTTGCCTTTCATGCCGGGACATTGTTGTGATAAATAAGCCATTGTTCCAATAGAAATTTTAAAATAAAATGAGACTGTTGGTGGACTTTGTCCCTTTTGCTGTTATCGTTAGGCAGAAGGAAAACCTCTTCCCATTTCCCATCACTGATGAGAAGGGAAGGAAAATAGGGAGACAGTCTATATGAAGAAAAATCTTCACTATACGTTTCTATTCAAAGCCTTCTATCTAGGAGGTAGTGAATCTGAAAATCTCAGACACCAGGCTGCCTTGGTGAACTGCAGGTGGCCGGGTCTGGTGGGAACCATGTGAGAAAATAAAAGTGTTGACAGACACAGAAATCTTGTGTGCTTTGAAACCTAGCATAGGATGCAGATAACTGATTTTTTCTTAGCCACTGTGCACCTAGCTGAATGGCTAATTACCGGTCCGTTGATTTTGATGAATGCTTGTCTTCATATACTGGGAAATTATAAAATGCTTTTCCAGCTCTTTCCCTTGAAGATAGATCCCGACCTGTCCTCTCTTTTGAATTTATTATCTCGAGTATATGCCTTTTGTGCAGAATGCAAGGAATAGGCCATTGCATGAACAAAGAAAAGAACCATGGTACACTTTACACATCCTGATGGAGGGGTCAGCCCAGTCCCACTGTATCAATTTTATGTTCTTGCCTCATGAGTCAATGTAAAGGAGAATATCATTTTATTTGAACACTAGCATATCTGAAGAAAAGGGGCTTATGCAATGAAGTTAGTGTACCTAGAAATGGTTTCAAGGATTTTCAGTTGGGACCACTCTCCAAATATGGGATCTATGATTGTATTTTGCAAATGCTTTCTCTTTCAGCATAGGCTGAATTCTTATCTTCAAAGAGCTTGCCCAGCCCCTGGGGTCCACTCCAAATGGGATAACCTTGGAAATGGGGGTAGTGCATTGCTCCCCTGTTGATTAAATTCTTAAAAAGGAATGGTGTGGACCTGAAAAGGAAAAAGAGTACAGACTATTTATAAAATTTGGGAACAGAGTCTGTTGGGAATGAATTCTGAAGTATGGAAAAGATGATCTCAGATGTTTATTTATTTATTTATTTATTTTTACCATCTTTTGCTCCCTTAGTCCTCACACTAGCATGGGGCACCTCAAAGCTTGGGAAATTGACTTGGAATCATTTTACTAAGATAGTTGGATGTTTTGATCCCAATTTTGATCTTTTTTTGGGTCTCATTTTAACATTGAGGACATTTTGCATAAAGTGCTGAGAAAAATCAGACATTATTAACACAAAAATAAAACTGACAGTTGCTAAAATGGTTATGGTGAAATCTGTCATAGAATTGTGATGAAAAATTGATGGAAAACTTAAATTTTCTTGGTGAAATTTAGATCTGTAAAATTGTACCCATCAAAACTGGACTTGGTAGAAATAATCAGGAAGATTTCTAATAGTTAAACAGGGATTGGTGAAAATGTTAAGATGGATAAGAAAATAAAATCTAGTTGACATACTGAGTTCCTGTTTAAAAATTTATACAGAAAACCATCTCTACTCATGTACATTTTAATAAAATAAAAAGGAAAACATTGAGAAATGGTTTAACTGTATTCTATAGAGAATTGATTAAGGACTTTAGTTAACCTAATGAATATTACCCTGAAATCAGCATTACTATAATTCTGATTAAAATGTTTCTATTCTTAAACATAGACGGAAAATACTATTGGAGTCAAACACCAGAGTTTTTAAACATCACTGGGTTGAATACAGAGTCACAATGTCTTGTGCTTTTTCCTTAGGTATAAAAAAGTTCAAAAATCATTTCTGAGAAGTAGGATTCATTCTGGAGGGAAGGGAGATGAGAGGATTGTAGATTTCGAGCTTTTCTTAAACTTGTGCCCTCAGCCCATCAGCTGTGTTGGCAGAGGAAAGACCTTAAATCTTCCAGGAGGAACCCAGCTATCAGGACAAAGCCAATGGTCATTCATTAAAGAGGTCACCTAAGACCCTGGCTTTGGGATGTACTATTTCCATGGTTGTGGCTTGCAGAAATTCCTTCAGAGAATGGCAAGGATTTGCCCAGGGAGAGACCCAGAGCCTCCACAGAGGCAAACTTCTTAAACCCAGGTAGTACTTGGTAAACTGCCCATCTGTGTGGAATGGGCTGCAGGAGGAGTCCCAAAGCTTAAGCTTCAGTAGTCTGCTGTTTATACAATAGACCATTTGAGGACATGATGCCAAATGGGCTTTTCCTGCTTGAATTTGTACCTCTGCACTATTGCATTTTGGGAGTGGAAGTGGGAGTAGTGAATATGTATGTTCGTGTGTGCATATGTGTGTGTGTGTGTGTGTGTGTGTATGTGAATTCTCAACCACAGAATATTTGACAGGATTAATGCCAGGAGCTGAAAGGCAACCACTGGCTGAAGTCTAGCCATCTTGAGGTAGTGGACTGAATTCTATCTGGTAGAACAGTACTGGTTCTTGACTGAGTGCAATTTTGCCCCATCCCTGCCCTAATCCCGGGGGACTTTTGGCAATGTCTTGAGACTTTTTTTTTTGTTTGTTGAAACTTGTACCTAATGGGTAAAAACCAACGATACTGCTAAACATTCTATGATACAAAGGATCACACCCACCAACAAGTAATTTTCTGGCCCAAAATGTCAGTAGTGGCAAGGTTGAAAAATGCTGTGTTAGAGGTACCAAGCTCCCTCAATCAGATGCATCGGGTGAGCACATACCTTTTATTAAAAAGTGCAAATTTAAGAAAGACAAGACAAAAGGTGAGGCACTTGGTTGACTTTGGTGTCCTTACTCTAATTGCCTATGTGCTTTATAACTCCTGGGATTTGGGGTAATTATGCAGCTAATGAGATAAAGTAAAAAGTAATGATTAAGAGCTCATATTTGGGTAACAGAAAGCCTCAGGTTTAAGTTCCAGTCTTGACACTTACTGTGTGACCTCGGGCATGTTACTTAACCTCTTTCTATCTGTAAAATGGGAATAACGACGGAACCCAACTCAGTGAGTTGTTAGGATTAAGTGAAATGGTGCCTACAAAGTACTTAGCATTAGTGCAGACACATGGTTGTCAATAACGTGTGGAACTGTAGTCAGAATAGACAAGAACATTATGAACAGAATGAAGAATAGTCTAATCAGGATATAAAGAGATTAAATACAGTCAAGTGGTATAGAAAAATTGGCCGTAACCCAGGTGGGGTTGCAGAATTCTCCTACTCAAATGAGGAGATAAGATTTTGAAAGGCATTTCAATGGGAAAAATAGTAATGGTAATAGCAATGATGCCCATTGGGTTGCAAAATTAAACTCCAGCTGAAAAACATAGGCTTGGTGAGGAAGGGGTCCTCCATGGACATGAGATAGAATTTGACTCAAAGTCAGAGTGCTACAGGATTACCTTTGGCTTCAGTGGAATCATCCTGGTAGTATGTAGGGCTCACATACCATGTCCTGGGGTCAATTCGCCAAATGATAAATAATAGTATCGTGACTCAGCCTTAGTCATATTATCCTGCCTGAGATGGTAAATCTGCTCATTAGTTGGGTGACTTTTCAACTGGGAAGATGAAAAATAGAGATAATGAAATAGATCAAATTAATATTATTAATGCTTTAATGTGGTTTCAGAATAAGTTTTTTAATCATTAAGATATTTTGTGTTATTATTTTAAGGTGTTTGAAAGAAATCCAGCATATTAGATAATCTGATTGCAATTTCAAATGTGTAATTTATATTGGACTCATGCTATTCGTTTTAAAGGTATAGTAGACTTTTATTAAGTTTATAAATGGTATCGAAACATTTATGATAACCCAGTTTACTACATTTTATTTAGGTTTGATTTATTAGATTAATAGGAATTACTTAAGTGCATAGGAAGATTTTGTTTTCTAGTTTCTAAGTTTATCAGGCTTTTGGTGTGTTTGAGAAAATCAAGTATGTTAAATGTATAAAATTTAAAAAGTGCCCGAGGGAATTTAATTAACTAAATTCATAAATTGGGTTAATTATTTAGAATTTAATCTTTTAAACTTATCAGTTAATTGAGAATAATCAAAGAAAAAAGTGATCATGAATCCTTACTTTTATATATAAGTAATAGATTTATAATAAGATTTTTTTTTTTTTTTGAGACAGGGTCTGGCTCTGTTGCCTGGGTCAGAGTGCAGTGGCATCATCATAACTCACTGTAACCACAAATTCCCAGGCTCAAATGACTCTTCTGCCTCAATCCCCTGAGTAGCTGGGACTACAGGCATGCACCACCACACCCAGCTAATTTTTCTATTTTTTAAAATTTATTTCAGCATATTATGGGGTACAAACGTTAAGGTTACGTACATTGCGCTTGCCTCCCCTTCTTCCTCGAGTCAGAGCTTCAAGCATGTCCACGCCCCAGGTGGTGCGCATCGCACTCACCATGTATGTAAATACCCATCCCCTCCTCCCCTGCACCTGCCCGACACCTGATAAATTTTTTCTTTTTAACATTTTGGTTACATTTTATATTTTTGCCTCTCCCTAGCAAGGGTTAGAGGTATGCTCTTCCCCTCCACAATGCTCTCCACATCCCTCAGATGTGGGTCTACCTCCCCAACCCCCGAATCTCTGGTGAACACCACCACCCTTTGAGCACCATAGTGTTAATCAGTCAGTACCAATTTGATGGCGAATACATGTGGAGCCCATTATTCTGATCTTGTGTCATCTCTCTTTGGATAATGGGCTTAAGCTCAATCCAGGATAATATAAACAGTGCTAGCTGGCTGTCGTTTCTTAGAATTGAGTACTATTCCTTTGTAAACATATACCAAATTTTAATAATCCACTCGTGAATTGACAGTAATTTTTCTATTTTTTGTAGAGACAGGGGCTCACTCTTGCTCAGGCTGGTCTCTAACTCCTGACCTCAAGTGATCCTTCCTGCCTTGGCCTCACAGAGTGCTAGGATTACAGGCGTGAGCCACTGCGCCCGGCCTATAACAAGACTTTTAAGTTGTACTTAAAGCCTTAGGCAACACGAGTCTTTGGAGTTTACACTTTCAATATATTTAACTAAATAAAATCCCATTACTTTGGAGTAGTCCTTTCAGTGCATAAGGTTCCCACAGACATTTAAAAGCTCAAATGACATTAGTAAGCACTCAATAAGTGGTAGTTATAGATGGTCCTCGACTTTGGATGGTTGCTTTGAATTAAGATTTTTTGACTTTGCAATGGTTTGAAATTGAAACATGCTCAGTAGAACATCAATAAATTACATGAGATAGTCAATATTTTATTATAAAACAAAATAGGCTTTGTGTTAGATGATTTTGCCCAACTGTAGATGAATGTAGGTGTTCTGAGCCTGTTTAAGGCAGACAAGGCTAAGCTATTATGTTCAGTAGTTTAGGTGTATTAAATGCATTTTTGACTTAGGATATTTTAACTTACTATGGGTTTAACAGGATGCACCCCGTTGTAAATTGAGGACCATCTGTATAATTAATACCAGTTCCTGCTTGCACCTTTGTCCCCTTGAATCCTTGCAATAAAACTTGCACAACTATGTATGTGTTTCTTGAGGCCCTGAGGATCCTGATTAGTTGCAGCCAAGGATTACTCCAAAGAAAACCCCAAAAAACAAAAAACAAAACAATACTTTTTTTGAGTCAATAATTTTATTACTATTATTTTTCACACCAAGGAGACTTAGTTACATAAAGTGATATTCTATGAATTGATTATCAGTAGTAGTAGCATAGAGGTGTGGACAGTGAAACATGAAGAAATACCCCTTATCAGAGTGAAGGCCGTGTGACAGAAGTACACACTCCAAACAGCCTATGTATAAATAATTAGAGCTTTCAGTCTATGTACAGACGTATTCACAGAGAATAAACTGACACGGTATCACCATATATCTTGTCATCCAGTGAAAATTTCTCATAATAAACACAACACACACAAAATGACAAAAATCATTTAGAAGGGCATCCACTGGATTATTGTAGGGGACAGGGGTTAAAATGCTTCTTTAAAATGGAGGCAAACAAAGGAAGCATGAGACCACGTTGATCCCCAGAAAGATCCTTTATAAAAATGGCATTCTGATGTTTTTGAGCAAATGTCTATGTTGGAGTCAGTGTAGAAAACATTTTCTCTGTTTAAACCACATGCAAAGAACAAGAGTATAATATAATTTATTTTTCCTTTAGTGCTAGCAGCAACTTCATTAAACCAGGAAGGTAGTTTTTGCTATTCTTATTTTTGATGGCTCTTTGAGTCTGTGGATTGCTTGAAGATGAAAAGCTGTTGCTTGTGGAGTTTTTTCAGACTTGAGGCAAAGAAATATCAAGACTAGGTGCAGGGCACATATATGGACCATGCGTGCAGGGTTCAACAGGGCAAATGCCAAGAGAGCCGTCCTCTTCTGCATGGGGAGTCTCTGCCCTCCGGAGAGACCTTCGGACCATAAAACAGACTCCACAGAGGAACATCACTGGCTCTGAGTTCACATACCTTTTCTTTAGGGCAAATTGGCCATTTAAGCATAAAATTGATGGAGTTGTTCTATTTCATACCAGTGTTTATGTAGATAATTTAGATAAATTAGATAATATAGATAATATAGATAAAATAGATAATTTAGATAATATAGATAAAATAACCCAGTTGTGGTTATTTCTAGGCTATTAAGTGCCTCTTAGCCATTATTTAGCTTTCACTCAAATAATATAAAAGGTCGTGATGAAGTGAAGCATTAAAGTTTTTAGTTTTGTGCACATCTGTATGTAAACAGTCTAACTTACTAGGTCAGAAATTGTGCATTTTAGCAGAGGGAGGGAAAAACCACCAATGCATTAATGAAGTCTGCTGTTCTACATGTCCTCCCAAGGAAGGTTAATAATTTAGGCATAAAAATTATTGATAAATTATTTATCTCTATTTGCCATTTTTATAAGGGAACTTCTTAGGTCCATTCTACATTTATATAAAAACTCAAACATATCCTAAATCTCCCAGGTATATGTTTGCTAATTATCCATTTCACTTTCCACATGGGTGAACCTTGCTTTACATAACAAATGGATTCCTGAAAACCAGTTAATTTATAATTTTCAGAGGAAATATTTTCAATGTAGTGTCAGAACTTGCTATTTAAAGGAACTATGTAATAAGTTATTTTGAAAATTAAGAATGCTTTTGTGAAATGAATAATTTGTTTGATTTTCAAACAGTTTTTATTAAAGTACACATCTAAAATTTATAAGTAGATTAGGATTGCCTAGAACAATAATTGTAGGTAATAAAAAATAGAACAGATAAACTCCAATTTACAACAAACAATACAAAACAGGAATGACTCATGGACTGCTTACTGATTGACTATATTCAGAAGCCCTGAATATATGTATTATTGGTATTTTATGGCTTTAGTCAGGACAATTGTCTCTTATGAAGTACTATAAAGTGCAATATTAAAAAATTAAAAAACCCTAAAGGCATCCATTGTCCTTCAGTTTTATCCCGATGAGAAGAATTGGAAATTCGTTTAATTAAATGGCAAAAAGTTATCTACCCTTAATTTATGCATGTAATTTCATCCTTAAAAATGATTTTATTCAGGGATTCAGACCTTTTCACTTTTTTTGTTTTTTTGTTTTTGGTGACATGATTTTAAAAAGTAACATTTTCTTTTGGTTAGCTGAGTGTTTTAGAAAACTATTAGTCCCTAAGGCCTTAGTTACTTACGGATCCATTATGAAGGAATATGCAACCCGTTATATAAGAATGCAGGAGCAAATTCTCATCCTTTTGGTGGACCCTGGCCCATTTTCCTAGGCCAGGACACCAATCGGCAACTTTAAAAGTCCTATCCAATCTGTCATACAAAGAAGTAAACACACTTCAGTACTAGTTGATAAATGGAGGTCCAACCACTTCCCCCATTTCCTATTTAAAATGAAAATACTAGTTCCTCTTGGTAAATCAGTGCAGATATGCATAGGCCCAGCATTGTGGAATGATCTGAGTGTTTTGTGAGTGTGGGATTATGACCTTGAAAATGGTTTGTGAGCTTGACCTCACCAGGACCTCCTGATAATGCCACATACCACGCTCATCGATGCCTGTTGGCGTTCCTTGTATTTTGGGCCTACTGGTGCTCTCGAGGTATTTCTACTACTCTACTCTCATGGTTGTGAATTCTGTCCACATTTTAGTAGTAATTAGGAGGAATTCCCTCCAAGAAGTAGTCAATTACATAAAACACAAATTGTTAGAGGCAGGAGTTTAGCATTTTGGAATATTCACATTAATGAGGAGTTGGAGAAAACTCCTCATTAAACTTGCCAAGTAAACTGGAGAGGGTTGTGGTGAGTACCTTGCAAGGGAATAAGTGCTGGGTCCAACCTGGACGTGAAAATGAAGTGGGATTAGCAATAAACAGAACAAGGCTCAGTAAGGCCAAGTGGAGAGTGGCACATAGTCAGCAAGACACCTATGCAAATGCACTGGGGCAAGCTGGGAAATGACCTGGCTTCCTCCAAATGTCTTGGAGGAAAGGTATAATGTGAACTAGCAATGAAGTGAGACTTTTTAAGAGGTAAAAGCAACAGAAGGGTGCATAAAAGGGGAGCGAAACATTAGGTTTGAGGCTGTAATTCAGCACTGTTGAGATATTAATATTATACTTGTGTCATGATTAGTTACAAGATTCCATCATTTAAGAACAATATAATGCATCTTAAAAGGCTTAGTAGAGAGAACTATAAAAATTATTATGAGTGTTCATGAAAAAGACCCAGAAATAAAAATATAAAGGTACTTTTGATGAAAATAGGTAAAAGGTCACAGGCGTAAAGAGTAAAGAGTGCCCAGATGCAGTTGTTTTCAGCCAAAAAGAAAAACAACGTAGGTTACACCATCAGCTGGAGGGTCTTGGGTTAGTTTGGAGGGAGGATTTTTTGGTGCTGTTGGTTGTTAAACATTGAACTGGGTTATACCAGGAACATCTATGCTGGGATCTCTTTCTTAAAACAGGGTTGTCCTTTGGATTAGGGTGACAGACTGGACAAACTCTCTTACTGGAATTAAATCTTTGGTGGAAGCCTATGCAAACTCATGGCATTCTTTCAGACTTAGGTATTTATCTGTTTTTAAACAAATTTTATTAGGTTTTCCAGTCCGTCAATCATTTAGTAAAAGGGCTTTGGCTTAGATAATATGGTGTTCCATACAGACCCTCACCACTCGTACACTGATTTGAACATAGAGGTCTACCCCATCATAATTGCAGAGTCATTTTTATCTCTCAAAACCTGGCTGACTTGTGGATTCCATTGTCCTTTGTGGCTCTTTCTTACTCTTTTAATTTAATTTAATATTTTTTTGAGACAGAGTCTCACTCTGTTGCCCTGGGTAGAGTGCAGTTGCGTCATCGTAGCTCACAGCAACCTCAAACTCCTGGGCTCAAGCAGTCGTTTTGCCTCAGCCTCTAGAGTAGCTGGGATTACAGGTGCCCACTACGACGCCCGGCTAATTTTTCTATTTTTAGTAGAGATGAGGTCTCATTCTTGATCAGGCTGGTCTCGAACTCCTGGCCTCAAACGAGCCTCCTGCCTCGGCCTCCCAGAGTGCTAAGATTACAGGTGTGAGCCACTGCACCTGGCCGTCTCTTGCTCTTTTTATTTATATTTTTTATTTTTTAAATTTTAGAATATTATGGGGGTGCAAATGTTTTGGTTACATGTATTGCTTTTGTACAGTTTGAGTCAAAGTTATAAGTGTGCCCTTCACCCAAATAGTGTGCATTGTGCCCGTTAGGTGTGAATTTACCTATCCCCCTCTTCTCTCTCCTACCTGCTTGATTTCCATTGAGTTTCACTAAAGAAAACTGGCACTGGTCAAATGAAGGACCCTGAAGAGTTCAGGTGGTTTTGCGCAAGGCTGACTCCCCGAGTGTGAGGAAGGCGTGTCTGACGGCAGGGTGCACGTTGGTGAAGGGGGGTCTATGTGGAAAATGCATTCCTTCCATAGCAAACTTGAGTGCGTCTATGATTTTCACAGATGCCTACATACTCCTGGTGATTACATACCACAGCCTATGCAGGCTTAAGGCTCCCAGTGAAGTGAAAGAAATATTGTGATGGTGTAATAATAAGTAATGGAATTGAGCTGGCTATATTTCCTTTATTGCTTTTCTTGTTTGCTATATATTTCAAAAATATGAAGCTGTAAGGTTCAACAAGAAACACAAAGATACAGAGAAAGGGAGCTAAACTTAAATATAGACAGCAGAGCAGGGCGTGGTTACCTTTCTTTCCTACGGCCTTCTTGAGAAATTGTTTTAAATCTTGGACTACAAAAGGGCTCTCGTAATTGGTTAAAATTAGCTTGATATTTGTAACCATTTAAAACTACATAATGATATATTTCTCTGTGACACTTAACTTTCTGGGAATCCTAGTACAAGTAAATTCATTTCTCCTTTCTTCCTTTTCCTTATTCTTCTATTTATCTCACTAAATCTCTCTTAATGACAAAGCCTGACTTACTAATTGGACAATATTGTTGAGGGGCTGAGGATGTATCTTTTAAAAACATTAATTGAGGTTTTTAAGGAAGACCTGGCTTAGTAAGAATAAGCATTAGCTTCTATGCACGCTTTCAGGAGACAGTTGATTTATCCAGAAATCACCCTGAGAACAGCTTAAATTCATTTCTTCTGGAACAGACCTGCCACCTATAGTATGACCACTTGATTCCTGGAGTAACAATCTGCCTGGGTGCGAGGGAGCACAGCGTCCGCATGGTCTTCTGTGTTTGGGGGCGTGCGTGTGTGTTGGGTAGACGTGGGGAGGAAGCACACTGACATTTTCTGAAATGCTTGCATGCAGGCAAGCCATCAGACCCAGGTCAGACCGTCCAACACAGTGATTTCTGCAGAGCATTTAACACGAGTTCCATTTTGTTATTAACTGTCTGGGCAGCAGCTCTATCCGTGGTCATTTCCTTGGTCAACTTTCTGTTAAGGTGGTCTGGGCGTGGCGGGGGGGCTTCCATTTATAGTTCATCTTCTCTCTCACTGTTACAGAGGCATTGGAAGGCCAGGAGTTTGCCAACTCTCTCCCTGCCCAGGAATGGATGTACGTTAACATTATCAAATGTCTCATCAGCAAAGCAGCTGTGTTTTGCTGAAAGGGCTCCAAACCACCTGATTCATGTCTTCTCTATGAAATAAATGATAATGGCCCCTGTCAGGTGACACCTGTTAGAAGCCTTACAAAGCATTTTCCCTGAATATGAAACAGTCCCTGCTTCTTTTTATAATTTTCTGGGCAAGGCTTTAGGACATTCTACTGCATCTGCCAAATGGATAAACAACCCTATCCCTTAGTCCCTGCACATGTCCTCTGCTTCCTTGATCTGCCATGGCCTGGCTCAGCTGAGGTCCTGGGAAGCTGCATAAACACCGTTTAATCTCCAGCTTCAGATCCTTAGGAACTGGTCAGGTTCGGAGGGCAGCTAGAGATGGCGTGGGCATTCTCAGATGCAATTGAGAAGTTTCTATTTGGGAACTGTCAGTTTGAGCCAAGTTGCTCTGCCGTCCTGGGGCTCCCAGGAGGGACAAGCGGAGGTGACAGCAAGCAAGACCTGCTTGGTTTGCTGTGGGTAAATAGAACCATTTGGGTGTAACTCATTTATTTTAGATTGAGCAGTAAAATGTTGTTTCTTGAATTTTTGATATTATTTTATACCCTGCTCCAAGGAAGCAAAGAGAGTACCTGCAGTCTAAATTTTGAAAATATATTTTCGGTTGTGTATTCTTTGCCTCCACATCAGCATTAGGGATATGGCTGGCCATTTCCTTAAGGCTATAAATCTATATTCTTAGGGAGGGAAAATATGGGTGCATATGTGTATGTCTGTATGTATATGTGCACAGAACAAAACAACCTTATGAGATCAGGAAGAACTGTTCCCTTTGGTTTGTGTGTATGACCTTCCTTTTCCTTGATTTTGTCAAACTTGATGCACCCTGCCTTTGAATCCTGAATGTGGTTGGGTCAGAGGGTGACGATGTAAGTCATACTGCATGTGTACATATAGATCTGGTATAAAGATATAAATATATATTTATATATGTATATACACAGGCATGCAGGAAAGGGGTTAGAGATGACCTACTCTGGAACCCATGATGTGGAAAGTTCTTTCTTATAATTATGTGAATGATTTGAATGCTTTTAAGACCCGTTGTTGCATTCTACACACTTCTCTCTGAACTTACCCTAGCCCAACACATAACCACATACTCACAGACACAGAAATGAAAGAAAAGCAGAGGCAAGCAGTGGAAGATGCTTGTATCCCACTGGGCGAGGGAACAAGGTTGATGTAGGTCACAGTGCACATCACTGAGGTGGGAACTGGGCTTGGGAATGTTGTCTTCTCAAATGCAACTTTTCATTAAGGACCACAACACTCCCTGTGAAGTGGAGCTCCCAGGCAAGTACAGTGCTCCAGGCTGCTTGGGCCAGTCCTCACTGTGAGCTGGGAATGAACGGGAAGGTGTGAGGAGGCAGGGGAGGATCAGAAAGTGTTGGAATAAGAAGCAGGTAGCACTTCACCTCCCTCAACCTTGATCCTTTTACATGGTCTCTCTGTAGTTGAGTCAAAGTCATCTATTTAAACCTCTCTTCAAACAACAAACCAGTCAATCTAGAACTCACGCAACAACCAACTTTGCTCCCCTTCAAGCAATACACAGGGTAAACAACCAGAGGTTTTAAACTAAAAGTTCACTTCCTCATTCTCTTTCACTGTAAGAAACCAGCACAAATTCTTGCCTCGATACAAAGTCTTGCCCTTGATTAAAGGGATGCAGGTTTCTTTTACACATCTGAAAACCCAGCTTTGCAAGTTGGGGAGACTTGACAGCTAGCCTTCTAGGCGGCAGCCATCTTGCTTTCTTGTTTTCCTGGGGGGCCTCCAATTTGAAGTGCTTTTTGCTTGTGGGCAAAGAACAACGATGGGCATTGCCCGTTATTGCCGTGCCTCTGTGGAGGGAGCTGAGGTTTTGTGGAGGGAATACTGAGCTGGAGTTGTCAGGTTACCTTTCCTCTTGCTCAGCTGTGAGTTTGGCATCCTGCCTCCCTATGTGGAGAGGTATGTGCTCACAACGAAACCACAGCAGGTACCAGTGACAGAATAGACTGGAGGGAAGAATACGTATGGTGAAGTCCCCCACATGTGATGTGTGCCAGCTTAGACATAGGATGGGTGCAGAATAATGGGCCATTCTCTATTCACTTTTTCAACTGATCTTAAGGAAAGTGTGACTTGGGGAAATGGAAAAAGTGCTCTACATGTTTTTGCATCCATTCAGTTTGCCTGTTCCTCGCCCCACTGCTGGTTTTATTTTCCACTGACATAGACCTGAGATCATACAAGGTGCCGAACAGAACTTGCGAGCACTGAATGACTGAAATGAAAATATCCCATGTCATGCTGAGCAAAATCAGGAAAAATTAAAAACATTAAAGTGACTGGCTTGAAACCAGTGCAAAGAAGCTGTCAAGTATTGTCTTTATTGAACTCTAAAAGCTAGCCAGAGTCCCAGGTGCGGTCCTGATGGAAGAAGAGACACAGGTGTTGCATGGGCTTTAACCAGACCCTTATCCTGCCACAACCTGACATAGGACTCAGAAACCTTCCTGGGTGTGCTGAGTGTGCAAATGCCTTTCCAAACAACTCTAAGCTGCCTCAATCCAAGCAAGATTGGTCAGAATTAATTTAGTTCTATTGGGAACAGTGATTTCTTCAGACCCTAAAGCCCTTTAGGACCATACTGGAAAACGCTTACATTCCCATGAGGTGGCAAGTCCCACTGTGCGCCTCTACTGGATGGTATTTCTTATCACACATCTAGGCTCTCTTGGCAGGCATTTTGACTATGTTTATGTCCTTAGCATCAAAATATGCCTAAATGACAATCACAGCTGAACTCACCTGCCCTTCTTTTGATGAGAATGGGACATGCATTGAAAAAAAATAGGTTCAGTTTATATAGTCTTGCTGTCCTAGAAAAGCACTAATTTGGTTTGTAGTCATATTTTCTACATGCATGCTGGGACAATATAAGATAAAACAAAACCAAACCAAAAAACCCAACCCTGGTTACCTCCCCCCACCCCCAAAATGATTTCCACCCAGTCTGGATTTTACCTCTGTTTGTCCTAAGTAACCCTGTGAGTTTCAGCCAGTGCACCCAGTGGAAGTGGACACATAGCCTTCCCTCTTTGGCTTGTGGGAATGTTTTGGAGGGCTCAACTCAGGGCCCTTAAATACCCTTCCCACCAAGCCCTCTGCCCTGCAAACTATTTCCCTGTCCACCTCACCAGGCAGGATCTCAGTAAGTCCAAGGCAGGTTGAAGGTCACAGCAATTCTACCTTTGTCTACTGATTCTATTATTAATCGTTTCCCCTCTTGTGCTTAAGAGGTAAAGCCCAGACTGAAGGTTGATGCCCCACTTCAAATAGGTACTATAAATATACTAGAGCTATCCCTGAAAAGATGCATTTGTACTTATATATATATTATATTAATATATATGGTTATATATATAATTTCTCTTTCTTTGTGTTTATATACAGGTATATATTAATCTATAGTAAGGAAGCCGAGGTATAGTACAGGAACAAGCAGGGTTTGTGTGTTCATGTGCGTGTATTTATAATATGTATATTTTATAAGTATATAGAGAGCCTCCGTCCTTGTTTACGTCGTTACAGCGAATGTACCTCCGACCAGCGAGGAGTACCTGTCAGCGGTGAATGGACAGAAGCCCCATATTGACGGTTCTCTTTGTCTCTTAGGCGAAGTCATTTCCGTAGGCAAGGATGGAAGCAGCCCGTGAAGTGAGTGGGCCCAGTGTGACTCCATCCCTCCTCCAGTCGGCCAAGGAGGGACACGTGGCACCCAGGGCTGTGTGTCAGCTGCCTCTGCTCAAAAGTGCTCAAGGAGCCTGGAGCCCAGAGAGGGGAGGGACCATCCCTGCTGTTGGTTCAAGATATGGCTTTTCCTGCTAGATGGAGACAGGGCACATAAGGATTCTGTCTTCTAGGAGGACGCTGACCACCAGGAACACGAAGTAGAGGCCGAACATGATGAAGCCCAGCACTTTGTTCATCCGCCATTTGCAGAGGGCGATGGAGAGGATGACGAAGAGCAGCATGATGAAGAGGAGCACGATGGCGCAGAAGAGGCCGTTGCTGCTGACAGTCACCGGCTGGAATCTGCGGATGATGGTGTACAGGAGCCAGGGCAGCGGGAGCCTGCGGGGCGGAAGCAGGGCGGGGTGGGCAGACCAGGCAGCAGTGAGACGGGGGAAGAAGGCACCGGGCCTAACCTTAGCTTCTTAGGAGCCAGCTCTGAAGAGGTTCACTCCAGCCCAGGCACAGTCGGCCCAGGAAATCACACATGGAAGGAAAGTGAACCTTAGAAACCTTTGTCTACGTCCTCACCAAATTAGGGAAAACCGACAATTTGCTCTATAGTTGGACGTTGTCAAAGACATGACTGCTGCAGGTGGTTTCTGAATTTGATTGGCAATTATTTTTTGTTTCCTCCCTAGTTGAGATTAAAATGTTGATTTCAGCCCTAAAAAAAGTGAACTGCAGGATTTTTACAGGGTGATGGGAGGAGAAAACAAACGGAGAAAAGGTACAGAAATGAGTGGTGAAAATGGAACAATTTTTCTTTTTAATGGCGAAGAGAATAGCAACGACTTAGTTAATCTAAAAGCAAGTGAAAGGTTAGTGGGGACCATGGTATAATATAGCAGCCTAAAGTTTATTCTGGAAAATATGTTGGCAATCTTTTGATTAAAAAAATGGTCTTTTTGAAAGATTTAAGGAAGACAGTTATCTTCCATTTTTGATTTTTAAAAAAAACTTTATGTACTTCTATACCCATTCTCTCCCTTTTCATTTGACTTTCAAAATATGATGACATCTTTTGTTTCCTATCCAGAGTGGTGATTCTGAAAGACATCAGGAAAGTTAGTTGCCAGGTATACCAAAGGAGTCCACTAGAACTCTGTGGGAGAGGAACGTGGCTGAAAATGCACGGCTCGAGGGGCTTGGGCATCTCCCAGGGGCCGGTGAAATGAAATGAAACAATATAGTTCTACCCACTGATCCTAATGATGGGATGGTGTCTAGAGAGACATGGACCCAGCCGGCTGAGCCTTCCGCATGGCAGTGGCCAAGGGAGGTCCAGTCTTGGCCTGGTCTCAGAGTGTGGAAGAGGCGATGCTCTTTTGAAATATTAATTTCTCCAGAGGAAAAGCAAATAGGTTATGAGAGAAATAATGAGGGTGAAAGGGGCAGTGAGGTTACTCATTTATTTCCTCTGCTGGAGACAGAGCATGGAAGATAGAGGCCACGCATTTCACATCTTTGAAATCCCAGGGCCTGGTATATGTTAACCTGGGCCAGCCCTAAGTGACTGATGTGACTGCCTTGTGGCGGTCAGTACAGGTACTTTGCCAACCAGAGCCTGGCGGGGAGGTGCTTGCGTTAGCGGGCATTGTGGGGAGGTGTTCTACCCAGACAGCCCCGGAACAGGTGTAATTCCAGTTCTCAGCAGGAGGGGGCAGCCCTAGCATCCTGAGGTCAGAAGAGGATAGGGGAGGGCCGGAGAGTGAGGGTGATACCAAAATGAAAACCTTTGATGGGGACTTGTCCTGGGGAAGTCTTCTTTCATCTCTTACAAAGAAAAATACCCCAACCCATTTTATTCTTAGAGAACTAGACACACACACACACTTCTGGTGAAGTTGAGGTTGACAGCACTACAAATAATTTGCAAAAACCCTTTCGGGAAAAACATGACATTTTTCATACCTTTTGATCTATCAATTCTATTGTCAGGGATAAAATATAAGAAATCATTTAACATGCAGATGTAACTATTCAGAAAAATTATTTTGGTATTATTTTGGATAGTAAAAACTGGGGATCTCTAATAATCTCTAATAATAGAGAACTAATTAAATAGCAAATAAGTCAATGTAATGTTATATAACTATTTGAAATCACAACCTTATAATGATAAAGGAAAATACTCATAATTCTAAACTTAGATGAAAGATATACAAAAATAGTAATGCAATTTCAATTATGTAAAACACACAGGAAGTAAAAAAGGGTAGTGAATTATTATTGATATTTATTTGTGCATTATATATATTTTCTAAATCTGTGAGTATATGTTAATCATGTAAGCAAAAAGAAAATGCTGGCAAGGCTATGAAAAAACTTTTACACACAATATATTGCTAATGATGTCACTTAATGTATTGCCAATAACATTGTAAATTGGCATAAACTCTTGGAAAGACCTTTTGGAAAAGAAATATACAAAATACATCAATAGCCATTAAAATGTTCAATATATTTAATTCATTAACACTGCTTGAAGGAATTTATCTTAACAAAATAAAAAGAGGAAGTTTTTCTGCATAAAGGTGTTCATCAAAGCACCCATAATAGCAGAAAATAAAAAAAATAAAAAGTTCCTATTACATGATAATAGTTAACTGAAAAGCAATAAGAGGGAATGTTTGAAGACATAAAATGTTAGTTATAAGAGCTCTGAAGAATCTTAGAAAAGTGGTTGATATGATTTACGAATAGATACCTCTTTGTGCCAGGCATATATGGTTTTAAAATACAATGGAAAAATAAAAACCTTCCAAGGGGACAAAATTGAATATTTCACTAAGAAAATTTTGTGAAATATTTGGAAGAGAACATATAAAAATGAATTATTTCTGGGTAGTACCATTAGTGTTGATTTTTTTTAAACTTTCATTTGATGTGTATGTGTATATAATTTAAGAACAATGAACAAAAAGCATTTGGTAATTACCTATAATATTTATTCTTTAGAAACATGACAAATATGTCTAGCTGAACACATGTAATCTTAATTTGTAGGATTTTTTCTTTTTATATTATAGAATGTGTTTTTTTCCTTTTTACAAGAGATTAACCAAGAAAACTACTATAAATGTGTGGACAGCAAAACTGAGGAACACTGTTTACAAGAGGGACAACTTCCTTTAAAATATATAGCTTTTAAGGCATCCATCCATCCATCCATCCATCCATTTATTCCACAAACATTTGGCAAGCCACTACCAATGAATGGCAATGGACGAGGCTTTGGTGAGTTCCTGCTCTTGGGGAGTTCACAGTGTAGGGGGCAGATAGGACCGTGACAAGAGTAAGATGTACAGAGAGTGTACAGGAGAAGAGCCCCCAAGTCAGGACCAGGGGAATCAGAGAAGTCAGGATTTGAGTTGACACTGGAAGGATAAACCAGGCAGTTTGCAGTTGACAGAACTATCTCTTTGTTCAAGTTCCACTACCTCCTTCAGCTTTCTTATCTGAAAAATAGGGATAATACACACCTCACTAGATTGTTGTGTGGCTTAAACAGATAGAAATGTATGCACAGTGTACATGGTAGACACTGTATAAAAAATAATAAATATTAATATATATTTGGTAAGGAAAAGGTGTAAGAGAGAACAATATTCAAGATGTTCAGTGAGAAAGTCGATGCATTTTAGTGGGCTTTCAAACTTAAGTATCAAGAGCCCAGTTCTTCTGGGAAAATAAAGATAACATCCCGTGTCTTATTTTCTCAGGGAGCTGCCATTCAGGGTTATTTGTCAGACTACTTTTACTTTTCCCAAGTTAAATGAAACAATATAGATAACAGTGCCCCTTCCCAACTGGATTCACTTTAGTGATTATTCATATTGAGAACTCTAGTTTGCTTAACTGTAAGAACAGATCTCGTATTCTGACTAGAATATCTTCATGGGCACAGATAAACACCTGATCATGCCAAGACTGCCAGCATTTTCCAAGGAAGGAGACAGGATATTTGTGCTGGTCCTACGTTTGTTCCGATCTGCCTTAAAATCCAAATCTCACCTTAGCTTGGTGGGGACTTTAATCAAAACATGGAAAAAAATACCGTGACGCTATCAGAGTATCTAGTTCCGCCTGGATGTTATATAAGTGAAATTCTTTTAAAGTGTTTCCTAAAACATCCATTTTTCGTATGCAAGTATGTGTTCCTGTCTGTCCAGGGATGACAAATTCTTCATTAAGTTCTCTGAAAATGAGAGGAGAATTGGGGAAACCTAATAGTACTGTCAGTTTTTACTTCTATTAGTATTGGTCAGTTTTGAGCTTAAGATCCTGGTCATGTCTTTTCAGCTTCTAAGAAGACAAAGATGGTGATGACGCTGGCATACATGTTTATAGAACTATCTCTACTCACCCTACAGTGATGTCAAAAATGTTGCTTCCAACAGAGCTGGACACGGCCATGTCCCCTAGCCCCTTCCGGGCCACTATGACGCTGGTGATAAGATCAGGGATGGAGGTCCCAGCAGCCAAGATGGTCAGACCCATAATCTCCTCACTAATGCCAATTGTCTCTCCAACCTAAACGTCAGAACAGGGATAAACATATGAGTGTTTGAAATTACAAAATCATTAAAACCACACAAATGTCAATGCAACTTACTTTTCATGAGTTTCTATTCTGTGCTTTGTGAAGTGCTGAGGTCATAAAGACGAATAAGCCACAATCATAGCCAACAGAGGAGTTTATACTTTTATGTATTCAGACCCAAGAAAGCAAGAATTGAATAAACAATCTCAATCTCAAGTTAAAAAGCTGCAGAGGGCTAGAGCGCAGCCTCTGTATAGTGCTTTCTAAGACTGAGCCGGGGAAGCTGCAAGATTAGAGTTAGAAAAGCTAATTGGCCATTGAAGCCAGGGGCCAGCCCCTAGCAGTGGCACCCAGTCCTGCAGCAGATATGCCCTTCGGTTTACCACCAAAAGTTAAGGACTGATGCCCAGCGTCCCCATTTTTCCTTAACATCTCCTAGTGTCTGTAACACACTTTTAAATATTTGTAGACTCTACCATTTCACAAAGAACTTGATTTTGGGTATTTTGGGGTTTGGTAATATGAGACTGTAAATCAGCAAAGCAACTGTGGAGAACAAAAGTCAGGGAATCCGAGGACTTGGGACTAAGTTCTGGCTCTAGAATTTATTAAGTTCTTGACTTACTGCTGACTGGACCGACTGTACAATGTCTTTGATCCTCTATTTCTCATCCACAGAGTGGGGATAATACCTACTTTACCAGGTACTTCTTAGGACTAAGTGGTAATTTGTGGAAAGGTCCTTTGTAAATAGTACATCATTATTGAAAAGCAAGGTGGGGGCAGCTGTAATTTAATACATTTTCTTTTGGTCTTTGCCTTTTAAGACTGATGAATGTTGGTCTAGCCTCAGAGGGAAGCTCCTCCATTCTCTTGAGCAATTTGTTTGTCTTCTTGGGACTTCTAAAACTTTATGTACTTTGCTGGAGTTAGTGGGCTGTGGTTCTGAAAACCTTCAAGATAGTGCTTTCCATCTGGTGTCCAATAGGCTACTTGATGATGTCCAGTGTTTTAAAAAATTTAAAGGGCTGAAATAGCATATAAGGACAAGGCTTTTTAGAGAAAAGAATACACTCACTTCTAAATTGTTTTTTTTTTAAATTTTATAAGTAATAGGTTGGTTCTTTTCATTTTTAAATGATATTTCTTGAAGAACAAAAGTTTTAATTTTGATGAAATCTAATTTATTCATTTTTTTTTCTTTTATGGATCATCAAAGAAGAACTCTTTGCCTGACCTATGGTCATGTGTATTTTCTATGTTTTCTTTTAAAAGTTTGGTAAGTTTTAGCACTTACATTTAGAATCATGATCCACTTTGAGTTAGTTTTTGAGTATAGTATGAGGTAAGGATCTAAGTTTATTTATTTTGGCATATGGAAATCCAATTATTCCAGCACCATTTGTTGAAAAGTCTATCCACATATGTTCTCTTGGTATATATTTCCTCATTTCAAATTGCTATATTTTATTTATGTTAGCAAGTATAATAATTTTAGGACTATATTAAACAAAGGATACAAGTGGGAAGTTTGGAATTTATGTAGTATATAATAAAGATTAAAAGCATGAGTTTTGGAGTTGCACTGTCCTGGGTTAGAATCTCAGTATACCACTTACTACTTGTGATCTTGGGCAATCTTAAAGATTTAAAGCTTAATGTTTAGAGCTTTAAACTTTTTTTTTTTTTTTTTTTTTGAGACAGAGTCTCACTCTGTTGCCCAGGCTAGAGTGCCGTGGCATCAGCCTAGCTCACAGCAACCTCAAGTTCCTGGGCTCAAGCGATCCTTCTGTCTCAGACTTCCAAGTAGCTGGGACTACAGGCATGTGCCATCATGCCCGGCTAAATTTTTCTCTACATATTTTTAGTTGGCCAATTAATTTCTTTCTATTTTTAGGAGAGACAGGGTCTTGCTCTTGCTCAGGCTGGTTTCAAACTCCTGACCATGAGTGATCCGCCCGCCTCGCCCTCCCAGAGTGCTAGGATTACAGGTGTGAGCCACTGCGCCTGGCCTAGAGCTTTAAACTTTATCTGTAAACTGTGGCTAATAACAGCACCTCCCTCATAGGATTTGAACCTATGTGTAGGTTACTGTCAAGATTTTAAAGACAAAGAGCTGCGAATTGAATGGCATGTAGTACACACTCAATTACCAATGGTTACCACTATCATCTTTGAAAATGCGAAACCTTGATTTTCAATAACAATTACTGAGAGTGTATTCTTGTGATAGGCGCTATGACTGGTATTGAGTTAAAAGGGATAAAAATGAAATACATCATCATTTTTATAAACTGAAGCTCAAGGAAGAGGCCAATTTGTCTCTAGGTCTTTTCCTAAGCTCCAGTTTTGAAGGGCTGGTGACAGTGTGAGGTGAGTGGCTGCCCAAGATAAAGCAAGGGCCCCTGAGCCAGGCACAACCCTGACACTCTTGCCAGGCCGGAGCTGGCCCGGCTTCAGGCTGCAGAGAGCGAGAAGCAGTGAGGCTTTTCCCCCTCCATGTGGCTGTTCGGGGGCCATGATTTAGTTCCATGCTGTGGTGAAAGGCCTGGAGACTTGGGAAAGTTAAGTGGAGTAAATTCGTTTAGTCCCGGGATGTGCAACTTGTCTGTGTCACACCCAATATTGTTGTGACAGTTTTAGAAAGCAAACACATTGATTAACCACTTGACTACCAAGATCAAAGAAAAACCAGGCGGATGGATGCCACTATCAAAGTCTTACCTGGTGCGCCCACCAGACCATCAAGTAAGAGAATATTGCAATCCAGGTGATGGAGCCAAAGAACGTGATGGGAAAAAACTTCCTCGATGACTGAAAGACAACCAGGAAGAGGTGAGAGTGTCAGTGTTATCAATGGAGGTGGATCGGATAGTTCAAAGCTAAAGCCATCAATGCAGCTATTTCTCCTGCATTTCCTGCATCTTGGTAGGATTAGCAATCAAAAGGACCTACCCACCCCTGATCAAGATGGGACAGTAAGATTCTGTTTTGGAAATGTGAAATCGGTGGGAGCTGAATGATCACAACTCTGGTTCCTGAGATGGAAGTCTCTTGAAGACAATGTCTGGTCTTTCCTGCTGCTAGATGGTCAGGTTCCCTCTGCTCCTGTTCTTTCTAAAGCCTGATTTCTCAGTCTTTCCTTCAAATCTATTAACACCCCGTATTCTCCTTCTGTGTTCTTCTCCCTTTTCTTTCTTTTGCTCTCAAGTCTGTCAGAATCAGTTTCTATTGCTTGCAAACCATGTATTCTAATAATCTACATGCCAGAAAACCCTTGGGATTCATTACATTGAACAAGAAATGGGAAGGATCAATAGGCTTAAAAATAGATTGGCTTATTTTACAATCCCATGACTTATCAGAAAAGCCACACGGAAGCCACCCCCACAGCTTCCACAGGTTCCTGATGACCACGAGTCTCCAGGAGGACATTTGAACCACACAGGCTGACTGGAGTAGACAAAGGCGGAGATGCTCAACTGCGCTGCTCTCCACCGGGGTGGCAGCTCAGACATTGCTCTTGGGAATGTTTTCTCTCCTGTTCTCCACCCCAAACTATATCATGTCCAGTTCTGCTTCTAGCACTAGACATTGTGCAATTGCAGGCTTACAAGGTGAGCACTTTCAAAGTTTCCTAGGAACATCGGCCAAAAATCAGACACTCAGAATTCAGTGTTCCTTATCCAACCCCACTAAGGGGAAATCCAGGCTTGCAGTATAGTGGTGGTCTGTTGATGCCCTGTGTTGAAAATTGGGGTCCTTTAAAGCATGCTCAGACAGCAGGATGCTGTCAGAGAGCCTCTCACCTATTATTGCCAAACACTTTTTATTTCAATGCTTTCCACGTTGAGAAACAATCCCACTTTTTGCTTTGATAATGCCATCCAATTTTGTCCCGAGAAATGAATCTTAGAGTTGACTTGGATGAAAGCAATCTCAATTGTCTGAAGGGCTGACCTTGGGCAGTCACGTAGAACACTTTCTGCTTTGGCTTTTGAGAGCTTCATTAAAAGGAAAAGATAAACTTGTACATAGTAATCTTTCGAATATCTATAATGATGAACATAGTCTCTATCACTTCAAACCAGACTTATGTTCTCTTTACTAATTTCAAGTTTTCAATACATGTTTTCGTTATCATTCACATGGTTCTGTTAAACTTCATAGTAACCTTTTCTTTGTTTAAATGACTGCCTTTTTTTTTTTTTTTTTGGGCTATTCATTAGCTGAGATGTCTGGAAGACCAAGCAAGCTTGATTAAATTGGGGGAGGGCATCACGTCACAGTGAGTAGCCAAAACCTTACTTTCAAATCTCAAATGCTTCCCTGACCCCTTTCTTTTCTTTTCTCCTTCCTTCGTTCCTTCCGACAGGGTCTCACTCTGTGGCCCTGGCAACCTCAAACTCCTGGGCTCAAGCAATCCTTCTACTTCAGTCTCCTAGTAGCTGGAACTACAAGTGTGCACCACCGTGGCCAGTTAATTTTTCTATTTTTTGTAGAGATGGGTTCTCACTCTTTCTCAGGCTGGTCTCCAACTCCTGGCCTCAAGCAATCCTCCTGCCTCGGCCTCCCAGAGTGCTAGGATTATAGGCGTGATTGCTGTGACTGGCCCCCTTCCTTTTCTTAGAAGAAAAATATTTTGGACAAGGATTCAGACTCCTCCCAGGGACTTGAGCACTTTAATGCTAATGGAAAACAATGATCAATTTTTCCAAGTAGAGATTATGATCTTCACTTTTGAAAGCAAATTTCTTTAGAGCTGGGAGTTCAGCTGGATTCTGGAGACTAGATTCCTTCAGCCGGTGCTAAGAGATCAAGTTTTCCCAGGCAAGGCACTTAGCTGATTAGAATTCCCATCCTTTTCCTCTGGTCACAAGTCACTGTTTCAGGATCCCAAGTGTGATGAGGGCTTCATCCCCCATGGCTGTGTTCTGTTTACAGGGAGGAGAGGGCTCCTTTTGCCATGTGGGGCTGCACATGGGATCTGAGCAGCAACCAGTGCTTGATTGTGAGCACTGTGTGAAGGGAATGGAGGCTTTCTGCATACTTTCAGGTGTGGCGTATGAACTGGATGTCCTGGGAGAGTCCTCTTTCCATACATTGCTTGCTATCCAGGTTAGCTCATTTACTAAATATGTAATTATTTTATTTTTGTTCCTTTGCATGTCTGTTCATTGAGATAACTTAACAAGGCATAATCAGATCGTTTGAACATATATATATATATTTTAATCGTCACTGAACTATAGAACATTCTCTGCTAAAAGGTAGAAAGCAAGGAATCAGACTAAGGATTTAAAGGAACTAAATTTAAGTCAACATATTTGTGAAAACCTGCCTAATTCAATATTAGATGACCATGATTCTTAATCGAGAAGCTAATTAGTAATTAAGGGGCGTTGAAACATACCTAATGCTGCATTAGAGGCGCATTGGAAAAAAAAAGGCTAAAGAGAAATTTTTTTTTGGTGAATTTTCAGAGTCTTCATCATAAACTAGGGGTCGGTGAAGGCTGGGCACCTACCCTGTACCCAGATATTGAACGTGAGATAAAATCCAAACCTAGGTCTGCCCGACTGCACAGCATGTACTCCTAACATCTAGGTTATACTGATGCTTTTCTGAAGAAAAACAGGGCCAAGAAGACTCAAAATATAGCCTGCCATAGACATAATGATCATCATCCAAATACTAGGCTCAACTTGGAATGTTAGAAAATAAAAAAAGCATCCGGGAAGTGGAGACTAGCGTTCCGGCTGCATGGCCATCTGCCTCGCCCAACCTCCCAGACTGTTCCTGCTTCGGAAGTAGCAAGCCTTCGTGCATCGGCAGTTTGGCGAAGTGTTTCCCAACTGTCAAACCACCTAACGATTTCCATCTCACAACCCAGGTAATTCCTTCTTCTCTCATTTTTTTCTGGACTATTCCCCATATTTGGACTCCATGGTGTCATTCCAGACATCACTGCCCAGTAACACCTTTATAGGTTTTTAGTTACCAGTGTCATGGGAAGGAAGAAAATGGCCCTTGAAGCCAAGGTCTAACATGTCAATTTATGGTTAGCAATGGTGGTTTGTCCTGACATCTGCTGGGCTAGGCCTCATACTAATTAGCAAATAAGCAAATCGTGTCCATGTGCTGGCCATTTTGTTCCTAATGTAATGGTTTACTTATATAATTCACAGTTAATGTTCTCATTAGAAGCTTTTACTACATCAGAGTGATATTGACTTGGCTTGAGAAAAAGTTATTGGACATTAACAGGTTGCACAAATTGGCCATATCCTTACTGAGTTAAATCCAACAAATATTCACTGAGCATCTGCTCTGTGCAGGGTTCTGGGGCATACATATTTAACAAAGTTCCCTTGAACTATCCTATTAAAGATTGAAAGTGTGGCCTCTGGATTAACATGACTGATATTGAAGTCTTTGCCCATGAATTACAAGCAATGTGCCTTTAGACAAATAATTTAATCTCTGTAAGCCTTGGTTTCTTCATCTGTAAAATAGCAGAAATAACAATATCCAATTATTCTCAGGATTTCATGTACATAAAATGTCTAGCAAAGTGCCTGGCACATAACAAGTGCTTAGATAATAATTGTAGTTGTTACTAGACAAAAAATCATCCCGTGGTATCCATGGGGAATTGTTTCCAGGACCACCCCCTCCTTGGATACCAAAATCTGTGGATGCACAAGTCCCTTATATAAAATGACATAATATTTGCATTTAGCCTATGCACATCCTCCTGTATACTTTAATCTTTTGACAATTTATAATACTTAATAAAATGTAAATGCTGTGTAAGTCATTGTTGTATTGTTTTTATTTGTATTTTTAATTATAATATTGTTATTTTTTATTGTTTTTTTCCTCCTGAATATATTTGATCTGTGGTTGATTGAATGCAGAACTCGCAGATACTCATTTTAGCTTTGAGAGATGAGGAAACTGATGCTCAAGGAGGTGAAAGTGACCATGGATACCTGGCCTCTAGTCTTGTCTTTGCCTCTTACTAGCTGGGTGTGCTTGGACAAAGCACTAAACCTCTCTGGGTCTCAACCACTGCATCTTCGCTAGAACTGTGCCTGGCATATAGCAGACTCTCAATAAATACTCGGTGAATGAACGAATGACAGAAATCGCAAATACCTATCTGGGCTCTCAGTTCCTTCCTAATTCTAATGGGACATGTTTTTGTATCTCAGTAGAGAGAAGACTTTCTGGGTCTTTATTTTGTTTGCTGTTTTCGATTTTCATCAAAGACATGTTCCTCATTAAGGTTTACATTTTAGTTCTTTTACTTTTGAAACAAAGCCATTAATTTTAGAAAACTATAAACATGAAGCCCTTATTAATTATCTGAGCTGAAAATATGCATGATTCGACAAACACTGTCATATCATTTGCATATAAATGAACTGGAAATAAAAACAAGTGGGAGTACTATTTACTCTGAAACTAGGAAGTATACATTAAAAAATCATGTTTTCCTTGTAATATTTGTCAAGGTTTGGTATATTCATCTCCATGGGTAATTCAAAGTGTACTGAAGAGGCAGAGCTGCCAGTCACTAAGAAGGAGCAAATATATATTAGTTAATAATTTTCTTCTCTCTCTTTTTTTTTCCCTGTATATTTTCTCAAGAGGCTGTTATGAAAGTACATGAGGTCTATGGCAGATTGCAAAAATGGCCACAAGACTTCACTGCTCCTCCCATCAAGAGGTGAGGTCTAGGCTGGGTGCGGTGGCTCACGCCTATAAGCCTAGCACTCTGGGAAGCTGAGGCAAGAGGATCGCTGGAGGTCAGGAGTTCGAGACCAGCCTGAGCAAGATCGAGACCCTGTCTCTACTAAA
>VBSM01003204.1:39906364-39953823 GCA_008086735.1 Cheirogaleus medius | reverse complement strand
AAAAAAAAAAAAAAAAAAAGGTGATGTCGATTTCCCCACCTTTTGAATCTGGGCTGGCCTTATGACTTGCTTTGACCAATAGAATGTGGTGGAAGTGTGCAAATTCCAAATTAGATCTCAAGAGGTCTTTGTAGTTTTAATTCTTGCTGCTCTTGGTACTTTGCCATTATGTGAGTAAGTCCAGGCTAGTCTGCTTAAGGATAGGAGATCACGTGGAGCAGAGACAAGCTGTTCCAGCTGAGACGCCCCTATGCCAGCCAGCCCCCAGCCACGTAAGTGAGTCCCACTGAGCCCGGCGAATGAAATGTCCAACTGAGCCCAGCCCAAATTGCCAATTGACAGAATTATGGGCTAAAAAATGCTTCTTGTTTTAATTCACTAGGTTGGGGAGGTATGTTATACAGCAAAAGATAACTGATACAAGATAAAATCTAATGAAAATCTTCTCACTAAGCATGATCACTTATTGGCTTTTGTATCAGCTGATACAGTTTTTTTCATTTGGCATATTGTATATGCAGAGGATGCCCATAGAATTTATCTTTATATTTATTTTATATTTATCCCAGTATGCTTTGGGAGTATTCTAGGCAAACTGGGATGTATGATCACCTTAAATGTGCAATATCTTGTTGATGATCATCTCTTTATGCACGCTGTCCTTAATCACAGAATGGCATGGCTGGCGTGGAGTCTAGAGATCTTCCAATATTTTATTCCCAGAGAAGGAAAAATGGGGTCCAGACCTGAGATGTGCCTTTCCCAAGGTTGCACAGCTCACAAGTTGTGGGGGGGAGGAGGACCCACTGCAGTCCATGTGGTAGAATGAAAATATTCTGGAATCATGAGACATAGGTTCAAGTCCAGCTCCTCTCACAAATACAGCTGTGCAATCGTGCTCTGCAGTTATATGTGGGCATGCCTTGTTTCCTCTACTAAACTTAGAGCTCCTTAAAGATAGAAATTGCGAATTTTGTGTCTTTACATCTCTTTTAGGACCCAAGCCCAGTGCTTGGCATATAATAAGTGCTCAATAAATATTTGCTAAGGATGTTTAAAAACAACCAAATGTTCTTCATGAGAGTCTCACTTCTGCTTGGAACAGCACGTAGTATACTCAGAAAAAGACAGGAAAAACTCCAGTCCATCCCAGGGCTGGCCCTCGGGGGCATGGTGAGGGAAAGCCCCATGGCCTACCCTGGCCCATGCCACAGGGGCTGGCTCTCACGGGTGCATGGCACAGGGAGTGACAAGTCAACAGCATTGCAGAGGAGAGCATTGTGTCCAGCTCCATCTTCTCGCTCTGTGCTCCCTGGGATTGTAGATTCAGCCAGAGCAGTTGTCATGATCCAGGTAACTCAACTGCTGCCTTGGTTGATTCCTGTTTATTTTGCAGGAGTTGCTGGTGGGAGCCTTTGGTCTTCTCTCATAGCTTCTTTGACCTTTGAGTTCAGACTCTCAAGAGGATGGACACTTTGCCAGTCCTTGCTCTGAGAGGCCCTCCCAACCCTGAGAGCCCAGGGCCTTGAGTTGCTGGCATCTTCCTCCCATTCCTGCACATCTCCCTGACTGCTCAGTGGTTGTGTGCTGACATCCTCCTATCAGCCAGTCAGCCTCCTCTACTCCCGGCCACACCACACTAGGACTTTTGTAGGGATTTAGAAAACCTTATCTGTCTCCTTGATTCCCCTTGCTTGGGTCAAACAAAAGCACTGGGCTAACAGCAGAGCAACAGAGAGAGAGAGAGAGAGAGAGAGAGAGAGAGAGAGAGAGAAAGCGCATGAGTGCAAGTGAGTCAGCATATCTCAGAAATGTCAATGTGATATGAGCAAAAAAAGACCAAAAAAAAAAAAATCAAATACATCTAGCTATTTGGTTGTAGGTTTTCAGGAAGCCAAGCCTTTGCATAGAGCAGATGTTCTGCAATTGTATCTTGAATAAAGAAGCCTAAATATTGTTTTAAGTGAGCCACACCAGTTATATGCATCCTTTACCAGGAAATCTCCGGAGTTGGGAGTCCTTACACAAGGGAGTCCTTGCCTGGTGTCTACTTGACCACACGTGGCTCTCCACCAGGCTGGATTATTTACAGGCTAGGCTAATGGGATGGGATTTTTCTTCTGTTTTTTTTTTTAAAAATGAGGAAAGTAGGACCATCATGGGACTCTTGAAGACTTATAAAATTATACTGGATGTTACCATAGTATTCTTCTACTCCAAATGCTTTTAGAAATAATTTTTTCAGATTTCTACCTTCTGGCAGCATGAAATATGAGAAGCCCCAGGGCATATGCTTACACACGGCTGGGTCTGAATCTCAGCTTTGACTGCAAGGAAGTGACCAGGTATATATTAGTTAACTTCTTTGTGCCTAAATTTCTTTCTCTTTATGCCAATAATGCACATATTCCTACCCTAGATGTTTCCTGAGATTCCACAATATCACTTATTGTGGGTCAATATCTCAAGGTCCTGGGCTCCCAGGGTTGGGAGGGCCTCTTAGAGCAAGGGCTGGCAAAGGGGCCAGAATGAAATGGTGGTGGTTTCACACCACTAAGTTTTGCAGTTGTTATGCAGATTTGATAGCCTGAACAATCGCTGTGATTGTGTGTCTGTCCAGAGAAATTTTAAGTATATATAAGAAGGCACAAGAATCTATGTCACCTTCCGTTTTCCTTTTAGCATAAATTGAAGCAGACTACACACACCTGTGTACCATGCTTTTTACAGGGAACCTGTTAAAAAATGCTTCACTCACAGGTTTGCGAACGTCCGGTAAGGTGATCCAGAGAGGAAAGACGATGGGAAGAACGATCAGAAACGTCACTTGCTTGCGGGCGTTGGAAGGCCAGGCCAGGCTGAGAGGCTGGTCATCCTCGTCATCAGCTGTCTCTGTGGTCTGTTGTAAAAAAAGAGAGGAAAAAAATAAACAAACAAAGAAGAAGATAATGTACACAGGCCAAAACAGCAAGAGCACAGGGCAAGGGAGGGAAGCTCCAGATCTCATTAGGAGTTTTCCTCCCCGAGTTGTCCAAGCCGCTTCCTACACGTGTTTTTTAGGTTTGTAACGGAACCCCATCTGCCACAGTCTGAGTGCCAGGAACAAACAGTAAGTTGCCCAGCCATGAGAATTGAAGAACTTTCTTTTCTCTCCTTGAACAGTCTTTGACTTCTCATGTTCATCAACTGACTGTTTAACTCGAGTGGGCTCTGGCTACGATTTGTGAACTTTTTATGAGAAACTGTATCTGCAGAGCAAAAGACCTGATGACCACCATCTCCCATTCTTCCCTCCTCCTTGAGGACAAAGCCACAGGATTCGAATCCTTGGGAAAGAAAACACTGATACACAGACAAAAATTAAAATTTCTTTTTTTTTCATAGAGCATTGATTTTCAGCAGGCAAATGAAGGTAACCACAGAAACAATGCAGTCGTAATACTTCTACTGGCCCTGGAATAGTTAAGCTCACAGATTTTTTTGTGGTCATGAGTTTTTAATCTGCTTAACCACCTCGTTGAAGCAAGGATTCGAAACCATTTTACTTGCAGCCAAAGACTTATATGCAAACGTATGCCTCGATCTTCAGAGAAACGGAAGGCAGCAGCTGAGCAAGACACTGAACCCGAGCAGGGCCACAGAGACAGGTGGAAACTTCAGAGTTCCTAACTTGGCAGGGAGTGGCCAGTGCTTTCTCTGCCAGCCACCGGAGTCAGCAGCTTGTGAAGTCCCAGAGCTTGAAGAGACGGAAGGCGGATCTGGGCCTGGCAGGATGACCGTTAGCTTGTCAGATCGGCCCTCGGAGCTTCCAAAACAGCACTGTAGACACCATCAATCACTTCCTTCCCTGTTTGTTTAAAAAGGAAAAGTGCAGCCGCGGACCACGCATCAAATCTAAAAATATCAACAGGAACTTTTCCACCGATGCTTCCTTTTGAGACATATAAATAACTTCAGAAAGCTCCTGCCCCTGCGGCTCTTGCTTCCAGCATCGCATACTTTCCCAGCAGTAGCACGGACCCCCTCCAGAGCCTACGGCCCTAAGGAGGTGGTGGCAGGTGGAACGGGCTCAGGCCAGTTGGCCTTGGAGGTAAAGGGGTCAAGGGAGGTCCCTGCTGGGTGTGAGACCCAACTCACAGCAGAGCTGTGTTTTGTTTACTTATTGGGCAATTCCTAGGTACTGCCAAATGGATTTGCAGAGGTCTACACAATCACCTACACTTCGACTCTTTCCAGGAGTTAAAATTACAAAAACAAAAAGGAATGTCAAGCCATATTGAGGAAGGTTAGTAATAACAGGTTCTTCTGCTTTGGGTATATGTCCTTGGCAGTAAGTAAAAGAGTTTATCGACAGCAAATACGAGGGGATTAGGTAATAAGTCAGAATTGGGAAGTTGGCATAGTTTAGTTTGGTTGCCTGTATCATCATTAAATACACATCTCATTCGCTCTATCCCTTTGCTGTGCAATTCCGTCCTCAGCTTTCTTTACTCCAGCCTGAGGCTCCTGTCACTGGTGGAAGCTGGGGTGTGATGGCTCTGGTCCCTCTTCCAAGCCACCTCCATATCCTCTGAGTAGATGTAGCAGATGCAGAGAATATCATTCCCTATTGGGTTTGCCAGCCTCCTAAGGTGTCAGCTGGCTCCATGAATAATCTCTGTGTCAAGGGGCCAGTGAGGATTAAGGAGATAGGTGCATTTTCCTGTTTGTTTCCCCCAGATATGATCTTTTTTGTTTAATTCAAATGAATGACTTTCCCCTCCCCACCTGGTAGATACCCAAGAGATGGGCCTGGCAGGGTTGAGGTATTGCATCATTCCTAAGTGCCCCATCTCATTCGAGATAGGCAGCTTTATCTCAGCAGAGGCGTAACTTCCCTGAAGGCCTATGAAGCTGATCTGATGAGTTGATCAAGGCTCCTCCTCCTTCTGGGCTCCCTCCCCCAGCTCTGTCCCTACTGCCGTCCATAATCTAGCAACTTCTCTCTAAACTCTAAGCTAACCTTTTTCTAAAGCTAAAAAACAAAAGCAACTCTTTATGACTCATATCATTTTAATGACACCAACAGATGGTGACATTTCATCAATAACCCTTCTGCTTATAACCTACGGATTAGCTCCTTTCTCCATCTGCCAAAGTCACCAGGCAGGCAGTGCCACTAGCAAATAGCAGAAAATAATTGTCTGTTTAGATGCATAAGCTCTAAACACACTACCGTCCAACGCAAACAATTAGCTATATTGTGTGGCTTCCAAAAGCTGCATCTGAGATAGCTGTTGCTAAGGCAGAGAAGGGCTAGGAGAAGAGACTGTGTCTCAGGCCGTGCAAACAGGGCTCTTCTCGGGGACTTCACAGCCTCTGGGGGTCAAGCCCTGCTTTAGGGAAGTGCAGGAGCCGGGAATCCTGGGGTGGGTTCCAGGGGCGCCCCAGGAGCAAGGCTGTTAGCTTTCTTTAGGTGAAATTCTCTTTGTCTCCTTGCCAAGTAAAATCTCACTCTGGCTTGCAAGCTGGTAAGAGAAGTGGAAGGAAAAAAAATACCATTTCCAGTGTGAGGCCTGCTTTGCCTTTGCCCAAACTGGAGATACCCAGAAGGAGAGGCCGCTGAGATTAGGGCAATGAGTTTTCAGGAGTTGTGGCATGCTCTCTTTGTCCTTGCCACAACCCACCCTCGCCTCCTAAAACTTTTGCGGAGTGTCCATAGAAAACAAAATGATGTGAAATGATCCAGAAAGAATTCAAATGACTTTACATGTAAGGGTTGAAAATAGTTTGATATCTGCTGGGTTCTCTGCAGAAGCCCTAGAATTGTGCAAAACCGGGACCAGCCATTACTGCTTTAGGGCCTTGTAATCTTTGATATGGGAAATCTGAGAGGAAAACACACGACTGGAAGTTCTCACATGGTGGGCGGTGTGCTGGTTGTCAGACCTTAAAGGAGTCATTGCAGCGTGCTGACAAGAGTGGGTGGTAGAGAGTCAGAAATGCTGAGTTCCAGGTTCCGCTCAGGCTGCGATGCCTTGAGCAGTCAGCACCATCATCTGCAAAACTTCATTGGATGTCTTTAGGTGCAAAGCAGTGCATTAAATTCTAGGGCTCTTGCCTTCAAGGAGTCTTTGATTTAAAAGGGGATACAGAACAGATGATTCCAAAGAATTTATTATTTATCCAGTTACACGGATGCTGGCAGGATATGTGGCAAGACTTCTGATTGCTCTTTGATATCTACTCTGCAGTTTATGGACTGAATTGTGTACTCTCCCTACAACCTCCCAAATTGATATTTTGAAGTCCTAAGCCCCAAGTACCTCAGAATGTGAATTTATTTAGGGATAGGGCTTTTAAAGAGGTAATTACATTAAAATGAGGCTATCAGGATGGGTCCTACTATTATATTTTACAATCTGACTGGTGTCCTTTTACAAAGAGATTCGGACACACAGAGAGAAAGCAGGGATGCTTGTGCACAGAGTAGAGGCCACATGAGGATGAAGATGCAGCCAGAAGGCGGCCGTCTGCAAGCCAGGGACAGAGGCCTCAGGGGAAACCAACCCCGCAAAACCAACCCTGCTGACACTTTGAGCTTGGCCTTCTAGCCTCCAAAACTATGAGAAAATAAATTTCAATAAAAAATAATACAAATAAAAATACAGTGTAACAATTATTTACATAGCACTTAAATTGTATTAGGTACTATAAGTAATCTAGAGAGGATGTGCACAGGTTATATGCAGCTACTACGCCGTTTCATATCAGGGACTTGAGCATCCGCGGGTTTTGCTATCCAAGGGGGGGTCCTGGAACCAATCACTGGTGAATACAGAGGGACAACAGTTCTGCCCTTCTGCTTTAATAAACAGAAAGCCCACTTTACCTAGGCCTGGAATAAAGACTTTGTTTTACAGAGTTGGCCTTGGCAGGTGTGGCCATGTGATTATGTTCTGGCCAATGGGATGTGTCAGAAGTACCTTCCACAACTTCCTGGGTGTGTCTTTAAAGGGTGTGGGTGTGTCCTTCCTTCCTCCCTCCCCCTTCCTGCAGGCTGGAAGGGGACATTTTGGTCAGAGTATGAATGCCCATCTCGGACCATGAGGTGGAGGAACAATATACAAGGATCTGAGTTCCTGCCACCCATCCGTGAGCCATTCTAACCCTGGACTACCTATACTGACTTGAGGGAGACAGAAAATTCCATCCTATTCAAGCCACTGTTATTTTGGGTGTTTGGTTACTCACAGTGGAACCTTAATCTAACTGACCCAGTATTCTTTTCATGAGGACTCAAGGGGGAAATAGCTCTCCTATCTCAGCACAAGGAAAAGTCATGCTTCTTTGGAGAAATTTTAAAAAATTCTTAGAAATACTGTAGCTCAGGCAATTGATACTATTCTTTCCTTGCTTTGTCCACTGGGGATTTCAGAGCCAAATTTGTAACCCCCATCCAACAATCACAGAACTGGAATTAGTGCTCACCTCACCCCAGTCTTGCTATTGTCCTTTGTTTCTCATCCTTCGCTGTATTTTCTCAACACTATTCATTTTACCCTTTTTCATCGGACGTATTTTTGCAAGCAGCCTTGAATCTCTGTGACACAAAATGAGGCCTAAGTAAAAAACTAAAACTCCTCAGTGGTCTAATAGAAATTCTGGTATAACTTTATCAGATTGAAAAGAGAGGGAGCGAGAGAGAATGAATATAAATGTTATTCTAAGTGACAACTGGTGATAAATGGACAACCACCTTCTAGGACTCATTTATCAATACTGGAGGTTTGGCCATCAGAACACCTGTGGAGGATAGAGAACAGTTCCAGGGGTCAATTAGCATCTATTGGGAGGTTTCTAGAGCAACCAACTTGTTTTTATTTTTATTTATCTAGTAAATAGGAGGCATAGCAGCAGCTTTTCCATTTATGGTCTAATATCATGAGAATCTACTCTGCTTCTTTGCATGTGCATCTCATCCTCTTTCTACTTGTCTCTGGTGTGGACGAGGGCCCCGGAATAAGTGTCAGGTCTCCAGTGGAGGAGCCTGAGCAGGATTCACCAAGTCCAGAGGTTGTTTCTGAAGCCAGAAAAATATTTCTGGGGAGCAGCCCAATTTCTCATTTTTGTCTGTGAAGGGCACTGTGCGAGATACCAGTGTGAAAGGGAGCCCACGTTAACACAGCCTCTTCTGTCAGAGAATTAAAATGAAAACCTGGGAGGCATCTGAAAATAGGCCATCTTCAAGTTCAGTTTTATTGATTGGTAATAACATCTCATCTCCAGCTCATAAGGAGCAATCTCAGAGGATCACTCGGGTCTGCTTAGATCTCAGCTCAGGTGGGGCTGGATTTCATCTGGAAGTGGAGTTCTTTCATCTCTATCCCACCCACTTCAGAACTTAGGAGCCACTTCTTCTCAGTGGGGAGCCCCTTCAGTGTGGCATGATGCTGGATAAAAAATGCTAGCACAAGGATCTGTGTAAAAATATAATTCATTTACTCGAAAACACTGGTGCACCTCACTGCCTTCTAGGCTCCAGCAGACCTTAAACACCACGTTATTGTGAGGAAGGGTTTCTTTGTCCCCAGGGCTACCTCCCTGTACAAGAACTTGTTATCCAATTCATCATATGGACAATACTAACTCACAAAAGACAAGCTGCAATCACAGATCTCTGCAATCATTTAGAACAGGAGCTTTAGGCCCTAAGAGAAGGAGCCCCAGAATTTCAGAGTTGGAAGGGTCCTCATTGAGACCAGCCCTCTCACTTGATGGGTGAGGATCTTGAAATGAAGTGACCCGCTCATGTAGGTCATGGGGCCAAGCCAGGCCCGAGGAACCCCTAACTCCTAGCTCTAGGATCTTCTCCCATTTCATAGCCTCCCTTCCTCAGTCCTACAAAACAGGTATGAATGTGCTTTATGCGCAATGATACCAGGCTTCCCAGCTTTGTTTTGTAATATAGTCAACCTACTAAAAAAAAAAAGCTACCGTAGCTATAGCAAACACTAAGCATTTAATTCACATAATTTTTCTTGATCTTTTTGAACCTAAAACTAATTTGTAGTGGTTAGGATGGCCAATATTTTCTCAAAAATCTGATAAAAAAACATCTGAACATTGCATTCTTTTCCTTTGCTCAGAGTCCTATAACATCCACGACAGCATTGAAGGGGAAATGAAGGGCAGGTCTGGGGGGATGTGGATAGGAGGGGGCGTTGTGATGCCCCCTTCCCTCCTCTATCTCCTTGAGTGATATCTCCAAGGTGCCAGGTGGAAATTTAAAAATGAAATGTAGGTGCTGATAAGATATCAATGAACACCAGGACCTCAAACATAGCTTGGGAAGAAAGGCTTGTTCTTTAGCATCTCTGCCCAAGAAAAAAGTGCAGAGATTTAGCTCAGGTTTGATGTAGGAAGAGGTGGCAACCAAGTGCACAATGACCAAAATGATAGCTTGAGATTTTATGTGCCCTTTATTGCTGGTGTCTCCCCTGATTCCTAACTGTGGATAATCTTGCATTGGCAACTTCTAAAATGGACATCTAAGAGGGACGTTGGAGAAAATGGATCAAGGCCTTTACAATAATGAACTTTCCTGGAGCTGTCTTTAGCAAGAACTGAAAAAGGAGATGGGTTATTTTCAGACTCAGCATTCAGTGTTCAAAGGCCCCATGGGAAGAATATGCACAGCAAAACAGCCTCATCTTTAAACAAGGAACTATCTGCTTCTCCTCCTACCTCCCTCCTCATTTATTATTGAAGCATTAAAAATACTCTCTTTGACAAAGGTGGCATGTTTTATTTTTCCAATTAGGTTTCCTTGGGAACTGGTAAAAAGGGGTGTGTGCCTCTATGATGGGTGTGTGGGAGACTCCTAGGGAGAGAAGAAATCTTGAAAGTGCCTTCCCTAATGAAGGCATAGTTGGAGAAGGGACCAGAGACAAAGACTCGCTTTTCATGTGGTTTTCTATTAAATAGAAAGTCAAACATAGGCAGTCTTAAATATGAATTCTGTTCCAGAATGTTCTTTTACAACATTGTTGTTGTAAAACTAACTGAAATAATCCACGAAAAGCACTCAGGACAGTGTTTGACACATAGTAAATACTCAAAAATCCAAAAAATGTTGGTCGTTATTATTTAAAAAAATTTAGGAAAATAATTTCTTCAAACACAATTAAAAGAAAAAAGTTTTGACTAGATGAATTATAATGACATTTGCAGCAATAAAATTCTATAATTCAATTATTTAATATGACAGTGGAAACTGCAATAATTTTGTTCCTCTATTTGTCCACTGGTCCAATATTTACTGAGCATTTATTGACAGTAGTGATATCAACAATCTAATTTCTTTTTCTCATAGGTAATATGAATAAATAGAAGGCCTTTGTAAATAAGATGAAAGGGAAAATTTCACAGCCCTCAGGAGAAAATACTATTTTATTCCAGTAGGTAGGCTTTAAGTAGACTTTCTATCAGAAACAAAGCTTCCAAGCAGATGGCAAGACTCATAATATTGTGACACCTTGATTCTGTGTTTTGTGCAGAGCTAAAAACAATAGTAGAGTTGGAACACTCAAAGGTAAAATTACCCAAAATGCACAGTCACACTTTCAAACAGTGAATGGCTCTGAAATCAACAACTCTATGCCAAGTAAAAGGTGCCTCCCAAGAGACGTTCCATAGAGTGTTCTCCATTTTGTAAGCTGAAATCACACCATGCTTTAGTACAAAGGACATGCCTATAAACTCCCACCCATAAATGCTGGCTGGCTCAGGAACAGTATATTGTTCTCATCTCCCCTTTTTACTAAATGGATTGGCCAATTAGTGGGGTCTACATAATGGCCTTCATTATGTCAACTGACTACAGAAAGACAACATTATGCTTGCAATTGGAATGTGGAAAGACTGACCTATAAAAATATTCACTACAGGGTTGTGGATCATTTTGATCTCACAGACTCAAAGACCTGAATTCAAAATCTTGAGTGACAAATTGCAAATGAACTTTTGGAATCCTGAAACTCTATTTCAGGACTTACCAAACAAGGCATGCTCTGAGTCACTTCCAAAGCAAACTCAGAGTTCTGGGATGGTTTTCCTGAGGCTTCTAAAGCTCAGGATAAAATGCCATTTGCCTTTCCTCTTTGAAAAGGGAATGAAAACAGTGAGAGTCTGGAAGAAGGAAAACTGTTAGATCAAATGATGGAAGGCCAGAGAGCCATATTTGGAAAAGTTTAGTTATTCTGAGATTTGAGTCCTTACTGACTGTTATTTATTTATTTTTCTTACTGACTGTTATAAACTGAAAGTTTGTGTTCCCCCACCAAAATTCTGTGTTGAACTCTACTCCACCCAGTGTGGCTATATTTGGAGATGGGCCCTTTAACGAAGTAATTAAGGTTAAATGAAGTTAAATGAGGTCATCAGGGTGGGGCCCTGATCCAATAGGATTAGTGTCCTCATAAGAAGAGATACCAGAGTCCTTGTACTCGCTTTCTCTCTGTCTCTGCCTCCGTCTCTCTCTCTCTCTCTCTCTCTCTCTGTGTTCCCCCTCACCTAGGTGCCGTGCACCAAGGAAAGGCCATGTGAAGACATAGTAAGAAGGCAGCTCTCTGCAAGCCAGGAAGAAAATTTTACCAGAGACTGAATCTTTCTAAACCCTAATCTTGGACTTCTAACCCCCAGATCTGTGAGAGAACAAATTTCTGTTGATTAACCCACCCAGTCTATAGCATGTGATTATGGCAGCCCGAATAGATTAATACACTGACCATGTGGATGTTTATCTTATTTAAAGATATCATTTTTGAATAGATTGTTTTGGCTTTGAAATAAATCATTAGTGTAATTTATTTTTAAATTATCCCCTTTTCTCTTATTCTTTATTGAGTCTTAGAAAAATCTCTTTATTTTTGTTCTCTTAGTTTCTCAATATCTTTGCATTTGTATTTTTAACCAACAATTCTTATTCTGTACATGCTGTTCTTATCCTCTATGTTCCTATCACTTATCTCTTATCTATCAGATAAATCAAAAAGAGGTGAGTTGAAAAGTGTCTCTTTTTGGAAGACAGCACCACTGAGACATTTGTCTTGCCTTCTGTGTGGACATCCTGAATCAACAGAGCTAACACTTAAGTACAAAACAGATTTTTAAAAAAGTGATAAATCTTTTGCCTGCCTGGTGGTAGGAAATAATTCACTCCCTTTAATACCATCATATGGTTTGTTTTACATATAGATGGGAAAAAAAATCAAGAATTTAGCACACTACACACAAGAGGTTTCACTCAGCAATAGCAACCTGAAAACAACTTAATTTTCTTCTTGTATGAGACTCTGTACTGAAACTGAGGTCTCAAAATATTTTGCTGTGAGTGATGAAGCTGTCTGGACCTAAGTTTTCCAAGAAGCCAAGAAGCCATTTTGTAATAATGTAAAATGGCATTTGGAGAGGCCGGCGAACTGCAATTACTTTCCCTCACTTTGCATTTTGCCCACATGATTCTGAGGTGCAACCTACAGACAAGATGAATTTCTTTCTGTATTGCTATAGTAAATTGGCTTTTGTAGTTTTCATGGGCTTTGCAAATCTTGTTGATACAACTCATAAAAGATTTGTCAACATAAAAAAAAAGCTAACTGGAGAATTATAAAATATAATTCAAAAATAATTTTCATTATCTTATTATCATTTTGATTAGAATTGCTCATAGGAACGATAATATTAATATTAGTATTTTTTCCCCAGGGTGGTAATGGAGTTTTTTTCCTTTTTATTAATAGTTAGTGTCCTTAATGTGTATATATATATATTTTTAGGAATCTAATTGCCCTTTTATTCTCCTGAATTTTCTTTCTTCTTTTTTCTTAATGTATCTTATGTAGATGATTAATAGAGATTCTTTAAACTCTTTCAGAAAATACAATGACAAATGGTACTTTTAATAGCAAGATTCTCAGTGAATATAAAATTCTTTGTCAATGTTCAAATCTAGGCAGAAACTCTAGAGTCTGATTTGTATCTATTTCATCTTTTATTTTATTTTATTTAAAATAAAAATTTAAAAGACAAGGTCTTGCTCTGTTGTCCAGAGCAGAGTACAGTGCTGTCATTATAGCTTGCTGCAACCTCTAACTCCTAGGCTCAAGCAATCCTCCTGCCTCAGCCTCCTGAGTAGGTAGGACTATAGGCACAGGCCACCACACCCTGCTAATTTTTTTTAAAAAAATATTTTGTAGAGACAGGGTCTCACTATGTTGCCTAGGCTGGTCTTGAACTCCTGGCCTGAAGTGATCCTCCTGCCTCAGCCTCCCAACAGGCTGGGATCACAGGTGTCCGCCACCGCACCTGGCCTAGAATCCTCTTATTATTCACTGATGTTCCCAGAGATCGAATCATCTCCCAAATAGGGGGAACTGCAGTCTTTGGCTGTTTTCACACTTTCAGAATGATGGACATGGCTGTTACCCCTTAAGCATTATAAAAGCTTTTTCTTTTAATAATAGGAGGGTATGAAGTTCCCAAACCCTGAGATAAACCTCACCACTGCTAAGAACATAAATGTTTGCTGACTAAGCGTAATATTTAGGAAGAAAGACATGGTACAGATTCCAGGTACCATCTGCTTGGATAATCTTGGAAATCTCTATCAGAGCTAACATTCTTTGACCAATGTTTATTACAGAGTCTTCCAAAGGAGCTCTAAAATCATAACTCTTACTTTAAACAACAACAATAATCTGTAACAAACTGCTGACCTTGATAATAATGATGCTTTTTAAAAAGCACTTGGAGATCTGAATTTAATAGTAGGAAAATATTTTTAAGCATTTAATTCTTTGATAAAAGAGAAATTAAAAACCACTGTCACTTCCATCATCTTTCTCCTACTCATTCTTTACTTAGTCACATAAATCTCAAACACTTTTATCAGCACCATGAGGCTTTATAGAAACTCCTCTGAGTTTAGGTAAAGAAAAATGCTAAGGAGAAATAAGTCAGGGCTGAATTCCCAAAAGGAGAAAGATAGAGCTTAATATGGTAAGGTGATATTTGAATTGTAAAGTGAGGGGGAAAAAAAAGCCTGCATTTTGCGCATTGTCTATCTGTCTCTATCCATCCACCATCCATCCATCTATCTATCCACCTATCCATCTATCTATCAATTACATTCTGAGGAATGTGATTTTCTTATACAAATCTATTTGCCCACTGGTGCATCTCAGCAACTCTTAACCAAAGCAAGGACAATTCTGATTTCCCCAAGGACAGAGAGAAATCTTAGAGGTGACATGAAATAAAAGCTGCAACACGAAAAAAGCCATCTCATGATACATGACAATGAACGTATAACGCAATTTTAAAAATCATAGTTTTAGATTTCAGAATCTAAGAAATTTGCAAGGCCCTTCCCCTTCTCTGCTCATCGTGAGTGTGTATTTGAGGGCTTTGATGTGTTACAGCAGTGAGGTTCACGATGGAGCAGGCAGCCGGCTTCATGGTGTACGTGGGCCAAGTACAGTCACCTGTCTGTTGTCTCGATTGGCAAAATGAAAATGTAAAAAACATGCTGGGTTCTGGGTGGGAGAGCATATTTCTTTGACTTGTCTTTCAAACTTGACTACATTCTCCATGTGGAAAATCTGGGAAGGTTGGTGAATTCTCTGGGGCAGCCTAGACCAGTCGTCTCTGAGTTGGAATCGGACGACATTGCATCAGTAGTTACTGGGAGGAGACAATTAGCACTAAGCTGTTTAAAAGGTCGAATTATTTCTTGGTTCCACAGAATATACAAAGGAAGCAAAATGCCTCCTGCAAAAGGGCTTTCTTCCTCTGTGAGAGAAAACATGTAAAAAATGCTCGTCATTGCCAGGGTCAAGTCTGTACTGAAGGAACCCTCTCAGAGATGAGGCGTGAATGTGAAATGAGTTCACTTGTTAATGGGGTTGTTAAAACAGCAGGTTAATGACACAAGACTGGCTAAACTCTCAGGAGAAGACCAGTGAGGAGTGTGTGGTGCGTGGGGGCCACGGTTTCCATGAACAGAGCGGGGTGCACACCTCATTCTTTTCTTTTTTTAAATTTTTTTTTTAGTTGGCCCATTAATTTCTTTCTATTTTTTAGTAGAGATGGGGTCTTGCTCTTGCTCAGGCTGGTTGCGAACTCCTGACCTTGATCAATCCACCCGACTCGGCCTCCCAGAGTGCTAGGATTACAGGCGTGAGCCACCACCTCCCGGTCACATCTCATTCTTCATGTGCCTTGATAGATGTACAACTCAGAAGAAATAAAATGAACAAAATAAAAGGTATTGAATCATTTCTGTGACACCTTCAGGTGGCCTGAGCATTCCGGTTTCATATCTTTCTTCTGACTCAGGAGGCCTACCTTCCCCTGATTCACCCATCACCTGGTCTCTCCAGCCCGGAAGCCTCAGCTTGACCTACCACTTTCTTTTTTTGTTTGCTTTCTAGGACAAATTTATTACCGAATCTTCCCCATTCTGGCTCAGAGAGAGCTCCCAAATCCAGCCATTGCCATTCACACTACAACCAATACTGCGTCTGAGGCCTTGTCTTCGGGGCTACTTAGTAGTCATTTAAAAACTTTTACTAAGTCCTGCTAATAATAGCGAACACCTCTGCAGCTCACCAGGTGCAAAGAACTGTTCCAAGAGCGTTTGGTTCTCACAACAGTGCTATGAGACAGGCAATGTTATTATCCCTGATTCACAGGGACGACACATGGAGGAAATGGAGAGGTGAAGCATGTTGCGGAAGACCACACAGCCGGTAAGCGGCAGAGCTGGGATTGGAACCCAGGTGGTCTGTCTCTAGAGTCTCCGCTCTAATGACTGACGCCTACTGCTTCTATTTTATTTTAATACATTATCTTTATTGTTGTTGCATTTTTTTGAATAGGTGTTACCTGGTTCAAAATTCAAAAGCTACAGAAGGGTCCACATTGGAGACTCTCCCTCCCACGCTGGTTTCGCACCGCCTAGGCCCCTGTTCTGGAGATAATCCACATGACCATTGCTCTATGAGTTTATTTTTATTTCTCTTGTTGGGTTAGTCAACTAAATTGTTTTTAACCGGTGGCTTTCTATAAAAATTAGCAGAATTCAAAAGCATTAAAATTCTTCTGTGTTACAAGCATAGATTAAACCCTCTTGTGGGAAAATCTCATTCACATGGTAGTCTTCTCTTGAAAATTCCATTTGTTGGCTTGAACCCCTAAAATGATTCCATATCCCACAAAAATATTCTACATAATTAGTCACTTAAAGACATTTTCTCCTACATCAAGAATAAGTTGGTACATGAAAGAAAACTGAGTGATTCTTAGTTGATTTGATCCGTTTTCTATATATGTGTGTGACATCCAAGATTCACAGAGCATGAGGAGAAGAGCAACACATGCCTGTCCAGTGTTGGCAGCAAGCCCAGCAAATGCTTACATGTTATTTCCCTCTTTTTTTCCCAGTATATAAATATAGTATACGGGATACAATATGGCATGTTGCCTTTTTCACCAAACAACGTGTATCGAAGGTCGTTCCATATCGGTACATGAGTAGCTTCCTTATTTCTTTTTTCTCCTTTCTTTCTTTTTTTTAAGACAGATGGTCGGAACTAGGGATGGGCAAACTTTTCCTGTAAAGGGCCAGATAGTAAATATTTTAGGCTTTCAGGTCCATATGGTCTCTGTCACATATGCTGCTATTGCTTCCTTTTTTTTTTTTTTTTTTTAAAAAAAAACAACCTCTAAAAGTGTAAAAATCACTCTCGTCTCATGGGTTGTACAGAAACAGGCTGCGGGCCAGATTTGGCCCATAGACCAAGTACGCCAATGCCTGAACTAACAGAGATGCTGTATCCGGTCTTTTTCTATTCTGAGCCCTCCTGACCATTCTAAAAGAGCTATCTTCCTATGAAACAAGTCTGATGCTGCCACTGCTCCCTTTAACTCTTTCACGGTTCCCTCCTCCTGAGATAGTGAAGTCCAGACTGCTTGGCAGTGCACACAATGTCCTTCACGCTCTATGTACTTCCCTTCACCTCGTGTCTACTGCACTGGTCCATGCATCATCATTTCTCTTCCTCGACTCCTGCCATGACCTCTTTGCCCCATTATAAACCCTTCTACTCCCAAATTCAATCTCTTCACTGCAGCCCCAGGGATCTTTGACAAGTGCAAAGCACTTCTAGGAACCTCCAATGGCTTGTTGCTGCCCTAGAAGCAAGTCCACTTCCCTATCATGGTCTACAAGGCTTGAAGACTCTGCTTGGCCCTCCCCTCCAAATTCATTACTCCCACCCTCCTTCCTCCCATTCCCCCCTCTCCAGTCACATTGATTTTTCTGTTCCTAAAACAAGCCAAGTTCATTTCTGCCTTTGTGGATGCTGTTCCTTTGGCTGGCTCCTTCCTGAAGTTCAGTCTTGGTTCAAATGCCACTTCCTAAATGAGGCCTTCTCTCGTCTCCCAACCTGCAGGGGCCTCTCCACTCTCCTTCCATCCCATCATGGCCTTTGTGGCCATCATAATCATGTTGGTTTGTACTTACAGACTCTGCTGTGCTAGAACATATGGGTCTCTCTAGTGCCCAGTACATTTTCTGACGCAGATGAACAATTGAAATTTTTTGATTAGACAAACAAATAGAGAATTTCAAGCCAATTTACCTTTTCTGGTGAATCTCTTGTTACTCCTCACATTATATTTTATTTAGTCTCCAGTCCTATTGTCTTTCTCACCAATCACTAAACATGAATTTCCCTCTTAAGGTTTTATACTTTTGCACATGTTGTCATTTGGTTATTTTTTTTTTCTCTGAGGGACAAACTCCTACTCACCCATCAACACCCAGCTCAAATGTTAGCTCTTCTCTGGAGTTTTTACATCTCCCCTAGATAGGATCAATTTCTTCCCCTGGCTGGCTACTGGAGCACTTTGTATAGACCTCATGATCACACTGGGCCACAATTATTTAACTACCACAAATGTTTATTGATTGATTGATTTATACCCTGAAAACTCCCCAAATATACATATATGTATATAACTTTTCATTTTACCTACAATGAGCTCCTTCAGGGAAGGAACATCTTAAATGGCATTTACATGGCAAGTATGAACACACAATATATATTAACACATAATATACATAATCTAGCATCTAGCTCTGTGCTAAGTGCCTTATGTACATTATCTCATTTACCCCTCCTAATAACCCCAAGGTGGCAGCTACTATTATTGCCTGTACTTTACAGATTAGGAAACTACAGTTCAGTGAGGTCGGGCATCTTGTCCCTGGGGGCTCTGGAATTCACCACCAGGCTGTCCTGCAGCCAGCTGTGGTGGGGTGGCTCTTTGAAGGCCTGTTTGCTCTTGAGCTCTGAGCGTAACAGGGTGGTGCACAAATCTGTCCTTTTTCTCTTTATTGGGACCTGGGGGCACAGCTCTGCTCAGAGAGGGGTCAGCTGGGACTCTCACGGTCCCCTGCAACAAGGTCCTCCCTCATGGGGGCACGATGCCGCCTGGCAGCCAGATGGAGAGGCATGGTGAGGAGGCTGCCCTCTGCACACCTGTGACTATGCCATCCCCAAGGGCAGCCAGATGTCCCTGGGGCCTGCCTCCTGCTGCCACAAGCTGCTTATCCATGTGGACATAAGCCGCTCTGCCAGCTCACTCTTGAGCTGATGCGAAGGGACCGCAGGGCTCTGGGCAGGAAGATGAGGAGCCTAGAAGGCACAGAAGACAAGGGCAGAAGGAGCGGCAGGCTCTTTATCCTTGCCTTTAATAAAGAAACTTTCTTAGGAGAAGGAGTAAGGGCAACAGGCAATAATTGGCATGTTTTTTTCCCTAAGAAGTACAGCAGCCCTTTTATTGAAGAGCATTTCTTGGTATAAAAGAGACAGTGCTGGGTCTTGGCTGCAGTCTGGTTTCTAGTTGTGAGCACTGCATAACTTTTCAGCTCATTGGGACAGTTCTGTCTAAAGAGTGGGTTTCACACTTTAGGGTAGTGCTATGAAAGTGTTCTCCTTAGACCAGCAGCATTAATAATATCACTGGGGTGTTCATCAGAATGTCAGACTTGGGCCCCATTGTAAACCTGGCAAATCAGAATCTGAATTTTAACATGACCCTCCCCTCAACCACCCCCAGAGAATTTGTAAGCTCATTAAAATGTGAGCAGCACTGACCTCATTAAGAGGCAAGTTTTAAAATACCTGATTAAAATGCAAGCTTGGGGCTCCATGCCTTAGAAATTCTGATTCACTTGATCAAGGATGACATCCAGAAATCTAACAAGTACCAGCAGAGGTTCTGCCTACTTTGTGAGCAACTGTGGTCTAGAGGCAGTGGTGGAAATAGCACCGGCACTGAATTAAGAGAGTCCTGAGATCCAGTCTCAGGTTTACTCCCTACAAGCTAGGAAATCCCCATGAACTACTTTGTCTCCCTGAGCTCCAGCTTCCTCGTATGTGAAATGGAGACACTAATGCCTGCACCTCCGGCTGCGGGGTTTAAAGGTGACAGCATATGTAAAGTGCCCAGTACCAAATCCGTGGCACATAGTAGGTGCTCTGATTGCTAGGTCCAACAGCTCAGCTGGTTGTGCCATTGAACAGTGGGTCGGGTCAGAGAGTGTTCATTTCACCCACAGGGACAGGGAAGGCCAAAGAGTCTCACTGAGGTGGCTGCGGTTACATTATTATTTAACCCCAACTTTAAAGACACAGAGAAAGGATCAGACTGCAGCAGCTGTCAAACTTTATCATAGGTTAAAAATCACCAGGGAAGCTAATTAAAAATGCTACTTCCTGGGTGCTGCTTCCCTCAGGTCTGGATATGGCCCAGGGATCAGCATGTTCATCCCCAGGAGATTCTGATGCACGAGTCTTCCAACTTCCCCCCGAGAAACGGCGGCTTAGAGGATATATGTGACCATTCCATACATGTAGAGCTTGACGCACGTGGGGCCCTGGGTGGGCCCTGGGAAAGACGCACAAGGATGAATGAGCCCTGCTGTCCAGCCAGCTGGGAGCTGGGGCTTCCCAGGAGAATATAAGGTCTGTGCTCCTACGCTAGGACATCGATGAGTGCTACACGAGGACATCGATGAGAACAGCAGCCCAGAAGAGAAGGGCAAAAAGGCATACCTGGACTTCTGCAGCCTCAATGCTGTGCGAGAGGTTTCCATTTTGGATGGGTTCGGAAGCATCGCTGGGTGGTGTCATTTCGACTTCTGTGCTGGTGCTGTTTGGGAGTTCGATTTTTTCTGTGACATAATTTTAACACACACACAAAGAAAGCAAAAGGAATCAATGAAGGTAAAGAGTCAGATGCAAAAGAACAGCCTACAATGTTGGGCCAAAGGAGAGGACAGTGATGTCTTAGGGGTGATAAGGTCCCCAGCCTCCCACTCTGGCATGATGTCTTAACTGGAGTGCCCCATCAGCTCCCGCGGTGTGCCTTTCTCTACTCTAGGCAACTTTGCCAACTAGCCACTTTAAGAACATGAGCTCAGAAATTTAAAAATCCTAAACTACACCCAATCTACACGCTATTGTTTGTCCCCGGGATCACACCCCTCAGCTACCTTCTGATTTCTTTCCTACTGCACTCTGAAAGGATATTGGCTAGGGCTTCAGGGTCCTAGACTTGACCCAGCCACTATCCGGCAGTCCTCTTACAAAAGTCCTCTCCTTCCTCTAGGTTTTGCGAAGCTTATCTATGGAATGAGGAGGTTCAGCTTGTTGACCTCCAAGGCCTGTTGCTTTTAGCTCTAATCGTCTCAGGCCCTGTGAATGGAAACTCTTCCAGTGCCTAGGTGGCCATGGGGAGGGCACGCTTGGGAACCTGGCTTTTCTCAAAATGCCTGGAGAATGCTACTTAGCATATTCTACACCTGGGTATCCTATTGCAGGCAAGGCAAAGGGAAGTGGACAAGTCATAGAGGTCAAAGTCTGTGCCATTCCTGAATATGAGAGAACATTTGAAGCCAGAGGTCAGAAAGTGCAGATTCAAGTTTTCCTCTAAGAGTTCAGAAGTGACTCTGGGGTAGTGACTAAGCACTGCGACTGGAACACTGGGAATCGGACAGGCCAGGGTTCATGCTCTGGCTCTACAATTTGTGCTGTGTGACCCTTGGCAAGTGACTCAACCTCTTTGAGATTCAGTTTCCTCATCTGTAAAATTGGGGTGATGATAACAATACTACTACTGCTATTATCGCTACTGCTATACTAACAACAAGAATGATATGCTCAAAGAGTACTTTGGTAAAGATTAAATGAGGAAATGCACATAAGCCCTTAGCACAGTACCTGGTGTGGAGCGGGCAAGCAAAAAACATAAACTATTTAGATCCTTATTATGGTGTCTGCCTTCTACTAGAAGATTTTTGTTCCAAAACTGCGATGAACACCTGCAGGTGGTCAGTGCTCAGGCACCCCCGAGGTCTGCTGGGACTTCAGAGGGAGGGAAATAAAAAGGGTCCTATTGAAAACACACACTCTGGCCGTGCTCGGTCAATTCTTGGATGTCGTGGGGAAGGCAGCGGTGTGGGGCACCGTCAGGGCTGCTGGGAATATCAGAATGTTCATCAGTGTCAGAGATGAGCAGTATCAGGCTGCTCATAAAGTAGGAGAATATGTTTTTTTTTTTTTTTCCTCTAGCAACTCCAGAAGCACAGACATTTCTATCCTTGGTGCTTAGGAAAATAATTTGAGAGTTATATAAAATTGTTGGGTTTGAAGCAGCCAAATTTTGGAAATCATAGGAAAATGTTTATGTTTATTTATATATATATTTCATTGTGGAATACAGGGGCATAAATAGATTTAAATATGAAAAGCTATAGAAACTCAAATTTATTTTATCTTTCTAAGTTTTTTGTAGTGACAGTGATATGTATGTGATATTCTGCGGCATGTGGCTACGCCAGTTTATCCTAGTATGCTTGATGTAGTTATTTAAACTAAAAAATTCTAAGTACCTTGGGGAATATTAAAATTGTTTTTGGAGGCATCTATTGGCTGAAATGGTACAACCTTAGGATCAGCCTGCTATGGCTAAACTTGACCCTAGCAACAGAGGATACTGGGTACCAAAAGGGAGTTGAGATGTTCCAAGAACAGATGTGAACAGATGAGAAGTAACTACCTGGCATACTGCCTAACCCAAGTATGCCCATCTTAGCTTACGAAGGGCTTTTACACAGCAGGCAGAGGTCTCATCACCAAAGAAATATGAAAATAAATCTTAAACTTACTTTAAGCAGCATAGATTTTAGACAGACATTATTTTCTAGTTGTGAAGTCTTTCAGAGACTCAACATTGGAAAGGTCCTTGGAGTTATGTGTGCTACCTCCTCATAAAAGTTTAAATCCAAGTCTAAGGTCAGCCAGTCATTAGGAAGAAGACTGGGACTGAACCCAGGAATCTAAGTCTTTTACTCCAAGCTATCTTATTGTACAGAAGAGAAATCAACAAATGCAATAGAAAAAATAGCTTGTGTCATTGAACCTAAATATCACAAGCAGAACTTAACCTGCGCCATAGAATTTCATGGTGTGGCTTTACATTTTTGTAATACTAGAGCAGAATATGCTCATTCTAAAAACTTTGTCCAAATTCATAAAAGCATAAAGGAGCAGAGAAAAAAATATGAATCCAAATTATGAATTATATATTTCAATAGTTCAAGAAGTAACTATTGTTAACATCTTAGCTGACTTCCAGCTTTTCTTTTCATACCCAATTGAATCTTGATTGTTTCTTGGCCAAGAGTTTTCCCTGAGCTAGAAGTCAAGATAACAGGAGAGGCAGAAATTCTTCTATGGAGTGTCATGTATTTTGAGTGCAAAACTGTTGAATTTTGTCTGCAGATAATTTTAGTTACTTGGGTAATAGCTTCGTTTATAGCATAGATCCAGATCAGGTTAAATTTAGTTTGAATTTAGAATTAGAGAACTATGTTATAGCTACAGACAGGAGAGAAGGAACATCATGTTCCAAGTTAAAATAAGATGCCTGAATGTCACAATCTGGTCACACAGGAGCTCTGAAAAAGTCAGCCAAAAGGGACCTGGGCTGATATTGCTGAATTCTTAGGAAAGGAAAGGCAGCATTATCTCCACGGGACTCTGTAAGCAATGTCATGTGTATAAAATTTGGTTACCAGGCAAGAATTACAGAAGGGGGACTCTCACCTTTGGTTAAACATTAAATGGCGTGTGTGTGTGTGTGTGTCCTTTTTATGTGGAATTCCTGAAACAAAGTGATTTTCTGCTCTTGAATGGAGATGCCTATTTAGGTGCTGGGTTACTTCAGGCTCCTCAGAGAATCATTTTATTCTTCTTGGACTTCCCCTAGAGTTACTGGTGACATACTGTGTCCATTCATGCCCTGTGCCCACTCTAGGAACAGGGACTCATTTTCTGTCACCCAGGGAAGGGCTGAGCTGCAGGAGTCTGTGTCTGCACCGAGTCAGGGGTACCCACGGTGGGTTCTGCCTTTCTGCTCCCCTCTGATCCCTGGCCCCCCGGAAAGGCATGGGACGGAAGTGTCCCTGTACTCACCCACGTGATTGGCAGCCCCATTCTGCCTCTCGTTCTCATCCACCTGGCATTTCTTCTTGGCGATCTTGTGGAGAATTGAAGCCTTTTCTCTGAACCTCCCTGAAGCAAGAGAAAGTGGCAGGAAGGAGACAGAGTGAGGAGGAAGACAAAGAGAGAGCCTCGTGGCAAAGGGCGAAGCGTTGGCAAAGCAGGCAGGTGGCTTCCTCGTGATGCTGCCCTATTGCAGTGACCACTCCATTCTGTCCAACTCAAATGCCCTGTGACCTGCAATGGCGGGGACTTTCTTACTTTTGGGGATTCTTCAGCCCAGTTCTCTATCTGAGGACCTCAAGCTGCTGGACCATAGATGAAAGGTTTGTCTTGGACCTTTTCCCTCCTCTCCCCTCCCAGTGGCTCACAAAATAAATGAAAGCACCAAGCATCACTAAACTCCCCCTACTGCAGAGACAGAGAACAGGTGTAAAGAGCTGCTCTGCAGGCAGAGCTATTTCTCTGAAACAAAATGCTCATCCCACGTTGGATTTTGATAATGAGGGCTGGGAAGGAAAGCCAAGCCCAGGGGTCCTTTAATTTGACTTCAGTTTTCAAATATTTACAGGTTATGGGTATCCCTAATCTGAAAATCCAAAATCTCAAACAACCTCTGGTCGCAAGCATTTTGGATAAGGGATACTCAACCTGTATGGTAATTAACATTGCAGTTTCTAAACGAGCCAGGAAGATGCATCACAGCTTTTCAGATCAGCTGAGTCAGCTGCAATTAAAGCATCAAGGAGGCAACTGATTCCATTTGGGGATTTGGGGCACAGAAGGATCAACTGAGCACAGCAAGGAACGTCGGTGATGAGATGCTTCGGGAAAGGTGCTGGGAAAAATACCATTCTCAACGCAATCGTTTTAAACAGGTGTACCACAAGTGTAAGGCTTCATTTCTTCTTCATTATCGACATAATTAATGGGCAAATGCATGCAACAAGCACAGAAAAAAAGCAGGCAAAAGTGTAGAGATTAGGGAAACACAGCACATTTCTCTTTCATTTTTTAATCCTTGATTTTCTTCGTTGGGAGCATTCAAAGTACAAAAGATTCTGATTTTAAACTGACTGATTATTGCCTAGATTCGGATATGATGAATCCCTCAAAACACCACAACCCCTACCATTTCCCCACTAGTGATTTTGTGCTGGCTGCTTTCCCTCGCAGCTTATTAACACGGGATCCCATTCTGTGCTAGTTAGAACCAAACCAAACCCAAACGTTTCTCCTGGAGAGTCTCTCCTCCTGGGATGGGTTTGACAGGTTGACACCCACTGCCCCTGCCCCACCACGGAGAGGAATCATGGCGTGTGGTCGCAGTGGTGACTTGTGTGACTGGTTGGAAGTGACAGAACCTGTAAACTAGAGTCGGGCCGGTTGACTCCAACAGGGAAGGTGACATAGGATAGAGCCCTTTCTGCCGACAGCTCCATTCGTCATAAGCCTAGACACTTCGCGACCGCAAAGGCAATCCCGAGGACACTAGTACCTTAGTTTAGGCAATGAGTGTGCACCACATGGCACAGTCTCAAAGGAAGCAGGAAGGGAAACCTTATGTAGAGCAAAGGAGGTCAGTATGCGGCTTGGGCTTCCTAAGGAATGAGATAGGAGGAGGAGGTGATGGGCACGATTCCATTCTTGTGTAATGGTGGTCAGTGTTAGGGTCACCGTCCTGGAAGGCAGTTTCAATTTGCTTCTTTCTTTTTTTTGGGGGGGGGGTTGGTAGTCAAAGAATCTTTTTTTTAAAAATTAATTTCAGCATATTATGGGGGTACAAATATTATGGTTATATATATTGCCCACGCCCCCCTCCCCCCTCGAGGCAGAGCCTCAAGCATGACCATCCTCCATACGTTGCACATCTCACTCATTATCAATTTGCTTATTCCTATTTCATCTTCAAGGGAAACTCTGGGGGAAAAAAAGGGGGGAAGGAAGAAAGCCTGGGGACTAGGAAAAGGAGGTGGTGAACAAGAGCAAGAAAGTAAAGAAAAAGAAGAGAGAAAAAGAAGGGACACAAGGAAGGAGGAGGCAGGCTGGGGGCTGTGATTGTCTGGAGGTTGTCCGGGCTGTGCAGAGGCAACACATTTTCCTGGCTGTCAGATCTAGGCTTCCTTGAGGACTAGGTAAACAGATAATAAGAGTGATCTTCAGTGCTCTGGGCATTAAGTCTAAAGAAGAGTTACTTCTTGTGGAAGACAACTCCAAAAAGTCCTCAAATCATGTGCTTTTCGGCCCACAGGAGGAAAAAAGAGGTTCTGAAACTTTACTGGGATGATGCGTCTACTCATCCAACCCTTCTACTGTGGTCTCAGGGTCATTCTTTGAACTTAGAACATCCTGTAGCTCTATGAAATAAAGATGATCAATATTTGCTATTTTAAAATTATATATAAATACAATAATAAACAGGAAAGCATTCAGAAGAGGAAACAAATAAGCCTGTAGAAATAAAACGTGGAATAATAATCTAATTCAAATAATGTCCTAAAGTCATGAATCATGGCAGAGAAAATATTTGACAGAAACCAGCTAATCACATATTGTATGTGGTTATAAGAATCTTCTCAGAGCTTAGATGTGTGCCAGAGAGAAATGGTAATAAAAGGGACCCCAAAGTGTGTAAGAGGACAACCATTCCCTCTGCTAGGAAGCATCTTTCAGAAAAGTGTTGGCCACTGTCACTCATGGGCCGGTTTTCCCAAAATCTCCAAGGGACGAGGACAAGGTAGGAATTGAGTCTAGAATTGGGATTTTTGTAGGTTCTCAAACATTTTTACAGGCTCATGTGGGTTTTCTAGACTACATATTACTAGTTTTCCTATTGCAACGGCACCTCAGATTTTCCACGCTGTTGAAAAGAAGGAGGGATTGGCATTGTTTGTTTTCTCTTGGGGTCTAGCCTTAGAAGCACAAGACAGAGTAGCTGAGGCTGGTTGGAGAGCTATCTTCTTTATGGACTTCTTCACCTTCTTTCTCCAACCTCTTCCCCCAGCCATTCTTTGTTCCAGGTGACCTGGCAAGCATTCTGCATTCTCAGTGCTGACAATGGCTATTCCATAGCCTAGAAGCATTTTCCCTTAATGATTAGTTTCTAGAAAGGCAGCAGTTGAGGGCCCATCATAAGAATTCAGCACAAACTTGGGCTCTTTCAGGGCGGTGGGGCAAAGCCTGACAAAGCAAGGCATGCTCATTCCAGCCCATCCGACACACCTGGGATCACCGCAGGGCACCTTTTGAGAAATGTGAGAATGAGGCCAACAGGACAAGAGTGAGCATGAGGGACCTGGGACAGAAGCCAGCACAGAACCTGTGACTTTCAAAATGACCCTCTGTGCCTGGGATTAGGAAGACATGGCACCTTCAGGACCTGCTCATCCCCTGGCCACAGCTAGAAAGAATACCAAGCAGGGGGAGTCTGTTGGGGATAGCACAGTATTGTGGCTAAATGGATGGGATCGAGAGGCCGGCAGATCTGAGTTCAAGCCCTAGCGCTTTCAGTGGCTCTACTAGGTGATTTTTGGTAAGTTCCAAGATATTTCTGAGTTTGTTTCCCCTCCTGTTAAATAGGGACTGCAGTGGTATTGGCCCATGAACTTGTAAATAAGAGGAAAAGGAGAAACAAACAAAAATCTCAGGGGCAAGGGTGACATGGCCCTGAGTCGGTCTAGGAGGATGGCTGCCATTTTCTCTTCTCTCCATCTACACTGGCAGGATTGGAAAACCAGCCACATCTGGACCCAGGAGTTTAAGCATCCAGGACCTTGTTGGATTGGTGCTCAGGATTCAGAGCATCCTCCAAAGCCAAATAGAAAAAGGATCATTTTACATCTTTCTGCAGTTGAGAAGATCAAGGTGATAGAGTTTCTGTGTTTTAAACATTAACACTTTTGCAGTCTTAAAATGGGAAGATGATGGTTTGCTTTCCCCCATCACCTGTAAGGACAGAATGCAGGCCAAGGAACTACCGCTGCTGCACAATCCATTTGAGTTGCCTCAAAATGTCATGATACACTAAGTTCTTAGCCCCTCTGCGTCTCAGGCTCAAAATTTGTAAGATGGGGATCAGAAGAACACCCAGCTTATACAGTCTTTAGAAGGTCTAATGGGTTAATACATACCATGTGTTTAGATGGTCTCTGACATACAGCAAGTGTTTAGGAATTGGGGTTGCTGTTATTATGGAAGCAAATGACAGAAAATTCTTCCCATAAATTACTGAAAATTGGGTTGATATTTAAAATGGAACCGATGCTTAGCAGCCTCAGGTGCAGACCTTGGTGCTAAAGGGATTGCTCAGCTATTTTAGGCACAGATTCTATATTGTCATAAAGGGTGGTATAGAGAGACAGATCTAAGAAACAATTGTGTAACTTTGTGCCTGGTGACAAAGAATCATGATATTTTTGAGTACTTTCAAGGTAAGCGAAGGAGTTATTTTTAACATGTTTTAAGGCAACCTTAAAAAATATACTCTCTTGTGGTTTAAACCCTGGAAGTGTTGTATTTTTATATAGCTATAGATATGTGTATGGTTAAAAAAATCTCAGAAATAGCAAACTCTTCTCAAATCGTGAGGCACCTACGTCAGAACCTAGTACACAATTTCAATATAGTTTAGCTTGGTCGGAAATGTGCAAAAGGGTGCCAGCTGAGTGTCCTCAGAGGAGTGCGTGTTGAGGGGGTGGCAGGGAAGTGTGGAAGGAACAGGGCCAAGCATAAGGGCCTCTGAATTTTGAAAAACAACCAGCCATCAAAATCCTTGACCAAATCATTATGACAGAAAACAGAAGCTCCACGCTGCATCAAAAAATAACCTTTGGAGGGTCTGTTCACTCAAAGGACATGGATTTTACGTCTGTTCTGCTGTTACTTAATTAAAACAGCCCCTTGGAAATTCTTTCGCATCTTTCCCACCACGCCTGTAAGAGGCAGGGTGACAAATGGAGCCCTCTGGGTTGGAGATCAGATTAGCTCCTGACTGCTACAGAACATTCTGAGCATCTGAAACACAGAAAAGCTGGGACAAAAGAGATATATAGATGCAAAGAGAGAGGCCACACATACCTGGGGGAACAGATCATGGTTTGGGGGAAGAAAAGAAAAAGATAAAATGGAAGGGAAAACTTGAATATAGTTTTTTAAAATCTATTTTTGTCCTTTAAAATCTAATTCTGCCTTTCCTGTGTCTTCCTTTGACGTTTATGGCTGGCAGGTAGCTTAAAAAGCAAAAGTGCACCTGAATTTTCCTCCTGTTTGTCCAGGCAGATAGGCCACCACCAGTCTGAGAAGGCTTGAGACAGAGCGACTATGGCCTGGGGGGCTCCTCTCTCTCTCACACACCCCACATGCTGTCCATCAGCAGATCTGACGTCTCTATTTTCAAAATATTTCAGAATTTGATCACTTTTCTCTGCCCCCAGCCCTTGTCCCAACTTAACATTTTCATCTCCGGGGATGTTCCCCACCAGCATCAAGTCACATGGGAACAATTCCGCTGGTGTGAGTCCCCTGCTTCTTCCTTTACCTCTCTGGCCCCCAGGCTAGGCTCATCGCAGCATCCTGAGAGATCAGTAAATCAGATCATGCCACTCTCTTCTCTGCAAAATCCTGCAGTGGCTTCCAGGTCGAAGTGAAAACCATGTCCTCACAATGCCCTGTAAGATTCTATCCAACGAGGCTCACCCTGACTGCCTTGAAATCATTCCCTACCCCTGTCCTCACTCACTCTGCTTCAGCCACGCTGCCCTCTTTGCCCTTATTTGCAAACACTGTGCATGACCTCTGACATTGGCTGGTCCCTCTCCCTAGGATGTTCTTCCCCCAGAGGTCCACGGGGCTCACTCTCTCACCTCTTTCAACCACTTGTTCTCATGTCACCTTTGCATTAAGGCTTCTCTGAGCAGCCTATTTAAGTCTGCAGCTTCTCTCTGCAGCATTTCCTATCCTAGGCTTATTGTCTCAAAAGCAGTTATCACCGGCTGCCATGCTGTATCGTCACTGTTGTTGATTACTTGTTGCTTTCCATGGGCAGTAGACAAGCTCCACGAGGGGAGGGATTTTCAAGACCTGCCAACATTTAATCCAACTACCTCCTTGGTTTTGTTCACTGCTATATCCCCAGCACCCAGCGGTGCTTAACAAATCCTTCCATTCATGGTTTCTAGGCAAGTAGCTGAGGTTATAAACCTTTAATACGCTTCCTGTTGGCCAATGACTCAAAGTGAATCCCTTTAGGACCTCCCAAGCCCATGGCCCCCGTGGGGCTAAGGGTCAGTCCGTGGGAGCCTAGGAACGTTCTTGAGGTAGATAGGAGAACATGGGGTACACTAGATGTTTGTACTCTGGAGGTGGAAGGCACAAGGACACATCGGTTGTCCCCCTTCTCACATTTCCGGGGCCAACAAGGTGCATGTGGAAAGATGCCTTTTCGAAAGGAGAGGAGTTGGGTGAGCATTGCAGAGAGCAGGGCAGGACGAGTGGGGCCCTGGCACCTCCTTCTTTATGAAGCTGCTCCTCACTCATCAACTCCTAACTCAAGACCCAAGCTGAAGGTTTCTCTACCCGCTCCCTGTAGACAGAGAAGCAAAGCCCAGACCACGCTGCGGGCAACTCACCAGACTCTCTGCTTAGTTAATGCTATGGTCAAGTTTCTAAAGTCTAATAGCGTTTTATGTTAAATAGTTAATGTTTATCTATTTTTCCTTTTTTTTTTTAAAGGTTAATCTAATCCGGGTTCAGACAAAACGAGTATTTTTACAAGCCACAAACCTCGCAGCAGGTTTTCAGACTGCAGAATACGATGTTTCGGGAAAAGGGCCAACTTCCTGACCTTGGCTGAGGCTGACGCTGCCTGAGAGCTGAAGTTCTTTATCATTTTAGGTCACCTGCTTCATTGTTTTAGGAACTTAATTTTCTGAACATTTCTATCTTATAGACTCAGATACAAATAGCTCACACAAAGAAATTCTCAAAGAGGTTTGTCTGGTTCTCAGATTCGGAGTTCTGAGCCAGGTAGGGCCTGCCAGAGAGAAGCTTTAAATATCTTCCGTTTGTTCCCATGCCCTGAACCCTGTGGATATCTAAGAGATAAATGAATAAAGAAATCACTTTACTAAAAAGGCAGGCCTCATGTCCCAAGACCTGCCAGCATTTAACCCAACTACTTCCTAATGGGGATAAAAGTTCTCTTCAGAGTCAGTTTGGTGAAGCCCATATCTTGGGTATATCTTTCTGCAAATGGGTTGTGACATTAATCTATTCATTTGGGGAGAGTTTTGATTTGTTCACAGCACCTGGAAAAATAGTAGGTGCTCAATAAATAAGCACTGAAAGACTATGACCTACATATAAAAAACCAGAATCTAACAAAATAGTTCTTTCTTTTGAGAAGCCTATATATTACTCAATTATTTATCTTGATTTAAAGCGAAAGATGTTAGATTTGGCTAACATTTTTTCTGTAGCAGCCACTATTTTGTGTGTATATATATCTCATCTCCTGTCACCTAGATTTCATGTGTCTATGAATTGTCACTCAATTCAAGTTCCTAGTTTCTATTTTTTTTAATCCTCAACGTCACATTGTAATCAGGTACCTGTAAATTTCATTTGAAATGTGGGTTTGCAACAGAAGAGCCAGCACATGCTGAGAGTCCTTAACTAAAGTCTTGGAGGCCCATGACTAAAATGAGATGATTTGGCTCATTTCAGATTTAATCAAAAGAGAAACTTAACATGACTAATTGAACATGCCAGCCTCCTGCTATAACAGACTCCCACTTTTTTTTTTTTTTTTTTTTTAAAGAGAAAGCTTCATGAGTGTGGGGGAATTATATTATTAATATATAATAGCAGTGTTCAAGTTTGACTGATGAAGGCAACTTAGCATTTTCATCTCAAGGGATGTCAGAAACAGACAAAAAGAAGCATCCACAATTTGCCTTCCGCTGCCATTTAACACCTTCTACATATGCAATGTGGCAAAATCTGCCTTTACTTGCCAATTCCAATCTTTCTGCTTTTACTGCTGACAGTTTAGATCACAAAAATAAGATGCAATGAAATTTGAAAAGTGGGATGTATTCTAATGAGAAGAATTCCTTGGTCCTGGTTTTCAGGAAGACTGTGGCTTTACCCACACAGCTGGTTTAGTCTTTGTGACAGAGCTGGTGCCTGTCACTAGTTGGTTAGTCTGGTTATGCACACTGACTAGGCTCCTGTCTTCCTAAGATCCAGCCCCAGGGAGATGCTTGTAAGAATACATCTCTGAAGCAGTAATGTGTTAATAACTGGTGAATTGAATACATTGATCTTTTGGATAAGGTCCAGCCTTTCAGAGAGCATCTGTTCAAGTGCCCAGAAAAATCCTCTGGTTATGGAAGGTTGGACTGAATGAGTTAAACCATAAACTTGGAATGAATGAAACATAACACGATATCGGAAATGGTGTCTGTGCACAATTGGGGCTCCCTGCTTTGGAAATTGAAAGGTAGAAAGTTAACTTGCAGTGTGCTTCTCAGACTTTCTGCAGGAATATCAATGGTCTTGAGGTAAGAAGGGCACATGCTGTGGAAGAAATTGGATATTCTGTGTAGGAGAACAGCCTTGTCATTTAATTTAGAGAGGACAAATACTTCCATTATAACTGCACCCTGGTTTTAGCCGAACTTTGGTGAACATTCAGGTTTCTAAAACAAGTAAATTAGAAGGTAGTTAAATCACAAAGGCTTATCTGCTTTGTAATGAAGTCAGTTTGAATCCCTCTTCAAAGGACATTTAAGTTTGTTGTTTGAGGCTCTCTCATTCACTGTTAGTGGAAGCGTAAATTGATACAATCACTTCCTAGGGTAATTTGGCAGTATCTTTCAAAATCTGAAATGTGTATACTCTTTGATTTGGTATTTCTATTTTCAGGAATTTATTTTACATGCATCTATCTTCTGCTTAGTAGAGTTTACTATAAGGGCAAAGAGGATGTCCATGTAGCACTGTTGTAATAACTAAGTAAATAAAAAATGAAAACATACTGAATGTTCATTAACAGGGGATTGATTGAACCCACCCTGAAACGCTACGCAGTAAAATACTGTGCAGCTCTTAAAAAGAATAAGGGAAATCTAAATGTGAATGTGCTGTTATGGAAAGATCTCCAAGATAGAATTAATAACAAAAGCCAGGTTAGAACAGTGTACAGGGAAAAAAGAGAATATGTTAAAAAAACTAATAAAAGTGGTTACCTCTAGGGAATGAATGGAATCTGTGGTATAAGAGAAACTCGCTCTGATTGTTTTTTCTTTCCTTAGGTAGTATTTGCTTTTTACCTCTGTGTGCATGTAATATTTTTATAATAAAAAATAGCTAACATTAATTTATAATCTAAAATATCTACTGTGGTAAAAGTTTGGATTTGTATCTAGAAGGGAATATGATTTTTTTCATTCTTTTAAAGGGCTATTCCACAGGAATTATCTAATGTTTTATGTGCTATATTTAACCACATTAATACAGAGTTTGTCTATGGACAGGATCAAATAATATACACACTTTTTATTTTCAATGATATGGTCTAGGAACCTATCTACCACAGTCTTGGTGACGGCTTAACCAAAATGCAATGTCAAATTTTCAGAGGGTTTGGCTGGGTGCGGTGGCTCACACCTGTAGTCCTAGTCCTAGCACTCTGGGAGGAGTCCTGAACTCAGGAAGGCCAAGCTGCATCCCCAACCATGACGTCACCCCAGCTAACTAAAGAGGGTCCCCAAAGCTCCCCTCTCCTGTTAAGACAGACTCTATTTTACCACTGCAAACTGCCCACGGGACCAATTCCAAGAAAGAAGCTCTAGTAAGAACTTGTAAAACATTGGTAGGTTGTTCCCTAACTGTATGCTCCATCCTTGCTCACTTCAGCAGAGCTCCCAGGTCATCAACCTTCCAGACCCTTATCTCATCTTTATTTCATATGGCTCTGAACATCCCTGACCCGACTTAATCTCCAACCCCTACCATCAGTAAATCTCCTTGATCCTTAACCTTTTGTCTGAATACTATCTTTGCCTTCTCGTTCCAACCCAAACTCAGCTGTTTCCTGAAGGCTCCTTTTCCCCTGTAGTCCTTGAAAGTGGCAGCTGCTTGTCCCTCTAAATGTCCCACACTCCATTCCCCCCTCCTCACTACTTCTAGACCATTTTGCCTCACTCTCGGGAAGCACAAGCCAATACTTCCACCACCTCTGCCCCAACTGACTTCCTAGTGTCCCTCCCTTCATTCCTGAAGTTTGTAGACACTAGCTCCACCATTGCTCCTGTCGCCATCTGTGCCATCTGGGGTGACTTTATGCAGGTTAGCCGTGCAACACCTGGCTCCTTCTTGCCTTTACGTGCTCACTCCCAGCTCCCTTCCTCCAGCACCTCATCCACCCACCCCTGCGGTCAGTCCCCAGACCTCACCACTAGCAATAACTGCATCACTTCCGAAATCTAGACTTGAAGCATCTTACTTTATATCCATCACTCTTTTTTTCTCTTTCCACTATAACAATTCTTTGATTCCGTTGGTCAATTCAACGATGCTTTCACCTTTTCACTGCCTGCCTTTGGAACGTCTTCTTCACTTGGCTTCTAGGCCACCCTTCTCTCCTGGCTGTCTTCCCACCCAGCTCCTCTCCTGGGCCTCCCCTTCTTCCTAGGCTTTAAACTGTGGAGTCTCCAGAGCTCAATCATTTGCCAGGTATCGTGATCCAGTTCTCTAGCTTTAAGTAACACCTATACTCTGTGACTCCCAAATTTACATCTGCTGCTCCTCTTGACTTTTGTCCCAAGCTCCAGACTCTTACACCTACCACTTTCTCAACATCTTCCTTTGGATGTCTCGTGGGCAACTCAAATTTAACACTAGCTCTCCATCTTCCTCCCATAGCTCGATCTATTCTCCGTCTTCCTCATCAACATACAGTTACATGAAAATGCGATTTTCCTGTTGTGGAGAGAATGCAACTTGCCTATCCAATACCTATTTTGTTTTCATTTCCTAATGACATAATACCTAAATTATTGGGGACAGCAATTCACCCAGCTTAACCAACTACATTTTTTGAAACTAGGTGTAGCCATGTGACCAAATTTTGAGCTAATTTTACTGAGAGGGTCTTCAAAGGAGGATCCTTAAAAAGAAAACAAAACATCTAGGGAAAATCACTTTGACATTTCCTCCTTTCTGGAATACAGATGTGATGGCTGGAGCTCCAGCAGCAGCCATCTTGGACCACGAGGTGTCCTTGAGGTTGAAAATCACATCCTAAGGTGCTAAAACAGAAAGTTGGAAGGTGTGTGGGTCTTGAATTATTGTGGAGCTGCCAGATCTTCCATGTATTGTCTGCATTTGGACTTCTTATACTTGAGAGAAAAATAAACTTCCATCTTAAGACACTGATAATATGAATTTTCTGCTACATATAGTTGAACCTATCCTGATTGATATATCTGTGTATATAACACAGTCTCATCTAATCAAGTAAGGCTTAAAATGTCCTATGAAGACCATAGATAACATCAAGGACTTATTTTAAAAGTCTGATGCTCTACTGACTGAGCTATCTGGGCTCTACAGGACTTATTTTAAAATTACATTTTTAGTGAATACATCTCAGTGGATAAATCACTGCTGAGTGGAATTCCAAAATTCAATTTCTCTTTGAAAAAGAACTGGACTATTTCACTGCAACTAAGAACATCAAATGACTGGCTAGACTATGTGACCTTAAGATGCTTTTGTTTCTTTGAAATAATGCGGCTTTTCAAAACTGAGCCACATAACTAATTTAGGATCCAATGATTCATGTAAGACATTATTAGTTTTTCAACTTGCTAAAGAGGCTGTCGGTTGCCATGAAACAGTGGGCTTAATTTAATTAGAGAAAAATGTCATTGTAATTTTTGCCCTTGATATCACAACCTTTTCTACCTTTTTCCTTATACAAATGAACAAAGATTGACTTTTTCAATGATGGTGAATCTTTTTGGAAATAGCTTCGGTTAAGTGGCAATGAGTTTAGGACAACTTGATGTGCGTAGCTCTCCCCGTACATCACTTTTTTGCAAGATATTATTCAGGATGTCTGTCTACCTACCTACCTACTGACATGTCTCTTTGAAATGTTTATCTCCAAAGAGCAAAAATTAGTTCTATATACTGCCATTGGTGGAAAGGCCTCTTCTCCTTTTAATTCATTTGTTCCATCACACAAATTTGTTGTCTTTTGAATCAACTTTTGATATTTTCATTTAGAGTAATTTTAGGAAGGAAGCCAAATTCACTTTATTGAGAATTTTCCAGAGTGAGAATGGTATGAAATTTGGATATCTGCAGATGAGAAATAAACTATGGGTTATTAACTTTAAGTAGAAGTTGGGGATTGCTCTTCCAAGAATGTGCAGTATCACTGCATAACGAGATAAGGGGATAGCCTTGCATGGGGTAGGGGTGAGGTCACTGAAAGACCACCCCTAGTCATTCATTTGTGTCCCCAGAACTGTCTTGTTACAGAAGCAAATCTAGTCCCTGGAGTGAAGCTCACTGGTCTACCAGGTCTAGCAACATGTCTCATACAAGCAGGTGCTCAGTTATTATTAAGATTTATGGATTCTGCGTGCCCTCATTTCCCCAGGTGAAGCAAGATGCCATCTGCTGGGCTCCCCCAGCACCTAGGGTCTGCCCATCTCACCACGTATCTCTGCCTGTGTCTCGCGCGAGGTCACCAGTCCTTTAGGAGGACTGTCTTTTATCTACATGGGCCCTGCCCCCCATTTAGTGCCTGGCACATACTGGATGTTGCTGAATGTGTGGGAATCATAAATGAATGAGTGGATGAAATTTTGATTGGCTTGAGGTGGGAGAGGAGGTTGGGTGTGGTTCAGAGAGCTGCTGTAGGGCAGGTTCTAGGGCCCCTGAGAGAGGGAAGAAGCGGGGGAGGGAAAGGGCTCTTTGGACAAGGATCATCTTTTCAAACATCATGATTTTGTCCAGCATCTAAGAGTAAGTATATTGTTTTTATTAAAACAAACTTTTTATGGAAAAGTGTTCAAGTAGGGTAAATGTTTTCTTCAACAGCTCATTGTCACCCACACCGTGATGTCCTTGTTCTTAGTCAGTGGTCTCTATCCAGGCTTTCTTCCCACTCCCTACACTGCATCCAATTCAAACTTCCCCGTTCCTCCACGAACCTTGCACAGGGTGGGACTCTGGTATGACACAGAGCTGAGTTCAGGGCCCGTGTCACAACTTAGCACCTCTGAGTCTCAGAGCAAATGACTTTGCTTCTTTTAGTTTCCTCATCTTATAAAATACTTCTCTGAGCCTTGGTTTTCTCATCTTCAATAAAGTCCACCTTGTGTGATCATTATGAGGGTTGGATCATAAAGGATATATAAAGCCCACGGCACTACAGCCAGCAGGGAGGAGGCACCCAGTAAATGTCGGTGTGCACCCCTCCTTTCATTCCTTTCTTAGCCTAGTAGGTTGGTCCTTGTCAACTTCTTTCCCTGATTTACCCCATAATTATCAATTCTTTATTGTCCAGTTCAAAGATTACCTTCTCCTCCAATCCCCCATCCCCCGACTGTAAGCAATCTCTCCTCCCCTATAGTCTGCCGCCATCTCTGAACACCTACGGTACTTACCACTTTCTTCCTGATGCCTCAGTGATTGCTGTGTGTTATATCTCCCCCTGGTCTGAGAGTTCCGGGGGGCAAACTGCCCACCATTTAATCTGATTTCCCCAAAGCACCTAGCAGAATAACTTGCATACAGTAGGTGCTTAAAAATAATGAACTAAATATGTGCAGGATAGTTGTCTATATTTAGAAATCATCACTCAATTCCTCTTTGGATATGGGATGGCATATATAATGCATCTTTCCATTTGATCTATGTAGGGGGAAAAAACAAAACCCAGGCTTCATTGCAAGTAGCTGACCTCACATAACATCCAGAGAATTTTTTGGAAACAGTTATGAATAGTGACTTGTCACATGGGCAGTCACAATAAAGCCCTGCTCAAGGGCTAGTCACAATTCTAAAATTGTGAGAGTGCTTAAAGGGAGGGGGGTATTTCCCAAAGGCTAGCTAGCCCACAGTTATTGCCCCAAACATATTAGTCTTTATTGCACTTCCTTAAATTGTACAACATGGAAGTGACATAAATCACAGTTATTATTATTATTTCCCAGTGGGAGGGGAGAGGCCCTTGAGAATTTGAAGAGGTCAGGCATGTCTGCCATCGGGTCTGAGGATACTGAGCTGGCTTTGAGTCTTTTAGATGGAATCCCAGGATTAGGTTTAAGCCAGATCTAACTTGTCACGGAGGCAGCTGCCTCAGGATGTGATTTGAGGTGTCTGGATGGGGAGCCTCTGTTCTGAAACGTCCTTTTGCCTAGTACCTAAGAGGCATCTCTATGTGTTTAGAAGACTTTTTAATCTTTCAGAGGTTCCTATTCCAGATGAAAGATTAACCTTAGCCAGTATTTCCACAAGAGGTTCCGAATAAGAAAGTCTGGAGGACGCTGTATACTTTGTCCCTCCTAACAACTTACTACGTGCTGCAGTGCATGATAGCATGTTGAAGGCTCCAAGAAGTGGCGTGGTAAAGAAATCTATTTACCTCAGAAACCCTCCCACTTATTTCCCTATGAAATCAATCTTGTTTCCTTGTTTTTTTTTTTTTTTCCCCTGGTTGTTGGAAATTTCCTAGTGACATCATATGTAACTAGTATTTCATAGAACACTCTTTTAAAATGCTGCCTTAGCTACTATTAGCTGTTGCTGTAACAGGGATAATTTTCAGCTAAGAATGGGACACAAAGGGATATGTATGAGGGGATGGGAAAGTCAAGAGAAGGGTAAAGAATGTCAAAGGTGACCCATGAGGGCCCCCAAACACAACCTGACAGTCTGGCCATAGTTCTCAATTCCAGACATTATTTTGACTTTGTTTTCCTGCTTCAAAAGCCCAGGTGTTATCAAGTGATATCATCAGATTGGAAGTAGAATTTTGCATCTTGTGATCTCGAATTGTCTGGGGTAGGGAGGGAAGAAAGGAGGTGCTTGACAGCATTTGCTCACATAGCTGTGAAAAAAGGGAGGAAAACAAGAGAGGAAGGGAGAAAGGGGACAAGTGAGAGGGCAGGGAGACAGAGGCACCAGCAGTGGGAAGTTGAAGGTGGAGGCAAGGGACAGGGTGCGGAAAAGAGATAAAGTGAAGGGTCGTGACAGGTCAGGCGGAAGCTAACAAACCCACCACCCAGGCCATGAATAAAATAATAGTGGGGACATGAGCTTTCCTTGAAGGTATAGATTGCTCTTTCTATCCTCTCGGTGGTAGGACACTAATTCCTACATGTAGCTTTCTACCCTTGGCCTCTCACGGCCAAGGGTCTGCATTCTCCTGGGCTGCTGGTAGGCCCAGTCTGAGATCCTATAATACTAGTGGCCTGCTGCCTCAGGAAACATCACAGTGGGTAATTTAAAGCACAGGGCTGGCAATAGAGAAGGGCCCAGGTGTTGTGCAGAAGCCAAGTGGGGAGGGGCTGAGATGGGGTTTCCTCTTACCCAGGGCTGTTAGATGTTCCACTGCGTGCATGCAAAGCAACTAGGAGGTCTTTGGCAAGCTAAGGCAACTTAGAAATACTGGAAGCTAAAAGCAAGATATGCAACACATTTGGGAGTTTCTCTCTCATGTTGAAGGATAAATTAGCTGATTCCCCTACTAGGGTACCTCTTTTGATTTCTTGTCAGTATCAGTGTAAATGTTTTTTATAACTTACAAATATTATATCTTATTCAAAAGGTGGAGGTGTGTGTGGGGTGAAATAAGAGATAGGGCAATAAGATATCTCCCTTTACAAGAATTCCAAATTTTCAAATTGCTGTTCCATGGCAAACCTAAATCAGAAAAGAGATTCTACCTGGGACAAGGCTGTGTTCTGGGATAGTGCCTGGAAGTCATTAATAAATACATTTTAAATAAATCTCTGCTCAGGGAAAATGGTTAAAATGACATGCCCAGCCTCATAGAGTGGGAACCCTGATATAGACAAATTCCATGGCTGGAATGGTGGCCCTGGCCTCTCAGAGTAATGCTCCTGTCTGATTCAATGGGGACTTTGTGGCTGAGGACATGAACCTACAGCCCTTTGCACCAGAGTCAGGACTCTAGCTGGTTTGGGTATAGGAATTACTTCAGATCTCTCATGCCTTTGCTCAGAAAATCACCAGAACATACATCCCCTTCTGAAATTAAGGACATGTTAGAAGAGTGTTGGATGGATTTTTCTGTGGCTGTTGTGAGCATGTGGAGGGAATAATGCTGACACAGTGGGTGTTTACTTGTGTTTATATTACTGACACCATTTCTCTGAGTGTGTTACAAAATTAAGATGGTTTGGATTGTTTGAATGGGATAACATGATTACCCATGGTATTGCACGTCTCCAATTCCAAATAAACACAATGGCAAAAACTAGACAAAAATGCAAAAAGAATAAAAAAAAATCACACAATGTCACTGAAGTCATGCAAAGAGGAAAAAAATTCAAAAAAATGGGCAAGCAACAGACACTATAAATGAAAAAAGAAAAAAGCCAATGCATACAATTCTAAAATCATTCTTACCTTCTTCAGTCATTGTGTCATAATATTTTAGTTTTCCATATGATCCAAGTTCTACAACATCACAGTAAAAGACACAAAGATAAGGAACGAGCTATAATGCAAGAACTTTGTTTTTACACATTTTTAATTAATCAGATTCAGAGTTACACTGTCAAATTCCGCAATCGTCAACTCTATGGAGATGTGCAAACATGGCCCATGTGGCAGACAGCTCTCACAGCCCATTTTCAGAAATCACTTAAAATATATTATTCTACTGGGGGTAGGATGTGCCCTGCATTGCAGAATAGGACACAGTTATTTTAACACCCGACGAAACAGAATACTTGGCAAAGATAACTTCACCCCAGGCCTAGCCTAATGCTATAATTTTTATAGAGTGACACTCCACGAGAAAGGCACTGAAAAAGGCGCATGTCCAGGCCCACCGAAGCTTGCAGATGCTGTGATGCCTTGGATGGAACAGCAGTTCCAGAAGTTCATTTCACAGCTTTTCTCCAACAGAACCACTTCCTAGAAAATAAGGAAGGCTACCTGGGAAAACTCAAAATGAAACAACCAGGTTCTAAACTTCACTTTCACTTTTCAACTCATGCTTTAGACAGAAGACACCGAATGCCACTGCGCAGCCCGCTGGGGAGAGCTGTTGAAGGTGCAGGGTGCTCTGGGAGGAAGGGGGAGGCCTGTGCCCAGAGAAGACCACCTGGCTCAGACGAGTGACAGAGCAGCCACTACTCTCTGAGCACAGCTTCACCTGCTGCTGTGTAAATAGCAGGAGGAGGAGGGAAGACCAGCAGCTCTTCTACTGTCTGCAGATCAGCCCAGAAGACTCCTCTGTATTGGAAACCACTGGCAGAACGTGAGCTGGTGGGAGTTTTCTTATTTTAGGTTTAAAATAGAAACTTTTATTTTTGTTCATCTGAAAATTCCAGATTGTTTTAAGCAACGTTGTGAACAGGTTAAAAATATCTTTCCTGGTCATAACAACACTCTCCCAATAAACCTCAAGAAATTAATTAGACTCAAGAGATATTCCTGTGATTCTGCAGAATGTGTCCACGGCCCATTAACCTGGGCAGCCGCTGGGAATCGCACATGAATCAACTTATAATTAATGAGTTTTGTATGCAAGATGAAGGATCTAGCTTAATATGCAATAAAAAATAGTCTCATATTTTACATTTGTGTTAGACATTCCCTATATATTTTTCCATGTGCCTAAATTTTTACCTACAGCTGTTTTAATACAAAATTATGTCTTGGGGAGAAAAATCAACTCATCTTTTGTTTCTGCAAAAACCTTCCTATTCTGGATTTTGTTGGATACATTGCAAAAGATGCAGGTGCGATAATAAGAAATTGAATGTTCTGTAAATAACAAGAAAAATTTTTTTCATGAATCTTAGAGATTGCCAGCAGTGGAATATATTTTTCCTGGTATTTTAAGAACAACAGTCTATTATATATTTGACATTGCACAAGTTTGGAATTCTTAAACGGTCTCAATGCCTTTTCATAAGCATCAAACACGTGTTCATAGTGGCTTCCCACGTAATATACATGTTTGTGTGTGCGTGTAATCTTGCAGTAAGTTGATAAATAATTTCAGCTAACTAATTGATTTGTGACCTTTCGTCCTTCCCTAGGTAAGCAGTGGAGTAAGCAGCTGGCATTCTCCATCATTGGCTCAGGAAACAGAGTGTGGGTGGCTCTGTGTTTGCAATGTTGGATGTAGACCATACTGTACATAGTGAAGAGCACCGCTGCATTTGTATGGATCTGCCTTAATAGATGCAAACCTCTTTGTATGCACACACCTGTTTTCATGCATCAATCCCAACTGGCAAACATCTGCTGGTGGCAGATGATATTATTCTTAACCTCATCTCTCGTGGAACCAGGTATAAATAAATAAATACAATCATATTGTTTAATTATCACTTTATTTTTACACAGTTGGAATTGGAACTGGCACACATTCTTGCCCCTGTGGCAACGTCTAGATCCTTTGTTAGCTGCTTTCTTGGATGATGAGTGGGACAGAGGGACAAGAACTGGACAGAACATACCAAAAATGAGGCTGATGATGGTGGAAGAGAAGGGAAAGCTGAATGACAACAGGTGATGTGGCAACTCAAAGCACAGAAAGGAAGGCATGGAAGAAACAGTATCTGCCCAAGCCAGAGGACCCATGTTTGCAGCTTACTTAAGAAAAGACAGAAAAGAGTGGAGAAGGAAACGGGCCTGTTAGAACACAGTCTAACACTGACCGCATGGGCTGGAGAGATGGTGAGCTCAGCAGCAGCTGCAGGAGCCAGGCAGTCCTCCTCTCCAAATCAGGGCCTCATGGGGTGCAGGAAGAGGAATGACATCTACTAGAACAAACACAACATGCACACATAGGCCAGAGCTCATTGTACACCTGGCTGGGATCCTACAGCCCCTGACGCCTCAAGGAAAGTGGTGTCAGCCACTGTCTGTTGACAGCCTGCCTAGACCTAATCTGGCTGAGAGGACCTGGGAGGCACGAATGAAAACTCACCTGCATGGGAACAAGGCTTCCAATCAGCACCCTCCCCATAATTAATCATCAAAGCACCTTTAACGTAACTGGATTAGGATTCAAACTGGGACTAATCCGAGATTAGTTTTGGGGGGATGGGAGGGAGGAAGTAAGGGAGTTCAAGAGCCTATTGGGTAAAATCATCCAGCAGTGTTCGCTGTATCAACCGAGCGAGAGGCAGCCAGGATTGGAAGAGTGATGTGTCACCTGTGAATATTATTCTGGGTACCACCTGGTACCTCTTATCTCTAACATTTCTCTACGAAGGCCACACAGCCTGAGAAAAAATTCCAGAACCCAGCGGTTGGTGTTTGATATGAGCCTGTAATCCGATCGTGAATACTGCCCATCCAGGGAATCACATGTGCTTTCAGGCCATCTGGACAGCTGTGGCCACAGGTGTCCAAGCTCCTGGGTCTTCAGGGAGAGTGTACCTTTCACTGTTCCTTTGCCCACTACCTCCCAGTCTTGCCACAAATCTCACTACCTGGCTTGAAGGTACCTCTGCATTCTTGTCCATACTTCATGATTGATACAATCAAAGTGAGGGTCTTGTCTTCAGTCTCAAAGAATCTGTGAATAAGAACTAGTATATTGAGCTCCTAATCTCCTTTCTTGAGAAGTACATGGTCACAGATTTCTCTTTCCAACATTGCCTTTCTCAGCTTCACTTTTAAGGACTTTGGCATGCTCAACCCTTTTCCCACGAATCCCTGAGGTGGGTGCAGCAGGAAAATGACTTCACACATTTGAGATCAAAAGTCAGTAGAAGCATCAATGTGGAGTTCATTATATTAGAATGAAAAACAGAGGTAGAGAAATCAATGAGAACAAACATTTAAGTGTTGGCCGATGGGAAAAACGATAAACGTATTTATTTTTTTTCGATCAAAGAGCTAGCATTTTTTTGGTATTGGTTTGACTTGTTTGTGAAGATCTGAATATTAAGGCTTTACAAACAGTACAATACAAACAGTAGTTTCTTGGTAAAGTTGTCTAATACCTGTCAAGGAAGTGTGTACGAATACTGGATTGCGGCACACCCATGAAAGGATTATTTTCAGTAGTGCACAGAAGTTAAGAATATGGGCTTTATAGTCAGGGGTGTACATTTGGACCCAAGATCTGCCACTTAACAGCTGTGTGACTTTGAGAAAGTTGCTTCACCTCTCTGAGCTTCAGCTGTAAAGAGGGATGATAATTGTACCAATAAGGTGGTGGTGAAGGGATAACGAGATAATGACACACACTAAGCAATCAATAAAGGGAAACGCCACAAAGAAGAATGAAGGACAACCCACGGGACATGAAGCGGGCATTTAGAGAACTTGGTATTTTCTACAGGTTTGTTAAAACAAGTTCAACACTACTAATAGAGCTTTTAAATAGGCATTCATTGTGCAACAACAAGAGATACTCTGTTATGTCCAGTCCAGTATTTAAAAAAGACCCCTTCATCAATCTTACTTTTCTGCTGTCAGATCTATGGGGAATCAAAACATCGACCACGACCAAGGGAGTCGGATGTAAAAAGTGAACACTTCATTTATCTAACTGCCAGCATTCCAGCTTGAAACCTAGACGCTTTTCCTTCTAATATTTGCATATGAGCCTGTCTCTCCAACTAGGTTGTCTATCTGTTGGGGGCGGAGACCCTATTTCTCTTTAGATCTCTCCCAATAGAACGTAAAACTGTGCTCTTCTCATATCATGTGCTCTCCTCACATTGTTTAAGTAAAGCATACAAATGCACAGCTCCCAAATGATGATGTGGTTTAGGATGCTTTGATTTGTTGAACTTCCCTGAACTTGCTGAAATCAGGAAAGCTACCGCTGATGTCTGAGGCGTTTTGACTGTTGATACCGTATCACTGTCCAGGTTAAGAGTGCTTCTGAGTGAGACAGAGCAGACAGCTAATTCAAAGCTTGGCTCTAACTGTTTATGAGCTGTATGGCCCTTTCTGAACCTCAGTCTCTTTTTCTGTTAAATGGAGACAACAGCAATTAACACTTATTCTCAGGAGGGTTTTTGGAGGATCAGACGAGATGTGTCTATAAAGCACTTTGCATTGGGATGGTACAAACATCTTTCATTGATACCTCTCTTCATCATCTGCCAAAGGTCCACCCTGAACCTCAGCCCAGCACAAGGTAGTCAAATCCTATTCAAACTCTAATCATTTCTGTAGGTGGGCATCAATCTATACTTGACATGTGCAAGTCAACAACCCCCCCTACACTTCTTCTTACCTTCAATACAAGGAAAATTGTCAAAGGAAAACTTTCCATCTGGCAAAGGCTGCCTTGGCTAACTTCCAGAACCATGGTTTGCAATATTAACAATTTAGCCTGAAGGTGAAGGTTTAAAAAAAACTTTTAAAAATCTGTGCATTTATTTTTATTATAGGGTAAAAGTGTTTTGAAGTTTTATAAACAGGTAGTATGAGGCTTGAGTATCTGTAATTTCCTACCCTATAATCCCTACAAACCTAGCACTTATTTTTGTAGATCTATACAATTTTTAAGTTTCTTGCAGGATATCTGGGTTAACATAGCACCACTATCTTTTTCTCCTATCTTTATGCATAAAAAAATTTCATCAAAAAAACCCCATGAATTTCCATTTAAAAGATGTCTTCTAATACAGCCTGATATTAAGCTTTTTGTTTGATTTCACCTCAAAAAAGGATACATAGACTATGAAAATTAATGGCTTTCCATTAAAAGGCTTGCTTTGGTCATTATTCTTTTATAGCAAATGTTTATGCTAGTGCAAGTATTTTTTTTTAACTTAAAAAAAACCTTAAGAAAAGGAAGTTAAATGAGGAAACAACAAATTCTCACTTCTTACTCAAGTCAGAATGAAAGGCATATTTTAACTTTCAAATTCTAAATCTCACTCAAAAAAGCTTTCAAAGTACTGACTCATTGCAGAAGTTCTGCTTAACATTCTGTGGGGATGGATGTTCAAGCATTAAACTTCCCTAAGAGGCTCTGAAATGTGTATAGGTTTGCCTGGGGACAGTTGTACTCAACATGTGGTACACATATATGTCATACATGAGGTGTTAACAGAGATAATTTTGCCCTGTGGAGTTCTTTTCACAACTCAATCTTCCAGATCTATGTTAATGAGTACTTCCTTTTGTTTTATGAGATTAAAACTTCTCACTTAGGGTTTTGGAAGCAAGGCAGGAACTTTGCAAATAAAAGTAAATGGCTGGACTTGTGGGTAATTACTATGGTTTGAATATGTTCCCCCAAATTTATATGTTGGAAACTTAATTCCCAATGCAACAGTACTGGGAGGTATTTGGCTTTTTTGGGGGAGCCTTCCTGAATAGATTAATGCTGCTATAAAAAAGGTTGCAGGAGTGGGTTCTCTCTCTCCTGCTCTTCTGCCATGTGAGGACGCAACATTCCTCTTCTCTGGAGGATGCGGCATTCAAAGCGCCATCTGGGAAGCAGAGAATAGGCCCTCACCAGATACTGAACCTCCTTGCGCCTTGATCTTGGACTTCTCAGCCTCCAGAACTGTGAGAAATAAATTTCTGTTCTTTATAAATTACGCAGTCTCAGGTATTGTTATAGCAGCACAAAATGGAGTAAGATAGTAATTTTCTATTAGCTACTGAGTGTCAAGTAGGTTTTGTGAACACACATACACACACACACACACATACACACAAACACAGCTAGCTCTTAGAGAGAGACCACCTGATTTTCATGTCCTCTGATTCTAGTTCCTTCATGAAATCCTCATTCTGCCTTTTCAAGTTTCCTGCACACCCAGACACAGATCCTGTTACTGCTGCCATGTCTGTCTCCTCACTCTCCTCATGTACTTCCTTGCTGATGTCCTGGTGCTGTAACATTCTGAGGCACCAGCCCCCCAAAATACCAATGTCACGTCTGTGGCCAAATCGGGAGTCAGAAAGACCCCCAGCATGTGACCCAGTGCCTGGAGCACAGCAGGCATCCTGACAAAGTGCCAGTGAACCACAGGGCCCAGGCATGGAGAGGCAGGAAGTGGGCTGAGAAAAACAACAGTGAGTGGTGGGGATGGTGGAAAACTAGACAGTACATGCCTGAAAAGGGGCAGCAGCCACTCACCTCCAGCTGTGGCCTCCAGGGGGAAAATGCAGGCAGGTACAATGTTGACATCATCTGATCATTATGGAAGCCAGATATCTGGATTTTTATGTAAAATCACTTGATTTTTAAAGGTGGTCAACTAATTCTAAATTAAAAAAATAAAAAATACTGGAATATATTTGGCTTGTCAATTTGTAACTTTGGTTTAAAATCAGGCTGCTTAGTCCAATTTTCTTATGGATATTAGTTGAATGAATGAATGAGTGAGACCAGCCAGGCTGTTGGAAGTGAAGAGGTCCTTGCTATGCAACTCTTCTGCAGAAGATCAAGGACTCTGGCTCACTTCCTTGTCTCCCTCCAGCTTACATCTCTCACCTAGTGGAGGTAGCAGAGTCTGTTCCTCTCTGGCTTGGAATCAGACTGCGTTTCAGCACCTCCAGCTCCTCTGGGAGCATCACAGTGGAGACCATGCCACTAAGTTGTGACGATCCCATGGCTAATTCCCTCCTTTA
>VBSM01003204.1:39884939-39897223 GCA_008086735.1 Cheirogaleus medius | reverse complement strand
TTACAAAAGCAAGTATTCATTCAATGTATTCAACAAATAATGTATTGGGGCCCACTTGTGCCAGGCACTGGGGATAGGGCTAAGCTTGTTCTGAGTCCTGCCCTGTTGGAGACATAAGAGTAGAGACCGGCAGCACACGACAAATAAACACATTGATGGTGACGAGTGTTAGGGAGAATATAGAGCAGGGCAAGGGAGATTGAGAACTCTATCATTACTTTGATTCTGATATTTTCAAAACGTTGATTAAGGCCTCTCTCATCAGGTGACATTTGAAGGTTGGCTTGAAAGAAAGGAGGACAGGATTCATGTGGATATCTAGGGGAAGAGGGAACATGTGCAAAGGCCCTGAGGCAGGAGTGTGCTTAGAATTTGTGAGAAGGAGCTGCTAGGCAGCCAGAGAAGTAGAACTGAGGAAAAGACACATGAGAGGAAAGAGAGAAGGGCAGAGTGAGATGAGGAGAGAAAAAGGAGAGGAGGGTAGGGGAGGAGACGAGGGGTGGGAGGAGGAAAGGAAAAGAGGAGAGGTGGGGAGGTAAGCCGCAGGCAGCCTGGGGCCACCGTGAGGGCTTTTACTGATGGTCAGATTGTTTTAAGCAGCGGTGGGGCACAATTTCACTTACATTTTGGGGGAAGCTGCATTCTCAGTTGACAGTTTTGGGGCATGCCTTTTCTGAAGAATGATTCGTGGCTGCTGTAAATAAGCTAGACTCCTAGGCCAACAGAGGGCCCTTCAAACGGAGGGAGACGGGGAGTGTGAGAAGACAGGATGAAGGTTACTCGAGGTGGGAAGAAGAAGGTGAACACATCTGACCTTAGCTGGGGTCTACCATGGAGTTACATGGTATGGTCCTGGGAAAATAGTTTTCCCCAAATCTGTCTCATTTGAGAAGTGTGACACTGAGGGGGAACAGCCCAGGAGAGGTAGGGAACAGAAAGTGTTAAGCAGCAGGGCTGGCTAGGACAAACTGCATTAAAAACCTGGCTCTGCTATCGTTGAACTGTGACCTGGGGCAGGTAAGAAAACCACCTGGGGTGTCAGGGTCCTCCTCTTTAAAATGAGGATAACAGATCCTCTCTCATTGGCTTGCTGAGAGAATGGAGTGCGATAATATTTGCAAAGCATAGTACTTGGTACCTAGTAAGTGCTCAAATGTGACAGCTAAAAGAAGCTATTATTATCAAGTGTAAGTACTATCTTGAGCAAGCAAGATTCTATCTTGAGGACCTTTTCTGTCCTTTCTTAGTAATAAAATTTAGCACTTAACTGGCAATTATTCTCTGCCAGGCCTTGTTTTAAGTGCTTTTCATATATTAGCTCATATACTCTTTCTTTTTAAAAAGACAGGGTCTCGCTATGTTGCCCAGGCTGACCTCACACTCCTTGCTCAAGCGATCCTTCTGTCTCAGTCTTCTGAGTAGCTGGGACTATAGGCATGCGCCACTGCTCCTGGCATATATTAGCTCACACACTCTTAAAACAACCCTATGAGATAGGTATTATTACTATTCTATTTTTACAAATAGGAAGGCTGAAGCACAGAGAGGTAAACAAATCATCCAAGGTCACACAGCTAGTGAAGGACAGAGTTGGAAGTGGAACCCAGGGGTTCTAGTTCCAGACTCAATCTAAACTCTTATTAGAGTGCTATGCTAGACTTCCTCTCTGATGATTCAGTGCTCACAATTCTTTATCAAAGACAGAAAACAAGCGAGGCGTGATGGTACACGCCTGTAGTCTCAGCTGCCCAGGAGGCTGAGGTGAGAGAATTGCTTGAGACCAGGAGTTTGAGTCTAGCCTGGGCAACATAGCAAGACCCCATCTCTAAACACAGCCAATCAACCAACCAACAAACCAACAAAACAAACAAAAACAAGGATAGGAAACAGTTCTAATATCCTTCAGTTATGTTTGGGATCTTATGTGTTTGGTTCCTTAGTACTCAGCAAGTGGACAGGCTCCTAGGAGAATGAACTGGGAACCAGCTCAACCTGGGTATAGATATAACATCAATCTGGGCAGGTCACCAAAACTTCCCTGGGCCTCTGTATGCATCCATGAAGTAGGGAAGATGGTATTCATATGAGATAATAGACAAGTGTTCGATAAGTAGAAACTACTATTGCCAATAGTGATAATGATACATAATGTTCAGGAAAAATACTACTATACAGTAGATCCTCTCTTTTTAAATAGTTTTATTGTCTTTTTAAAAAATATTTTTATAATGTTTATTTCAAAATATCAGGGGGTACAAGTGTTCTTGTTACATGGATGAATTGCATAATGCTGAAGTCAGGGGGTTTAGTGTGCCTGTCACCAGAATAGTGTATATTGTACACAATAGGTAAGTTTTTATCCCTCATCCCCTTCCCATCCTCCCCCTTCTTAGTTTCCAGTGTCTTTTGCACCACTTTATGACCATGTGTACCCATCATTTAGCTTCCACTTATTAGTGAGAACATGTGGTGTTTTTCCATTCCTAGATACTTCATTTAGAATCCTGATCTCCAGTTCCATCCAAGTTGCTGCAAATGACATTATTTCATTCCTTTTTATGGCTGAGTAGCACTCCATGGTGTGTGTGCACACACACATGCACGCACACACACACATTTTCTATATCCACTCATGAATTGATGGGCACTTAAGTTGATTCAATGTCATTATGATTGTGAATTGTGCTGCAATAAACATTCAGGTACAGGTGTCTTTTTGATAAAATGACTTCTTTTTCTTTGGGTAGATACCTAGTAGTGGGATTGCTGGATCAAATGGTAGGTCTACTTTTAGTTCTTTAAGGAATCTCCATACTGTTTTCCATAGATGTTTTACTAATTTACAAATCCACCAACAGCGTATAAGTCTTCCTTTTTCACCATATCCATGCCAGCATCTATTGTTTTTTAACTTTTTAATAAAGGCCATTCTGTATCTCTTTGTGGTTTTAATTTGCATTTCCCTGATGATTAGTGATGTAGACCATTTTTTCATATGTTTGTTGGCCATTAGTCTATCTTCTTTTAAAAAGACTCTGTTCATGTCTTTTGCCCACTTTTTAATGGGGTTATTCTTATTTTTTTTTCCTCACTGATTTGTTTGCATTCTTTGTAGATTCTGGATATTGGCCCTTTGTTGGATGTATAGTTTGTGGCTATATTCTCCCATTCTGTAGGTTGTCTATTTACTCTGTTGATCATTTTCTTCACTGTGCAGAAACTTTTTAATTTAATTGAGTCTCATTTATTTATTTTTGTTTTTGCTGTATTTGCTTATATGATCATAGTCATAAATTCTTTGCTGAGGCCAATGTCTAGAAGAGTTTTTCCTATGGTTTCTTCCAGAATTTTTATGGTTTCAGGTCTTACATTTAGGTCTTTAATCCATAATGAGTTAATTTTTGTATACAGTGAGTGATAGGGATTCTGTTTCATTCTTCTGCTTGTGGCTATCCAATTTTCTTGGCACCATTTATTGAACAGGGTTTCCTTTCTCCAGTATATGTTTTTGTCTGCTTTGTCAAAAATCAGTTGATCATAGCTATATAGTTTTATTTCTGGGTTCTCTATTCTGTTCCACTGGTCTATGTCTCTGTCTTTATGCCAGTACTGTACTGTTTTGGTTACTATAACGTTGTAGTATAATTTGAAGTTAGGTATTGTGATGCCTCCAGATTTGTTCTTTTTGCTTAAGATTGCTTTGGTTATTCGGCCTCTTATTTGGTTTCATGTGAAGTTTAGGATTATTTTTTCTAGATCTGTGAAAAATGATGTTGGTATTTTGATGGGAATTGCATTGAATATGTAAATCACTTTGAGTGTTACAGACATTTTAATAATTTCGATTCTTCTAATCCATGAGCATGGGATCTTTTTCCATTTGTTTTTGTCTTCTGTGATTTCTTTCATCAGTGTCGTGCTCTTCTTGTAGAGGTCTTTCACCTCCTTGGTTAAGTATTTTATTTTCTTTGCAGCTATTGTAAATGGTATTGCATTCTTGATTTGGCTCTCATCTTGACTGTTATTAATATATAAAAATGCTACTGATTTGTGTGCAAAATCATTTGTGTGATTTTGTAGCCTGAGACTTTGCCAAACTTATTTATCAATTCTAGGACTCTTTTGGTGGAGTTTTTAGAGTTTTCTAAATACAAAATCATATTGTTGGCAAGCCGGGATAGTTTGAGCTCTTCTTTCCTGATTTGGATGCCTTTCTTTCTTTCCCTTCCCTGATTTCTCTGCTCTGGCTATGTCTTCCAGTATTTGTTGAATAGAAGTGGTGACAGTGGGCACCCTTGTCTTGTTCCAGTTCTTAGGGGGAATGATGTCAACTTTTCCCCAGTCAGTATGATGTTGGCTCTGGGTTTGTCATATGTAGCTTTTATTATTTTGAGATATGTTCTTTCTATGCCTAGTTTGTTGAAGGTTTTATTTTTTTAATCCTGAAAGGGTGCTGGATTTTATTGAATGCTTTTCCTGTATCTATTGAGATGCTCATATGGTCTTTGCTTTTACTTCTACTTATGTGGTGAATCACATTTATTGATTTGTGTATATTAAACAATCCTTGCATCCCTGGGATGAAATCCACTTGATTATGGTGGATTATCTTTTTGATATGCTGTTGAATTTTATTTCCTAGTATTTTGTTGAGGATTTTTGCTTCTATGATCATAAGGGATATTGGTCTGTAGTTTTCATTTTTTGTTGTGTCCTTTCCTGGCTTTGGATACTAAGCTAGTGATACTAGCTTAGTAGAACAAGTTAGGGAGGTTCCCTCCTTCTTGATGTTATGGAATAGTTTCAGCAGAGTGGGTGCCAGTTCTTCTTTGTAGGTATGATAGAATATGGCTGTGAATCCATCTGGGCCAGGGCTTTTTTGTTGTTGTTGTTGTTGGGAGATTTTTTATTACTGTTTCAATGTTGCTATTAGTTATCAGTGTGTTCAGGATTTCTCAAACTCCTGACCTCAAGTGATCCTCCCACCTTGGCCTCCCAGAGTGCTAGGATTACAGATGTGAGCCACTGTGCCTGGCCCAGGATTTCTATTTCTTCCTGATGCAGGCTTGGGAAGTTGTGTGTTTCCAAGAATTTATCCATTTCCTCTAGGTTTTCTAATTTATGTGTGTAGAGGTTTTCACAGTAGTCATGAATAATATTTTGTATTTCTGTGGTATCAGTTGTAATTTCTCCTTTTTCATTTCTGATTGAGTTTATTTGAGTCCTTTCTCTTCCATCTTTAGTAAATCCAGCCAGTGGTCTATTGATTTTGCTTATCTTTTCAAAGAACTAACTTTTTGTTTCATTGGTCCTTTGTATTTTTTTTTTTTTTTTTGGTTTCTATTTCATTTAGTTCTGCTCTGACTTTTGTTATTTCTTTCCTTCTGCTAGCTTTGGGTTTGGTTTGTTCTTCTTTTTTTAGTTCCTTGAGGTGTGTCATTAGCTTGTTAATTTGTGGTTTTTCTGTCATTTTTATGTAAGCAGTTAAAATTAACTTTCCTATGAGCACTGCTTTTTCTGTATCCTGCAGATTTTGGAAGCTTATATTGCCCTCGTCATTCGATTTGAAAAAATTTTTTATTTCCATCTTGATTTCATCAATAACCTAAGGATCATTCAGGAGCAGGTTGCTAATTTCTATGTATTTGTGTAGTTTTGAGAGTTTCTCTTGGAATTGATTTCTAGTTTAATTCCACTGTGGTCTGAAAAGATGCATGGTACAATTTCAATTTTTCTAAATTTGCTGAGATTTGTTTATGGCCTACCATATGATCTATCTTGGAAAATGTCCCATGTGCTGATGAGAAGAATGTATAATCTGCAGTTTTGGGGTAGAAGACTAAAGACAGGACCACATTCCTTTCTAGCTTATAAGATCTCTGTTGAGAAGCTTGCTGTTATGAGTTACTTGATATTTTTAACTTGTGGCTCATAGGAGTTCCTCTTTCATACTGACTTTGGCCCGTCCAATGACTATATGCCTTGGTCATGCCCTTTTTGCAATGAATCTCTCAGGTTTTTATGGAGCTTCTTGTATCTGGATGTCTAAATTTCTACCAAGACCAGGGAAGTTTTCCTCGATTATTCCTTCTAATAGGTTTTCCAAGCTTTTTGTTTTTCTTCTTTACCCTCAGGGATGCCTATGATGGTTATATTTGGCTGTTTTACATAATCCCATATTTCTCATAGACTTTGTTCTTTATTTTTGACTGACTGGATCAATTTGAAAGAATTCTTCTGCTTGGTCTAGTCTATTCTTAAAACTTTCCACTGTGTTTTGTATTTCTCTAAATGAATTTTTCATTTCCAGAAGTTCTATTTGGGTTTTTAAAAAAATATATCTATCTCTTTAGTAAATTTTTCATTCATTTCCTGAATTATTTTTCTGGTTTTTTTTAGTTGGTTTTCTATTTTCTTGGATCTCATTGAGCTTCTTTATAATCTGTATTTGGAATTCTTTATCTGTCATTTCAGTATTTTCATTTTGATTGAGATCCGTTGCTAGAGAGCTGGTATGTTCTTTTGGGGAGGTACTTTCACTATGATTTTTCATATTTCTAGAGTTCTTGCACTTATTCCTTCTCATCTGGAGCAGCTGTTGCTTCTTGCCTTGAGATTTTCTTTAGTTTAGATAGGACTTCTCCCACCCCCTTACTCTAAAGGGTATGCCTGTAGCATATGTTGCATCAGAACATTTGGCTTTGCTTATGGGTACTTTGATGGGAGTCTAGGTTCTGGATGGATACCTTGGTTATAGATATTCTTGGTGTGGTGGTTTTCTCAACTGCTAGTTATTTGTAGGCTGTACCGGTGGTGTACTATGTGCATAGGCAGATTCTTGTCTCTTGTTGATGAGGGAAGATGGAGGTTTTTGAAATCCTTCCTCTCTCCCTAGCCCTGTGGTCTTCTTGACAGTGGGAATTATACTGGGATGCTGTTTAGTCTCTGAGATAGTAGGTGGTGCTTATAGGTTAGAGTCAGCCATGCTCTGTATGAGTGAGTCAGTAAATGCTATAAAGGGTTGTACGAGTTGTCCTCCCTGCCAGTAGGTGGTGCTTGGTGGAAATAGGTAGCTCCAGTGTTGTTTTTTGGGACCTGTGACCAGCTCTCTAGTCCCTTAGGAGAAGCACTTGAATGCCCCAGGTGGTAGGCAGGGCCCCAGAGGAGCTCCCAGAGGACTCCTTATTCTCTACCAAAGCAGAAGTGGGTGAGGGAGTGAGGCTGAGTGGGGCAGGGTCAGATGAGCCTGCCTTCAGCCTCCACAAAGACAGGCATAAGAGCTGTCTCAGCAGGGATCAAGGGCCAGCTCCTAGGCTGCTGGGGAAAGCCACCAGGGAAGGTACAAAGTGGCCCCACCAAGCCAAACAGTTTGCTTGCAGGAGAGGGCAGTCTGGGATTCACAGTCTGGCTGTTGGGAGTGAGTTTCACTCTTCTCCCTCTTTCCTTATCCCTCTGATCTTCTTCTGGCATCTGGCCACAAGCAGCAGCCCAAACTAGGTGAGCTCCCCAGCAAGGCCACTGCTTCCCTGGGAGCTTCCCTGCCCAGGATCTTGCCTCGGACTGAAAGGGCAGCTTTCCTGTTGGGGGAGGGGTGCTCTGTGGGCATGCTGCAGCTCACTGGACTCTCCTTTAGTTCCTTTAGTTTTGCCCACATGGGCTCCCTCGCCTCCTACTATTAGTTCACAAATCTCCACTCCATGCTCCCAAGCAACAGGATCAATTCCTGGGAGTATGGGATCTGGTCTATAGACCTGTCCTCTTATCCCCCAAGTTCAATCCCTAACCATGCCGGAGAGAAACATGCTGGCCCCAAGTTGCACATGGAGTGCTCAAGCAGGCTTAATGTCCCTCTGCTTTGGGGTATGCCCTGCTCTGCTGGAGCAGCCAGGCAGGCAGCTCAGGGGAAGGCCTGCTGGCAGGGAGCTCACAGTCCTAGCACCCCTTGGTCTGCTTCAGATCTTTAAGAGGCAAGGCATGAGCCCTATTCTCTGTGGAAGCCTCGGTGTGATGGGCATACCAACAGAGGGGAAGCGGCCACTCCTAGGAGCCACAGCTCAATCGTACCTTGGGACTCCCATGCTGACTCACGTGGGAACTACCACACCTATGTTGGCAGCTGTGGGCAGGGAAGGGGAGGAGGAGGAGAAGAGTCTGAATGGAGGAGAGCTGGCACTCTGGTCCCCTTTGTCCCAAGGGGCCTCCCTGGCTTGCTGCACTCTCCTCTCCTCTGAAGGCAGCCCGCCTTGAATGTGCAAGCTCTGGGATCACACATTCCACCAGGACCCACCAGCCCTTTGTGGCCACCACAACCTGGGCAGGAGTTGGGAAATGTTTGTGTGGGGACCAGTGACAAGGAAACTGAAGGGCTGAAGCTCCCTGGGGAGGACGAAGGCATACAATGGATGGAAAAGCATTATGGCGCCCATTGCTTTAGCTCAGGTCTGTGATGAAGGGGACTGACTGGCAGCCCAGTGCTCTCTTCTCAGGAAGCTTCCAGTTCACTGGCAGCAGCAGCTTTTGGGCTTGTGAGGCTGAAGAAGCTGCCCAACAGTTCGGGAGCCTGCAGCCTGCCAGAGGTGCAAGGGGAGGAAAAACAAACACCCCCACCTACCCTTTCCGTGGGCCTCCAGATTCTTTGGGGTTGATCTCTGCTGACATCTTGCTCTGTTCCACAACTTCTCCCCATGGAGTCTCCAGTAGGTTCTGGCACTTTTTCCTCAGAATTACACCTGGGCTATGTTCTCTTCATCTAAAACTTTTTCTTCTTTCGGAGACAAGCTGGTGACTGATGTCTCTAGTCAGCCATCTTGCCTCTCTGCTCCTGCATTTATCTCAATTTTATTGTCTCTTTGGTCATGGTAGTAATTTTCACCCTGAATTTTTAATAGTCATCTGCCTTGTTATGACTTTGATTGCTCATCAGAAGAGACTGTGGTCCTCTTTTCTCTGAGTCTTTGGGAGACAGATATACACCTCCCTGACATGACCTGCCTGGTCCTGCCTAGAGAGTCCTGCCTGGGCTGCAGGAGCAAACATTGAGCAATTCTCACTTCCTTGAACTGAAACCAACAAAACACAGGACCAACAGGGCTCAAAGGGTGGAGAGAGGGAAGATAGATATCACCATTTTTTTCTATGCTCCTCTTTCCCTCAAAGGTCAACCCTGAGCATTTTTATCCCCAGCATTCTATTTTCTCCTCCTTATCTCAAACCAGAGGAAAGGAGAGCTTTTTAAACACTCTGGCAAAGGAGGCACTTCAAGTCTTCCTAAGTAGTAGCAATAATAACAATAATAATAATAACATTCCTAGTCCAGGGATAGGTCAGAGCTCCCAGGACTGAGGCTGGTGTCTACACGAGGAAAAGAAGGAGTGCTGAGTTGGACATGAAATGACACAAGGAGGCAGAATAGCACAAGAACTATAAACACAGACTTTGAGTCAGGCAGATATAGGTTCAAATTCTGTCTCTACCATTTACTTCCTGTGTTATTGGTGAGGCAGGACAAAGCTTCTTTACATATCAGTGTCCTCTGAATGATGGAGCAGGGCTGCTGGAAGGATTAAATGAGATGGTTTATTTAAAGCACTCAGCGTAGTGCCTGGCCTGTGGTAAGCACTCTGCAAGTGTTGTTTGGTGGTATTATCTTTAGACAAATCGATAGCAGAAGCTACTTCTCACTCAAAAAGTGCAACATCCAGTATCCTTGTTTTAGGTTCATAAAGATGTACCCCTGAGTAAATATAATGGCTTGTTTAGAGAAAATGTTAAAATCAATATGAGATACTGAATTTATTAGAAAGATCAATTCAGACTGCCATGCTGTGATCTCAAAGACTGATAATTCTAGTTCCCCAAGACTTACCTATAAATAAGACAAAATCTGTATTCCAACCATTCATCTGTGCCTTAGGTACATTGCTTCTTCTCATGAATGATGTCCTGTTCAGATGTTTTTGTCCCTGGAGAGGCACTACTCAGCTTTGTTTGGACTAAACCTTCACCTAGGCAGGCTGGCTTTACCCCTTCCACACACTGTGGTCTGCCCAGAGCACACTAAGGAACAATGGACAGATGAACCAATCGGTGGTGTGTGTCCCTGAGACAGACTGGGTTAGATTAATGGTGGTTTCAAGTTCTTTTGTATTCTTCCCATTGAGAGGGGGAGTCTCATTCTTTTCCCTTTGAGTCTGGGCCGGCCTTAGTGACTGCTTGACTGAATGCAGTAGAAGGCACATCTTCCCAGGCTAGGTCATACGAAGCTTTGCAGCTTCCACTTGAGCCTCCTGGAAGGTTTGCTCTTGGAGCCCTTAGCCACCGTGTAAGAAGTTCATCTACGTGGAAAGATCCTGAGGAAACACGGAGAGTCAGAGGGACCCAAACGAGCCCAGCCTTCCAGCTGTGCCTTTATAAGTGCCAGACATGGGAGTGAGGGCCTTTTGAACCTTCTAAGCTACCCATCCAGCAGCTGAATACCATCAAATGACCTCCAGTGATGTCACATGGAACAGAAGACTCAACCAGGTGATCCCTGCCCAAATTCCCGATCCACAAAGTCATAAGCAATAATAATACGGTGGTGGTTTTAAGTCACTAAGTCTTGGGGTGCTTTGTTGCATGTCAATAGATCACTGAAACACACACGGCTGGAGCTTGTTGCTCAGGCTGAGAGGCTGAACCAACCACCAATGAAGGCTTTCAGGCAAGGGCTCAATCACTGGATTCTGGAAGACAAAGACACCTGAGTGGCACAGATGAGACAAAGGGAAATGTGTTTCCATAGGCCATCTGTCCTAGACGATGTGTTCAAATGAATCTGAATACTTCTCTCTGTGAACAGTGACCATATGCCAGTGATGCCAATGCACTACTCAGCCAGGCGAACCCCGGTAACATCCACGAACTGTCCTTTAGTGTGACAGGGGAGCTACTGCAGTGTTCGCACTGTCAACTTGGTGATGTCACCTGCCTGCTCCACATTGTTAAAAGGTGGCAGTTTGGCATGAGGATGTGTGAATTCAAGTGATCAGATGCAAACTAAAAGAGAAGCGACTATTTCTGAGAGCTGTGGGTTAATTTTTTTGGGCTGTTCTCGGAATGGAAAATGATTGTGAATTTTGGGGGAAAAATACCAGAGCAATCTGTTTTCTTGGCCGCATGCTATGGAGCAATTTTAAAGCATTGAAGTGCTTTTCATATTTTCTAATCACTCAAGGCCAGAGCTGATTATGGCTCTCAGTCTCTCTCAGATTCACACCACTGGAGCCCTCCACGTCTTCCAGGGAGAGGTTTCACCTTGAAAGCAGGTGCCCAGATGCAGAAGGCACATCTTGCTACAGCAGGAACAAACAGTTTAATTGTAGCACAGCTCCACAAGGGCCAGGTGTTTTGGAAAATCACTGATGGCCCAACTCCGAGACGACCCAGATTCGCTTTCTCTTATCTCACAGAAACAAAACATAACCTCCTCTCCAAAAAGAAAAAACAAAAACAAGCCCTACCAGAAACTGATTTCCTACAAACAGAAAAACAGAGAAATTTAGATTGTTGAGATCTGTGGGCAAGGACACACACACACATACACACACAGAGTCGCATATGAAATAATATAGAAGGTGTCCCAAGAAATTGCTAGCTGTGGTTTCCTCTGTGAAGAATTGGGGAACTAGAAAAGTTGAGGGGTTGATGCAGAGGAAGAATTTTTTCAACCTAACCTTTTGAATTTTTAAGAATCATGTGTTGTATTATTTTTCAAAATGATGAAGCAGAATAATTCCAAATCTGCATATGGTACTTACGATGTGCTAGGCAGTGTGTTAAATGCTTTACGTACATTGGCTCTTTTAATCCTTACAACAACCCTGTGATGCAGACATCATTATATAACATTCTGATTTTACAGAAGAGGAAACTAAAGTACTGAGAGGTTAAGTGACTTGTCCAAAGTCACACAGCTAGTAAATGCAGAACCCAGATCTGGACCCAGAGTCCGGTCCTGGAGTCTGTCCTCTTAATTGCTACATAACACTGCCTTGCTAAAAATAAAGATACTCAGTCGCTTACTCATAATTGAGTTGGAGCAGATAAAATCATTCCTTTCTTCTCTTATATGGTCCCCCAGGGAAATGGGGTGGAGAAGGTCGCTCAAAATTATACCCCAAGGTATAATTCATCGATTATCTTCAACCTGTGCTAGGCTGGGCGCGGGGTGGCTCACACCTGTAATCCTAGTACTCTGGGAGGCCAAGGCAGGGGGATCGCTTGAGCTCAGGAGTTCGAGACCA
>VBSM01003204.1:39844105-39884839 GCA_008086735.1 Cheirogaleus medius | reverse complement strand
AAAAAAAAAACCAAACAAAACACACAAAAAATCCTGTGCTGCTTTAGAATTGTGTAAATTTCAAGACTTTGGCCAAGTCCCTTAATCTTTCTGAGCATTAGCAACTACTAGGTGTCAGGTGCTCTGCTAGGCTTTGAGGACAACTAATAAATAAAATAGAATCCCTGCTCTCATGAAATTTCCCATATCCTGGCAGAGACAGGCAATAAACAAATACCCAAACTGTAATGTGAGCAATAAAGAAAAATTAAAAGGTGCATTGAGAGATGAGTACTGGGGACCCTGATTTATACTGACTGGTCAGGAAGTGTCATTTAGACAGGGTGCTGAAGAACAGAAAGGAGTAAGCAGGAAACATGGAAGGGCATGGGAGAAGGAAACGTGTTCTAGTGCAGGGAACAGCCTAAGCAAAGACCCTGAGGCAGGGAAGAGTTATCTGAGGACAGAAAGGCTTGTGTGGCTAAAACAAAGTGAGTGTAATTGAATCTGGAGCAAGAGACAAATCATGTGGACCATGGTAAGGATTTCGCAATTTTTCTTAAGAGCCCTGGGAAGCCAATGAAGGTTATAAGTAGTAATGATACAACTTGATTTCCTTTTTGGAAGATAACTTGGGCTGCTGCGTTGTTAATAGGTATAGGTGAAGGCACTGGAAGAAGGGGAAGACCAGCTAGGAAGCTATTGAAGGAATCCAGGCAAGCGATGGAGATGGCTTAAAGTAAAGTGCTGGTGGAGGGAGCGCAGTAGATAAATTTGAGATCTAAGTTGGTGGCACAATATTCTGTGAAAGGAGAACAATAATGTTAGCTATGAAGTGTTATTGTGAAGCATAAGTTTATCACAAGGTGCCAAACAAAGATAACTATTACTGTAGATGAAGAAACCACGTACTAGAGAGACCCTAACTTGCCCAAAGTCACACAGCTGCTTAGTGGTGGGGAGAAAGAGGTGAAGCAGTTGGCCTGCAATCCTTCCATTCCCTCCTCTGGGTGTACACTCTGTGAGAAGGAAAAGGAGGCTGGTGAGCAGGTCCTTGCCAAATGGACCTCTGGGCAAATAGAGTAATGATGCCGAGGATGTCCCTGGCTAAGGATTGGCTCTAGTGCATAGATCTCAGGATCTATGAAGCAGGGCTCCTTGGAGAATATCATGTCAGCTATACACCTCTCTGGAGTACAATAGGGAGATGTTTCATAACTGAAATGCTCCATGCTCGGCAGTGAGAGGTGACCCTGTGATGCTCACCTGTTATTCTGGGTGAGGCATGTGTGTCCAATGAGAAAAGATAGGACCTGGAGAGCCACTCTTGGGGTCCCCTGTTTTTCTTTACATCATATGAATCTCTTGATTGCCTGTACCCTTGAAATTATGTAGCAAATCTTGATATTGGGTAAGATATCTGATTTCTGTGACATGATTTGACAATCACATTCCCTGGATGTGTTCAGTGGCACACAACTGTTCCCCAGATTGTACTCTTTCCACGATCCCTATTAGCTTCCGTGGAACATCAGGCCTGATTATAAGGTCCAGGGATGAAGGGATGACAGACTTGGTTTGCTCGAACCCCTTACTAGTGGCAAAACTAATATTTACTTGACACATCAGATACCTATCTAATTGAAAGATAATTTTTTAGGATACTTATACAGTCGAAGAAACACAGTAAATCTGGCTTCATTGTGATGAAAACTGGAAGTACATGATACTGGATTCTCTGTGATGGTTCGTAAGATTACCATGGGAGGTGAAGGAACCAGGACTTTGTGTCTCCAGTGACTGATCCTAAGCAGTTATTGTAGGGAGAGTTCTTTGGATGCGTAGGCGCTCACCTCCCACCCTCCAGCTGCCAAAGAATCAGTACAACATCAATGTTCTGCAGTGAACATCATTCCCCAAACTACGCATGGCCCTCCTAAGTCATGGAGTTCTTGTTCCCTCTCTCTTTTTTAGGGTGCATAATTTATCTTCACACACAACTTTGTTTTGAAACTTAGAAATGATGATTAAAAGAGAGCTGTTTCTCTAGCTGGAAGGGAGGAATACCTTTTTGTCCTCTCTGCGTCATAACACCCTGTATTTATGCCGGAGGCGTTAAGAGACAGAATCAGCACATGAACCGTATCCTACTCCTGGTATAAAAACTAGCGATCATGAAATGAGCTGTTGCAGATAAAGCATGTCCAAGGGCCAGGGCTGCTTCTGGCAGATGCTAAACAAGAGGATGTTGTCAGGTGTGTGTGACGATCGCATACATGTGTTTTATGCAGAGAAGCCGTTTGACATTCTCTTTTTCCTGAAACAAGCTCCCAAATCAAAGCCCGATGCTTACCTTCGGCGAGCGGGTCAAGGGTGTGTATCATGAGCTGGAAGATGCTATTCCTCATGAGACTGTTGTGAAGGGAAGCAGAACTTCCACCCCGCTGGAGACGTGGCTTAGCCTGAGCAGAGAAACCAAAGACGTGGTTAGTCTCAGAAACGAAAGGCAAGTGCATTATAGACAAGGTCTTCACCTAGCCTGGTGGCCACTCATTTCTGTCACATGATCACACACTATTAGAACCAAAGTGTTTCAAAGTACATTTCAAATCCCCTGAGCGAATGGCTTTCTCACATCCTTTTCTACTAAATAAATGAATTGTTTCCATTTTTTTAGAGCTTAGCAAATGCCAGGCAATATGCTATATGCTTCACATCCCTTGGTTTATCTCATTCTCAGAATTAACCCTTTGAAGTAGATTTTGTTGTTATTCCCTTTAGATAGATGAGAAAGCTTCATCTTGGAGAAGTGAAGTGAGGTGTCCAAGTCACATAGACAACAAGCAGAGGCTGCAGGAATGAATCTCAGGTCTGCTTTTCTCAAAGGCTATCTGAACTAGTGAGTGGTCTCTAATATTTGGATTGTGCATCCTATCTGTAAATGTTTAAGAGTGTGTATATATATCTATATCTATATCTATGTCTCTATTTATATCTCTATCCACATCCATGTAGACATACATACCAAAATAGGAGTATATAAAAACATTTCCAAAAATACAAGTTAAGAAGAATGATAAAGAAAGTAAATGCTAGAGGTGCTAATATTTCCTCCTTGCTTCCCAAGGGATCATGTCACCCATCTCCTGGGGTACCTCATCTCTAGCCTGGGACCACAGCTCAAATTCAGAAAGTAGGATGGTCTACGCAGAGAGAGATTTGAAGAGCTAGAACCTCTTATCATGAATCCACGGAGAACCCTCCTAACTCCAAGGAGGGGCTTCTTTTGCACAAACTCCTACTAGCTGTGATCAAATAAATGGAACTGATAGGTGAGAGAATCAGAATGAGCTTCTAGAGATAAGGTTACCAACAAACTCTTTCTTTTATCTTTGAAAGCAAACAATCTAAAAAAACCTTCAAGCCCTGTGCATTTTGACAGATTTTTATCCTGAATAGGAACTACTTTCTCCTCCTTGGATAACTTTGTGCTGATTATCACAGAGGAAGATGCTCAGAGGCATCTTAGACAGACAGATTCATAGACAGACAGATTTAAGGGGGAGGAAGGTCCTGTAATGTAAGGGAATTAATTTCTTTTTGAACTTCTGGAGCTAAAGATTGACATGGAATTTTTCTGGGGTCAGGTAAAAATAAAATACTATTTTCCATTACATCTTCCATCCCTTTACATACAGCGTTTTCCAAAATATTCCATCATACTCCAGACCCACAAGGGGGCTTCCCCAAGAATGTCCCCTAAGACATTCCAGGATCAAATACATTTGGAAAGTGCTACACCCTAGGCCAACTCACCTTTAGAGTTTCAAGATACACATTAGACCACTAAATCGAATACTATAGCAATCTGGATAACTTGATTAACTTGGGCAGGGTTTCCAAACTATTTCCCATAGGTCCCTTATTTTGTAACATACTTGTTAACAATCATGGTCCACACATTTGAAGACAAACATGAAACCTACAGTAAGCTTGAAGTATGGGTCAAATCTCACTATGAGATACATGGAGAAATCTGACTTTCTTAGTGTGATTGTATTATAATTGATATTATATTGGAAATCATATTCCCAATTCAACAGGGTTGGAGAAGAATCAGAGGGGATTACTGAGGTTTCAGTGGTGAGCCAGAATATAGCTCCTCAATGGAAAAGATGAGGTCTGTACCCCTAGCCTGCTACTGGACCAGGCATATCCTATGGACTCTCAAGGAATGTTAGAAATCTTTGCTCTGAGCATTATAGTAGGAAGGACTAGGTCATATGTATCTTCATTGCTAGTCCTTTTAGCCTTAAAAGTGTAACATTTTTTAATGCATTGTGTTATTTAGTTATAGAGTATTCAGATGATTAAGGTTCAAAATATTTTTGGAGCAAGGTTAGGAGACCTGAATAGAGTGGAAATGTAATCACTGTTTGATGGCTGAACACAAAAACTGTGAAGGTCATTTCCTTTGCATGCTGCACAATATAAAATGTGACGTGTTAATTGAATAGGAACTGGAAAATGTGTTTATTGATAATAATTTGTCATAACACTGTTACTATGGCCTTATTCTGGGAAACTGGAAGAACTCTGCTGTGAAGATCTTTATTAGGAGAGGATTATACCTATAGGCATTATATATATATATGTATTGAATATATAGGTCTCATGCAGCATTTCTTTTGATGGGACCAAAAGAAATTTCCAATCAAAAAGTATGCACATGCAGATACACAAAGAAAACAGGCATCAAGCATTAGATCCAACAGTATTCCCAAATATCAGCTCAACATCCCTTGGAACGCAATTTGGAAATATCTCACTTTTTTAACTCCTATAAATGTCATGTCAAAGGGAAGAGAAAATTCAAACTTTTGAAACACGGTCTTAGAAACTGCTAATTATAGGACAGCATATACATACACACCAGGAGGTTAGACTATCTAAGAATTCCAAGGGAGAGGATGATTTCTTGAGCACACAAGCACTTCATTTCCCCCTCCCCTCCTCTCCCTCCCAACAGGCACCGAGCAGGTACAGACAGGGCCACTGCTTCCTACCGGGAGAGCCGGTTCATCCTTGTCCCTGGTTGCAGATGACTGCATAAGAGGAAAAGGCAAAAACAGAAGATAAAAAAATAAATAAACAAGGAATCACATATAGAATTTACATTTAATAACAAGCATCAGCATAGAGAAAGATTTGGTTCATTCTGTATCTGGGATGAGTTAAGCAAAAAGAGGGGCCAAGGGGATATATTTCTAGCCAATATATAATGGTTTATTTAGGCACATGATTCTCCTGAAAGGTCAAAGTTGAATGGCCAACCCAAATGCCCAGCTATACAGAGCAATTACATCAACTGTGGCCCAGCCATGCTGTGGAATACCATATGATCATTAAAATGAATGAGGCGAGTTCACATGTACTGACACAGAAAAAATCTAAGATATATTGTTAAGTGAAAAAAATTTAAAAACGTTATTTATTGTTGCATAAAAGAAAATAATAATACTTTGGTACATTAAATAAAAAATATTCTGCAGGAATTATACCAAACTGTTATTAGTAGTTATCGTTGGGGGTTAGGATTGCAAGAAAATGTCATTTCCTGTATGTTTTGCATTCATTGCCACGTGTGTGGTGAATAAAATAAAGCCTGAAGAAGTTAGGCCACTGAATCAAAGACTAGGATCATTACACGTGGAATTCAGATAATCCACCTTTTCTCCTCTTCCTGCCACCTCACGTATTCTATTCTAAAAATGGAAATCTCTGCAAGTTGGGGAATGTTGCTTAGAACACAAGGGCACATGAGGCCTTGGTCATCTGCTGGGAGAGAACATGACGCAGACAAGGGACAGTGGAATTCTACCAACATGGCCCAACTGGATGGCTTTGTTTCCTCAACTCAGCGTGAGCTCTCCTTCCACAGAATCGGGGCACCATCCTGTGATCTTCTCAATGGTGTAAAGGTGCTTTGTGAATTTCCTTACACTTAGACACTGCCTAGGTCACTTCACCTCAACAACAGGTGTAGTTGGCAAGAACAAACTGGAACCTTTCCCCTGTCTTGCCTTGCGGTCCTCCCCATTAGGGACTGACTGAGCAGATGTTTGTCTTCAGGAATGATCACGCGCTTGGAGAAGAACTGTTTTAAAGCCTGCACGTGTTCTAGGCTTTCTTTTTTAGGTCCTACCACACGTGTCATGTAAAGACGTTAAGATGCCTCCACATCCCACATAAAATATACATTATCATGTTGAAAAAAATGGAAAGGATTTTTGAAATTTTGATTTCAAATTATTGGCTATGTGCGATTCATTTAATTTATGCTTGGCATGCTCCAAATCTTGGAAAGTGAAAAAATTGAATTCATAATTTGTTTTCATATGGAATTTTTAAGAAGACAAAATTTAATACTCAGTGAGGCCAATATTAAATATTTTGTAGACATTCAATTAAAAATTTAATAATCTTGATTTTTATAGATATCTTTTTGGATTTTGGAGTCAAAACCAATGTATTTTTTTTTCCTTCTGGTTCCAAACATTTTTATAGGCTCTTAAAGAACTTGTGAGTCTCAGACACAGACAGAAGGGTTCTGGGTTGGTGGTAATTTCTGAGCACAGTCTGTGGCCATCACTATATTTGTCATGACCCTCTGATTTGGGGTTCTCCCTCAGTGACTTCTTTAAAAACACTAATGGGAAAATATCCCTGATGCCCTAGTTCCCAAGAACACGCTCGCAGAACTGGTGTGGACCAGAAATTGTCTTTTGATTTTCCTCTTTGCTCTGAAAGGCACTGTGTGATCCTGCGTCTCTCTGACGGGTCCTTTCATTTTCTCTCCTTCCACATCAGACAGCTCAACAAATGGCCTCACATTCTACAGAGCAATCCCCTAGGGAAATTTTCCAGTGCAGCGAGCTCAGCCTTTCGACATACACCGAGATTAACTGTCAGAGCACGCCTTTTCAGTTAGCAAATTTACACCTAGTGGCTAAATGGGAGACAAATAATTATGAGCCAGGATTGATACCACAGCACATGAAGGGGTAGCATAAAACTGACGCGAGAAAACAGTCGGCTTCAGAAGAGCAAAGAGATCACCAGCCAAGAGTCTGAATTTTTAAAATATATATAAAGAAACTATTTAAAGAAGGAAAAAAATATCTGAACCTGTCTTTTGGTCTGAAAGGAAGAAAAAATATCTACTCTATTGACTTCCTTTTTTTCTCTCACAAGCAAGGAGGATCATAAAGCATAAAAAGTGGAAGAAAAATGCCTTGTACATAGATTCTACAAAGAAAAAATGAAGTGCAGAGAAAGGTCTGAAATCCTTTATGAAATTTCCTACTGTTTAAAGTCTGCAAAGTTGATTTTATTAGTTTTCTTTCAAGTGTGATCTGCAGACATGAATATACATTAGGTTATAACTTGCAAATTTAGGTATACACAAAAATGGCAGCTGAGGCCATTAAAATGCCCCTCTAATTTCCATTTACTCCCTGTTGCAAAAGACATGAGAAGTGTGACGTGGTGGAAATTGGCCATTTTCAGGGGCTCACCCACATCTACTGATAATCCCTGAGGTTCTCCTGACTTAACCTTGCTCTATTTGCATCCTGAAGCAGCTTCTCCATCCTGGCAATGTGCGGTTGATTACGTTAGGAATTCTATTTTAACAGGGTTTTAATTACACTGGAAGTAACTAGTGATGGTGACAAAGAAACAATCCTAATGTGTATAGCCAGTGGGTTTGGAGTTGGCCTTAGTGTCATGAGTTTATTTTCAGGGCCATTGAACATCTGGCAAGTTTATTCTAACCCATGGGATGTTATAGAAGACAACTTTTTCAAAAGAAGACTAACATGACTTTAAGAATTAATTCTGGCATTCTTATCATGCATTTTGCTTTTTAATCCCCTTAATTTTAAATACACCCAGATACCACTCATTTGGGCTGTACTAATATGAAAGTCCAATTCCTGGTGGTCAGTTCAAAGGCTATGTCAGCTATGGGAAAGACTTGATAAGCCAATCCATAGCACACACAGCAATTCTTGAGGATTATTTAAGAGAATTCATGTAGTGCATCTGGAAAGGCCTCAGGTTAGGGCTTCGGCGAGCCAATACAGACTCCCCTCTTCATTCCTAAAGTAGGACTTCTACCAGGCCAGGATGTATGTCATACATCTTTTACCTACAAGAAAGTATTTAGTAATTCAAATCTTTATTCAACTTCACCAATTACTCCAAATTAGTCTTATGGTATTTGCACTTAAATTGAACAACTTGAAGATGCCATTAATATCTATTGTCTTTCCTGGTGGAAATCCCAATTCTATGTAGGAATTTTGCTACATTTTTTTTTTTTGCTACTTCTTTGATAGGTGTTTTTAAAGTGCCCATCCCCCCCAGATAATAAAATGCACAGCCCATTTAGAAAGCATTCTTAATGCTATAAATCATTCTCAAGTCCTTAAATCATCTTTCTTCCTTTGACCCTCAAAGGTTGAGAAACGATTTTGCTGACTACAAAGTGTAGTTTTTTTTTTGTTTTTTTTTTGAGACAGAGTCTCACTCTGTTGCCCAGGCTAGAGTGCTGTGGCATCAGCCTAGCTCACAGCAACTTCAAACTCCTGGGCTCAAGCAATCCTTCTGCCTCAGCCTCCCGAGTAGCTGGGACTACAGGCATGTGTTACCATGTCAGTCTAATTTTTTTTATATATTTTTAGTTGGCCAATTAATTTCTTTCTATTTTTAGTAGAGACGGGGTCTCGCTCTTGCTCAGGCTGGTTTGGAACTCCTGACCTTGAGCAATCCTCCCACCTCGGCCTCCCAGAGTGCTAGAATTACAGGCGAGAGCCACCATGCCTGGCCTACAAAGTGTAGTTTTGATGTAACTTTTTTTAGAGCCTTTCACCATATACAGGTCTCCACTACCCACCTCCCACAAAAATTAGGCAAATACTACAGTTTAGCTACCTCAAAGCCTTAGTAAAAGGATACTAACATGTCCATGGTTAACTTTGACTGATAATTGTCTACTTTCAAATCACATAATCAAATGGGTCACTATGAAGACTTCATATGCCAAAAGACAAGTGTCTAAAATAAGGGATGGTTTTCCTGGCCAGTGACTTGGCATCAGATATAGAGAAATGATAACTAATTTATTACAAAAGCCAACTAATAATTATAAACTTCCACCACCATAACCTTTGGCCAAATCCTGCAAAGTGTGCCTAAATTCCTCGTGCCAAGAACCTAGAGGCACTATAAAGTCTATAAAACAAATTTAAAAGTAAAATTATCTTGTCGTAAATGTGATCCGAAACAAATATGCCTGTGATTAGAAATATTAACCCAACATTTAATTGACATTAATTTTACTGTCTTAGAATTTAGAAAGGTTGGGTGAGGAATGATTTGGATGATTGATTTTCATTTAAAAAATTAACACGGAAGTATAAAATGATGTTTTCTTTTTTCTTTCAATACATTTACCTGTAATAAACAGAAACGTTCAAAATATCTCTCCTAGTTAAAGATGAATAAACCTCAAAGTCTATTGGGAAGACTAGACACAAAGTGCAAAGGCCTCAACACTGAAATCTAAAAGGAAAGAAACCCTACCACCTCTTAATCAGATGGAAACTCATCTTCATTTTATTGTGTCTTAACATACTCCCTAAAACATCAAGGGAGGAGAGATTAAGTTAATTCTTAAAGAAAGAAATACTAAAAGATTTAAATTCAAATTATTTTACCACTGGCTGCTGGGTAATTACCCCAATATCACAGTCCTTCAGTAACATAAGGATCTCAGAGATTAATGAAGTGCAGAAGGTGGCAGCCCAGAATGCAGGAATATCCCCTTCACATTTCTGGTTTAAAGAGATACATTGAGGTGGAGAGAAAAGGTAGAAATTATCTAAGTAAGAAGTGTGGTAATGGAAGCTCACATTTTGGAAGCAAAGCCTTTTGATCATTTGTTTGAATAATCCCCATAACCGTGAAATATTTGGGATAGCAGAAAGACATTTGAGAAGAATAGCTATCTCCAAAATGGAAGGAGAAGAAGAGAAATGGCTCACAAACAGTTAAAGAACATTTTGCCTTTTAACTAATTGTACAAAAGAACAAATAGCGCAGGATGAGAAGTGGTGTCACAGGGTGATTAAGAAGATGGAATTCAGGATATGACTGCTGGGGCTCGTTTTCCTGCTTTTGTCATTTGTTGGCTGTGTGACCTTGGGCAAGTTACTTAATCTCTCTATGCTTCAGATCCTCATCTGTAAAATGGGGATAATAATAGTATCTTCCTCAGAGGGAGGTTGTGAGGGTTAAGTGAGTTAATACATGTAAAGCACTTAGACTAATGTTTGGTATACAGTAAGCACTATGTATTAGTTCCATTATCATTATTATTAATATTAGGAGACACAAAGGAGAATAATAACAAGTTAAATAACAAAAGTAGGTTCAGGGTCATGAATTGGGTTCAAGAACAGGGTGGCTTCCAGGGGACGTAAGAAAACCTCACTGATGAGGATGGTGAGAGGTGATTTGTGTAGGATACTACAGGACGGTTAATTGGGTATGCCCTAGGCTAGCAGCTGTGGGAGGAGATGATACAACAGATATTTTCTTGACTTGACTCCTGACCACGTCCCTGTCCCATGAATCAGCACTGCGTAGAAGATACAGGGCTGGTGAGGCTAGGTCAGCATTTCGTACATCATACGCTTTAGTGGGCCTGGTTTGGAACAGGAGACTCTTAGGGGCTGGAATATTCAGAGAAGGCAGAAGCCAGGCCTGAACTAAAAATATAGGCCCCATCCCCAAATGGTAGGATGTTGTTTGTGAGTAGAAACAGGGACTATCTGGCTCAGAAAGGTCACAGGTCGAGTCATGAGTTCAATTTCTGCTGGAGCCTCTTCTTCCTCCAGGAGGTATTCTGGACTGGAGGTTCCTGGGGATGATTTGTGAACATGTCCAGTGTAAGCACCTGGGAGCACTAGGTATGCTCAATCAAAGTCATGGTTTGGATAAAGAATGAAATAAGGTTCCCTCACAACCTGGAAAAAAGTTTCCCCCATCAGAGGGCAGATGCTCATGACAGATGGGATGAGACATCTGTTCGATCTACTGCGAGATTGTTAGGAAGTACAGTTTGGGAGTTCTGAGCAAGGCAAGGGCCAGGGTGACTTCAGGATGCGCAGCTGGACGATGACTGGCAAGTTAAATCCACACAAGTGTATACAGTCAGTCTTCCAGACTTTATTGATCATTTGCCATTATCAGAAACATTCCGAACAAGTAACGTAACGTGAATCTTTGCCTATTTATATATCTGTATCTATCTATCTATGTGCTACTGTCAACCATTAAGTAAAGATGGACTAATTTCTTCCCTCTAAAAGATAAAAATAAAGAGAAGTTCTAATATTTCTTTCTTGCATCTCAAATATTAATAATTGTCTTGTGTGCCCCTCTGGAGCATTAGTGCAAATTTTAGAAAGTTCTTTAAATGCCTCTCACAGAATTGGTAAGCTATACAGGGCGTGTTCTGTATTGAACTCCTCCAGATAGCCTCCCAAATACTGAAATCCTTGAGGACAGGATTCACTTGTGTGTCTTCCATGGTCACCAATTGTGGCTACTCAAAATGTAACCAAGTGGTATGGGTGAGTGAGAGGACCTAGGCAGAACAGAAACTGTGTGCTCTTATGTCAATAACCAAAGCTCCTCAGCTGCTTGCTCCGCTGCTAAATTAATAGTAATGGTGATTATTTAAATCCACTTCTTAAAGGATTCTTTAATCTTTCTTATTAAGTGGGTACATAGAAGACAATAATCCTTATCTTACGAATGGAGAGAGGGAGGTGGGAAGAGCCTCAGGCTGTTTCTGTACTTGGGATACTAAGCACCAGTGTTAATTCACTTAATTTAGAAATTTACAACCCAACTACCACTGTCATCTCTAGCCTTCCCCTGAAAAAATCCAGATGTTGCTAATATACTTTGTATTGTTTAAGCAATTATCACAATTGCTAATGAACAATTTTGATATGTCAATCAAACACAATCTGTTAGTGGTGCTCTGGCATTAGTCACACAAATTTCCTTTCATTAGTAAAGAACCCTAAATGCATTCATCTATTAAGTCTCCACTGCCTTACTTCTTTTAAGGAAAGTGTTCAAGAGAATATGATTTTTAAAACAGTCCAACAAATGCTGGTGCTACACAAACAATGGAATAATATGTAGCAAATTGGGCAGATTCCAGTAATAACAGATAACATTTATGGAAATCTCAATATGTGCCAAGTGTTTTATATATAATATTTCATTGAATCTTCACAATAAAAGGTATTAAATTCATATCTGTCCCCTTTAATACGTGAGGATGCTGAGGCTGATGGAGGTTGGACAATTTGTCCAAGGCCACATAGCCAGTAAATGGCAGAGCTGGGATATGAACTCAGACAGCTGATCTCCAGAGCCTCCCTGAGTGTAGGAGAAACAAGACAGTGGAATTTTCCTTGGAGTGACTTGTGGGGAGAAGACTGCAGGCAGTACAACTCCAAATATAGTAAAAATAGCTTATGTATATTAAGAACCCATAATATATGAGCTCTGACTTCCAGTGGATGCCAGAAAAGAGTTGCCAAGAGATTGTTGTGAATTTAGAACGACAGATTTTATTTGTGTTCATTTGGTACAAAAAGCTAGTATCTAGGAGTAGAGAAAATACAGAGAGAGGTATTTTCTTGTCTTTTGGTTCTTCCAGCATTATTATTTAGACTCACATAAAATTGCCATGATTTTTTATTATTATTTTTGTTTCTTAAAGATCATGGACGTACTTTTTATGACCTTCACAATGGCATAGGCCAAGTAACCCTGCAAATTAGCTTCTCTATAAATCAAATTAACTTATTCAGCAGCAGGTGGGAAAAGAGGGGCTCTCTGGTGGTTGCAGTTATCACTGCAACCATAGGGTACTATTTAGTTTATTTGGAAGTAAGGGTGTGCCCAGTCTTCAATTTATTTCTGACACTTGAAAGACTGGTGCTGTTTTTCTGTTTCAAGGAAAGAACAAGCTTGAAAAAAGAAATAATCACTCTCAGTGTCTGAAGCATCAACAGAAGAGTCTGACTAGTAAGTTTTAAATAAAGAAAATCTGTTCATTCATTAATTTAACAATATTTACTGATAACATTTATTGTACAGTTACTATATGCCAGGCATTCTTCTAGGTTCTAGGGATTTAGGTGTGACCAAAACTAGCAAAAATCTCTGTCCTTATGGAGAAGATGCTATTATCACAAAATTAACTAGACAGAAAGGGTAGGTAGCAGTTAGATCACTTAAAATGGAGTGTTATCTTTAAGGGTATACTTAAGTGGATTAACCATCACTTTTTTAGTAATACTTTATGATTAATTTATTAATCCTGGATTTAGCATGGATTCTTGTATGAAGAGAATATAGCAAAGACTAAAAAAAATAAAGAACATAATTGTGTCCATAAAAGCTCAATATACAGCAAAATTCAATAAGCAAAGGGCACTATATATTTAAAGTACATCTTGAAACTGATAAAATTGAAGGTATAATTTAATTTTTGATAATATTATTGGTAACCAAGTTTTTTTTGCCAATTTCTTAAAAAAATTCTCATAGACCTGATTTTAAAAATTGAGAAACCCTGAATTCCAAAGAGAACAGAAGATTACAATTTGAATATAACACAGTGATCTTGGTATCTTTTCATATTTACGGTCTAGATACAGTTTAATCTCATTATTACAACAGATTGATTCTTCACCATATCTTAACTTCTGATCCTAGAAATGTCATTGGCACCATATCACTACCTGATTCCAATAGGACCCTGACACAATTTCCATACAGGCAGAAAAATATAGATGCCAGATTTGCTGACTTTAGTTTTGGAATTTCTAAGAAAGAAATGAATATCACGTAAACCCAATTTGAATATTAAATAATATAAATGCAGATGTAAGTACACTTGGGGAGAACAATGAAGGGCACAGATATCAAGCATATAACATTCTCTGGGGAAAATGCACTGATGGCGAGAATTGGTCTCACTCTGTGATCTGCTCTTCTGTTCCCAGGAGAGGCCAAGAGGAAGCCGAAACCATTCATGTCACCGAGATGAGTCATAAAAGTGGGACACAGCCGGGCTTGTTCTGAACACTGCTTGGCTATTTCCACATTCTGTTCACACTGTGTGTCCCCACATTTCCTCCATAGTTCAGTCTTTCATATTATTTGTCTCTTCTCTCTCTTTTCCACTACTGAGCACCCTTCTGAGGGCAGAGACCACACCTATTTCATTTTATATTATTCCCTTGTACCTAGCATAGTGGTGCTAGATGCTCAGTAAACGCATGTTTAATAATAAATAAGTTAAATCAGAGCTTATATTTTTTTAATGAGCCCATATGCTCATCTGTAACGAGGCTGGAGGCAAACGGCTTCTTCCCAGCCCAGCACTGAGCTGTGTCATTTTCCTCTTGTCATCTGATACTGCTAATGACCCTCTGCTACACGAACCGTTCTCCTCCCAGCTATCTGGGATGTGCGCTCTGACCAGGCCACTATTTTCCTCACACCCGTTGAAATGCAACAATATCAAACTTCTCTCCTTTGAACTCGTGTTCTAGTTAGAGTCAGCACTTCACAACTTTCCTGGTTGTGTTTGCCATTTTGCCTGCTCTGTTTGGAACTGTCAGCTTCCTGAGGAAGGGTGCCTTACATATTACACACCTTTATATTTCATATGTTGCCTACCAGTGTTAGCACCCCACACGTACTCAGCAAGCATTGGTCTTTTGATTGCTAGTTACAAGTGGTGGGACTAGAGCTTTGCAAGGAAGGAGGATGCTCAAATAGGCAGGAAACTCACCATGAGGCAAAAAAAGGAATTGAGGTCCCTGGATCTAGTGTTGAGGCTTAGGTCACAGTCAGCAGAAACTATTTTACTAATACAGAGTGGTCATTAAAACTTCTCTGGCTTAGTCCCTGGGGCCCTGTGCCCAGACACTGGTTCCATGGATTCTTTAACCTGAGAGAGCCAGTATTCCTTTTGGAGGCCCAACTGGACCTGTAATATTAATGGCTAAGGCAAGTGTGGAAGTAGTCATCTCTTGTGGCTGGTAGAAGGGTTAAATGGAATAGAGTGACCATGTAGTGAAGTGGAGGAGATGGTAGTAAGAAACAGTTTCATTGGGCATAGACCATAACATGCTTGGGTGCTCAGGAAAAGTAAAGTACATGGTACTCTAGGAGCCCAACCTACCAATGGGGCTGGACATGAAATCAGTTACCTTCTCAATTATCTTCCTAAGCAGTGGTCCCCAACCTTTTTGGCATCAGGGACCATTTTCATGGAAGACAATTTTTCCGTGGACCAGGGAGGCAGGGGTATGGTTTTGGTATGATTCAAGAGCATTACATTTACTGTGCACTTTATTTCGATTATTATTACATTGTAATATATAATGAAATAATTATATAACTTACCATAGGTTGGGGATCCCTGTTCCTAAGACTGATGCAATTTAGCATAGGGGAGGGTAAGGAGATTCAAACTTATCTTCAGCACCTTCTCAGTTGACTCCCCCTTCTCTCCCATCATCATTTGCTGTCATAGGTGTCTAGGCAAATTGCCATTTTAGCCATTTTATCTGTGCCTTACCCTGGATTTTACCACATCATTCTCTCTTGTTCCATTTGCCAAATATCCTCCTTCATGGCATCTTCAAAATCACTCATTCATTCTTCATCACATGTTTAATGAGCACCTTATATGTGCTACATTGTTCTAAGTACAGGGATACAGCAATGAACAAAACAGCCCAAATCCTTGCTTTCATAGAGCTTATATTCTAGTTTAAAATCTCTCTTCTAAGAAATATTCTTCCAATTAAGTAGCAACAGCAACAATTAAGTAGCAACAGCAGCAGTTAATATGTAAAATCCTTGCTGACCTTTATGAGCACTAACTACACTTGAGATACTGTGCTAAATGTTAATTCATAATCCTAGTTGGCAGGTATTATTAGGAAACATTCAAAAATGCTTTTTATTTTGAAATAATTATAGATTCACAGGTAGTTGCAAAAAAATGTACAGGGTGGTCCTGTGTACCCTTTATCCAGTCTCCAGCAATGATACCATCTTGTATAACTATAGTACATATCAAAAATAGCAAGTGGACACTGGTATAATCTATGGATCTCGTTCAGATTTCACCAACCATATATGTACTTATTCATGCTTGTGTATGGTGCGTGTATAGATCTACCCAATTTGATCACACATGTAGATTCATGTAACACCACTGCCATAAAGCTACTTAACTGTACCATCACCACATGACTCCCTTGTGCAATTCCTTTATGTCTACACCCATCCCCTCCCCTCATCCCTAACCCCTAACAACCACTAATCTGTTAGCCATCTCTATAATTAAGTTATTTTGTGAATGTTATATAAGTGGAATGATGTAGTATGTATACTTTTCAGGTTTGCTTTTTCCACTGAGTATAAATTCCTTGAGGTTCATCCAGGTGATTGTATGTATCCTTTGTTCCTTTCTATTGTTTAGTAGTACTCTATGGTATGAATGTATCACAATTTGTTTAATCACCCACCCATTGAAAGACAGTGGAGAGTTTCTAGTTTGGGGCTATCATCAATAAAGCTGCTAAGAACATTCACATACTAGTTTCTGTAGAAACATAAGCATCATTTATCTGGGATATATGCCCAAGAGTACAATTGCTGGGTCATATGATAAGACTGTTTTTAGTTTTAAAAGGAACCACCAAACTATTTTCCAGAGTGTTGTACCATTTTACATTCCCAACAGCAATGTGTGCATGATCAAGTTTTCTACATTCTTGTCAGCATTTGATATTATCACTATTTTTGATTTTAGCCATTCTAATAGCACAGAGATATCTCATTGTGGTATTAATGTGAAGTTCTCTAATGGCTTATGATGTTGAACATCTTTTCACGTGCTTATTTGCCATTTTATCCTCTCCAGTGAAATGTTTGTGCATATCTTTTGTACATTTTCTAATTGGATTGTTTGTCTTTTTAACATTATATTTTTCTGAGTTCCTTGTATATTCTAGATACAAGTCCTTTGTCAGATACGTGGTTTGCAAATATTTTCGCCCCATTTTTCCTTACATTCTCTAAACCTGGTCTCTGACAGAGCAAAAGTTTTAAACTTTGATGAGGTCCAATTTACCAATTTTTCCTTTTATGGATCAGCTTTAGCTATCAAGTTTAAGAAATCCTTGCCTGGCCCTAAGCCCTGAAGATTTTCTCTTATTTTTTTTCTAGAAGTTTTATAGTTTTATGTTTTTCATTTGTTACTGCAATCTATTTTGAGTTAATTTTTATATAAGGTATGGATTTTGGTTATGGTCCATTTTTTGCCTGTGGATGATCAGTTGTTATTATACCCATTTTAAAGACCAGGGGTAAAGACTGAATGAGGTTGACTAACTTGCCCAAAGTAATCTTGGTAGTATGGAAGGTAGTGGGATTGAAATGCAGGCAGTCTAACTTGAAATCACATGCTCTTTATGACTCTACTTGCCTGATCCAAGGCATAACTCTCTTTGTATTCTCCAAGTAAACATAAAATACATTCTAAATTCACCCTCCATGCAGGACAGAACGAAAATTTATTCAGAAAATGGAAGCTATCTAATTCTCATAGAACTATTTAAGAAAACTGAGAGCTTTAATTATTAACCTTGCTTTGAACAGAAAGTAAATGATTAAAAAAATAAACTATTATTTTCAATGTCATGCATCCTTCTAATCTTGTAAAAACAAGATTTATCTAATCTTATAAAGTGTAAAACAGAAAAATAGAGATGAAATTGAGATCTGCCATTAAGTAAGGACAGCATTCCATTTTTGCTGATGAAGTAGTAATGGACTGATGATTTTGGAGAGTCAGGCTTAAAATACAAATTCTGGTTCCAGACAGCTGTGGTCTCCTAGACATATCTTATCTGTTATCTGTCAATAGTACAACGGAAATTGTGTGCTATTGAAAACAGATGTAGCCTCACAGTAACAGAAATGGAAAAGATGTACTCTGGAAATCCTAACTGCATTACTGTCAAATGGAGTCAGGAGGTACTGACAGTATAGTCAGCACTCAAATATTCAGCAATATTTTCAGTATTGGAATAAAAAATCTGTTGCAGAATTAGGGGAAAATGACACGAGAAATATCCCATAGAAAAAGCCTTTCCTCTAATTACTGCTGGCTCTGAAATCTTGGCTTTAGCCATCGGGAACTTCTCTAGATTGTTCTGTACACTTTGTTTTGTAGCAGGTCCCATGACACAAGCTAATTGACCAGAGAGCATCTTAAATGCTGATAATAATCATATAATATTGCATGAATCATTACTGAAGGTTTACTATTTACTAAATTATAGTAACATTGAACATCTTTGGACAGGATTCTAAATTACAATGAAAAATATACTGGACCTATGGGAAAATGACGCTTGCCAATTGATAAATCTAGTGCCAAAGTGAATGCTTATGTTGACATTTCTCTCAAAATAATATGTATGTGTTCATTCTCCAGGTTTTTATAATGAAAAATTTCAAACATAGGAAAAGTTCAGAATAGCCATATTTTTACCACTTACATTCATTGTTAACATTTTCTGTATTTGCTTTATCAATATATGCCTATATTTGTAATTTTTTTCTAAATAATTTTAAAATAAGCTGCACATGTCATAATATCTTGATCCTTAGACATTGCACGTGTTTATTTTCTAAGGAAACAGGCATTCTTCAACACAATCAAAATAACCGTGTGTGTGTGTGTGTATGTGCATGTGTGTGCATTTTGTATGTACATAATAGGTAACATGTTGCCTTAGCAGGTTAAAACCTCCTACTGGTGGCTTTTTTTTTTTTGATAACATGATCAATTTTGTTTGTGTTTATACGTTTGTTCCCAAGGCTAGCTATTAGGTGTATATAAAACAAAGTATCCATTTTATTTGCTAAGACTGATGAGGATAGGTGTGGGATACATAAAAGCAAAAGAACAATAAATGAGTCAAGCCAACTTGCAGGGTAGTATTACTTACTTAATATTTATAGCTCCATAAACATAGACCTTTCCCTACTTTGTTACCAACCCATGAAAGCAGAGCCACAAAAATCTTTTAGTTTATTAAAGAAAAGTGGCTCTAGACACAAGTACTCATTTGCTGACTGTTGTTTGGTATTAACTTATCGGTGAACAATACTGACCACACAGACATTTACAAATACAAGTGTTATTTAGTGGTAGGGTTCTTAATTTTGGATCTATAGCTCGAATTTAGGTGGGGAGGAAGTGTGTGAAATTTCTGAAACTGTGTGTCAAGTTTTGTGTGTCTATGAGTTTTTAGGGAGCAGGAGAAAGAGTGTCCACAGCTTCTATCAGATGCTTCCGTGGTGACCCTAAAAAGGTTAAGAATCACTGATTTAATGCTTTTCAGATAGTCACCCTTTGGAATATAGAAGATATTTCAAAGGGCACATATTATCTCCTACTAACTGACAGGGAGGAGGAATTCCAAAAGGACTTCCTATCTAGTCTGTCCAGTTGACAGCCTGGTGCCACAGAAATGGGTTCTGGCAGAGGTGAGGAACAGAGCAGAAGGCAGCACAAAGCATTTTACACACGCTGACAAGTTCTCAATTAGTTTGAGCTCTTCAGGAAAAAGATCTGAATGTCACTGCAGATGGTCCCACTCTATTCAGTGGGCAGAGACTGGGCAGGGTGCCGAAGGTCTGCTCTGGGCTTCAGGCACCCATCTCACTCTATCGTGTTTATTCTAAATGTTGCTCTTTTGTCGGCTCTGGTAGCCTCATGGGTGGTTTACATCTGTGATTGTACTCACCTTGAAAAATACACAAAGGGGCAGAAAAACCCAGAATAAATGGATGAGAGGAAAGAAAAAAGCCTACTTTTTTACCTGACTCGACATTTGGGAAATGGGAGCACCTCCTTGCAAATTCCAAAGGGAATAAAACAAGGGCACCAAGAAGTCGCAGACACTGTGCATGGTGTTCCTACGTGGCTGTCTCATAGCTTTAGGAGAATTAGTATCTCCTTGGCATCTTTGTTTCACAGCTAGAAGGACGTGAAGTTCAAAGTGATGAAGTCCCTCAGTGGATGGGGTACTCAGTGAGCTGAGGTTAGGACCTGTATCTCTCGAATGTAATTTCCCATCACATGTTGTTTTATAAATATGCAGCGGGAGGGGATAGGTGTGCAGTACACAAAAGCAAAAGAACAATAAACGAGTAAAGTCAGCTTGTACTGTGGAGTGGTTTGCTTGCTGTGCTTTATTTTGTGCTAGCTTCTGTTGAAAAATGTACAGTGAGAGACAAATCAATAGCACTTAGCATTTGCACAACTTGATTTAAATGCATTACTCATTTAATATTTATAGCTCTATAAACATCCTCAATCCCATTTTACTGATAGGGAAAGAGAGGCTCAGTGAGGTGAGTAAATGGCCCAAGGCCTCAGATGCAGTACCTGGCAAAGTTGGGGTCCACACCCAGGACTGTCTGGCCCCCATCCCTGCAGGCTTGAGGCTATGGTCCAGGTTGGAGCAGGAAGTTGCTCCCCTCTGCCCAGGCACAGACTCTGAGACCATTGGAGAGCACCGAGTTGAGCGAGGAAAGGTTATTTTCTCCAAATGAGCCCCCTTATAGCCAACACATACATTCTTGAGTTGTTTTGTGGGAAATCCAATTTTAGTAAATTGAATTTATTGTTATTGCCAATGGATATTCATGTGGCAAATGAGCCTACTACTTTCTTTTTACCTGCTCTCTCTGTTGAATTGCAAATTCACAAATAAGCATTTAAACATCCTGGGGGACCTAAGGGAATCTCTATTTTGTTTGTGCTTTGGTAATGGAATAACTATTTCCCAGTGAATTCGATTTGAAATTTATATTTCTGATATTAAGTATTAAAAACAAACAGGGTATAATTCAAAAGGGTAAAGCTATGGGATGACAATGCAGAATGATGGGAAGTATTTTAAAGAGTCCTGAATCCACTAATTACTAGTTCTGTGGCCTCCAGCTAGTTACTGGAAGGCTGTAAGCCTCAGGACCTACACATGTAAATTGTGGATGACAGTTATATCAGAGGGTTGTTTGATTATCAAATTAGATATGATGACATATGTAAAATCTCTGGATCCCTACAGGCACTCGGTAAATATATATGGGAATATAAAATGATAACAATCTACAACTGGAGCAATTAGCAATCTAAACTCGAAGATGGCAGGTAGCCAGGTCGGAATTCCTACTTCTGAATGAATTATGAATCTCTTAGAAGCTTTGGCCAAGAATTTCAGTTTTCTATAAACATTGAGAACAGGGCAAGTCAATCATTATCATCCCAGACAGATGGGAATGTAATCTGCTTCAATTTCTCCATGTTCTCATCAAACAATCGCCATTTTGCATTTGCAAGTAGTTTTACCAACACAGTGATTCTATCTCCTAGATCTTTACTCCCTCTCCTTTCCCGTAATAACTTTGTTAAAAAGTGCCACTTTATTATATGTACTTGACTGGGATTTCCATCTTTGTTAATTAATTGTGGTAGTTTGCTTGCAAAATAGCTGCAATTATTCTCCTGCTGGTATCCATTTCCCATTGCAACAGTGACTTTGCAGGTTCCCTTCCCCCTTGTTCTGGCTAATCTGGTTACCTGCTTTGGCCACAGAATGGGGTGGAGGTGACATGTGCCAGTTCCCAGCCTCGGGGCCTCACATGCCTCTGGATGGTCCCTCAGACCTCTGCCCAGCTGCTGTGTGAACAACCTAGGCTACCAGGCTAGCTCTCCCCTCTCATGTCAGCCATGATCCAGGCAGATGACAGAAATTACAACTGAACAGTCAGGCAAATATTTTGGGCTGTGTTTGTGCATGGGATATACCTAGATGTGTTTCTCACCAATAATCTTGTGTGGACATCTGGGTCATATTGGCAGTATCTGGAAAACCGATTTCCATTGTTAAGAATGATAGCATTTTGCATTAGCAATTCGCAAATCTCAAATAGGGAAACTGAGATAGACACATCTCCTCTGATATAAAAGCTCAACTAAGATGACAGTCAGTAGCTTATAGGCCCTGCCCAATCTATTCATCCACAATGTTATTCATAGAGGATGCAAACTAACCTTTAAAACATAAGGCATAGTGATGGGGGTAGGGAGAAGAAAGACTAAGGAAAAGAAAACATTTCTTGTTAACTTGGAAAACCCACAAATATTTATTATGTTAATCAAGTCCCAAACCATATGCCCTCTTAAAAACATTTGCTAATGGATCTCTAAGATCCTTCATGTGTCAGCATAAGAACTTGAGTTTATTAGATGAATGAAGAAATTAAAGCTTTTTGGTTCTTTCAGCTGATAATCTAGTAAATAAGAAAAACCTTTTCTCTTTGTTGAAGAAGTCACAAAATAAAATTATGACCATAACATATTTAAACAGTCAAAAAGCATTATGTCTTATACAATTTTAATCTGCCTGGAACCTTTCCATGAAAGCATCATCAGTTTTATCTAAAAATGGCTCTCCCGCTGTTATTAATCCATGTGCCTTGCTGAGTACTCACTGCATAAGCAAGACCAGATCCATTTGGAAAATAACAAATTGAATCTTCATCTTTTTATTAATAGATGTTAAAGTTGGGTGCCTTCCTCTCTGTACTGCTGAGTAAAACATCTTCATAGTTCTTGGGTTTATTTTAGGTTGTTTATAAACATTTTTAAAAACTTAAACTAATATTTATGTTTTTGACTATAAAAGCTACTCATGTTCACTGGAAAGTATAATTCTTGATATGGGGTTGGCTGAGCAAGGACAAGGGTGAGGCGAATCCCTCATTTGCCTCTTCCGTAAAATTTAATGGGATATCAAAAAACTCAGTAATATAAATAAATGATACAATGCAATATTTCAAAAAATAAAAAAATCAGTAAAAAATAAAATCCATGATGAAAAATATGTCAAGATTTTAAATAAAGACAGGCTCCCCCATGCACTTGTGTGACCCTTTCTCACTCACCTCACCCTAATCCTGGCCCTGGTTTTAATAAAACTTTATTTACAAAACCAAGCAGCTGGTCCACAGGCTACAGTCTGCCAATTTTATTATTTTAAATATTGCATTAAAATATTATTTGTCTTGATTACTGAGATTTTGGGTGCCCCTTTACATTTTGTGCCTGAGTGCCTTGCTCCAGCCCTGGGAGTTTGTATTTTATTCTAAATTCAAATGGTAAGTTAATGGAGGTTTCAAAGCAATGACTAATAGGATTTGATTTAAGTTTTAAAAAGATAGCTTTGGCTGCTGTGTAGATTGTAGGGGGAGGTCAAATGTGGGACCTGGGAGACTATTTAGGAGGTGGATATATCAGTTTAGTGATTTGGCTTTGGTCAGGTCTAAGGCGTCAAAGACCACTCTGAAGCAAAGATAGTGACCACTTCCCTGTCCTCATATTGCATGTGATCTCTTAGCATTTGTCTTACTGATTTCTCCTCAGCCTTGGGAACTCTGCCCTCTTCTGTTCTCAAACAATCCCTTGGCCTTAAATACCATCAACAGACATCTCTAGTCCTGACTTTATCCCCTCCAAACATGCATATTCAACTGCCAATTTGCTATCTCCATTCAATGTCTAGTGGGCATAACACACTTAACAAGGCTGAAGTTCACCCTCATAGATGTTAAAGGTAGATGTCTTTCTTGCTGTCCTGTTGGAATTAGTCCAATCACAAATTTAGATGTTAGAAAACATCTTCATATTTCTTTGGTTTCTTTTCAGTTGTTTAAATGTTTTTTTATAACACTTAATATATATGTGTTTAGATTATGTAAACAATACATGTTCACTGGAAATTATATCTACTCCCCAAACCTGTTACCCAACTACCTTCTAGTAGAGGATGGCACCACCATCTTACCCAGCTGTTCAAGCCAAAAAATTAGGAGCCTTGTGTAATTCTTCTCTTCCTCTTGTCTCCCACATCCAACCCATCAGCAAGTCCCATCAGTGTTGCCAAAATGCGTCCCCATTTTTCTTTAAATGAAGTCAGTATCAATCTCATTAAGCCTAGTAAGAGCATTGCTCCTGCATATCTAGGGTGGAGTCTGGCCCAGATAGAAAGAGCAGGTGTTGGGGGTGGGAGTTGGGGGAAGAGTGTGTGAATAGGAGTGTTAAATTCCCAGGTCAGGAGATAGGGAGATGGGCTTGGCTTTGAGGAGGGGGAAGCTGCAGGGTAGAGGAACTGGTTTATGTGCTGGGCCTTCCCAGGTGGGACAGACTACAAGACTTCCCAGCTTTTAGGCCCATTACATACACACTCTCCTCTCCTGTCATTTGGGTCCACACAGCTGGATCTGGGACCAGAGCAGTGAATACTCTAGCAGACCTTGGTAGATGCAGTTAGTCAATCTCGGAGAGCAGGGAGATCTCAGCAAAGATGTGTCCAGTCATCAGTCTGGGTTGGTGACAAAGCTTGGCTGCAGCCCAGCATGTGTGGGCTCAGCATCCATGACCTGGCACAGGGCTGACACCAGGTGGCAGTGTACCGAAACCACAGGTCAATTTTCCAAGCTAAACATACGCTTCTCAAGTTCACTGATGCAGAAGCCACTTAACTATTAGTTATGCCTATGGGTCCTGATGACATTGACCAAATAGAGTTTAATTGCTTGCTTTGTTGTTTGATTTGGTGTTGAGGGTGGCTTGTATAGATTGTGGTGCTATGACTTTTCATGCTTTGTGATTGCAAGATTCTACTTCTAGAGATGGTACTAATTTTTCACAGATCTGAGTGAATTCATCAGTCATCTGCCTTTGAAATCAGTGAATTTATTCACTGATAAAAATCAGTGAATTTGATTTAGTAACTACTGATTTTGAATGCTCTTTGCATATCAAATGTAAGCTGTCATGACCCTATTAAGATGAAGAATTTTCATCTAAATGCTATTTTAAAATTCTAAATATTTACTTTACCTGCATTTTACTAAATTCAGTGGTCTCTATAGTCTAAAATATTACATACAATCTCTATTTAGCACTGAACTGTATGTTTGCAGAGTCAAAGGGCTCATTATTCAGGCCAGATGTCATGTTTTTCATTAATCTTGTTTGTAGCAAGTATTTTTTGGAAGTTCCCTGATACTCCACACTTTGCTACCACCATTAAATTTAAATAACTGCTGGAAGCGTCCCTAAAATGGAAGGAAATTAAGCATAGAGCCTTTGGGGGTATGTTACTCTGTATGCAGAGTGTTCACTACTAATGGGCCAGCAGGTGAGTCTAATCCAGAGGTTCTCCAGAGGATGGAGGCAGCAGCTTAATTGCCATAGACACTGTGCCTAGGACAACTTCCCCAAATACTCTTCCATCCTTTGGAAGAGGCAGACTTGTCATGTCTGAGCCTTCTCTCTGGAACATATATTTACCCAAAATAACTGTGAACATCTGTGTATGCCTTTTCAGTTTGCAAAGCACTTATAATATGTCGCTATTAACATGTTGCTTAGGATAGCATTTCTCAACTTTAAATTTTTTCTGGAACACATGAGGATGACATTGACATGTGTGACGTATACATCTATCTATGTACCCAGTGATGGGCTTAACTTTCAGAGTGGCCAGGCGCTACGGCTCGCACCTGTAATCCCAGCTATTCGGGAGGCTGGAGGACCTTTTGAGCCCAGGAGTTGGAGGCTGCAGTGAGCTATGATTGTGCCACTGCACTCCAGGCTGGGTGACAGAGAAAGACCTTGTCTCTAAAAAAATAAAATAAAAAAACTAGAGTTGGATTTGCCAGAATTTTACATCTTCGCATCCTGCCTACCAGAAGAAGCTTGTCGGAATTTAATTGAGTGGAGCTGAAGTTATTGAGACAACCTTGCAACTTCTCTAGTTTGTAAATGTCAATCGATGAACTTGGGTACTTGAGTCATTGTGAATAATAAACTGCTTATTTTCCATTCTTGGGATTTTTGTGAGAGGTGAAAGGTGTGGGTCCTGTTTCAGTCTTCTACATGTGGCTATCCAGTTTTCCCAGCACCATTTATTGAATAAGGATTCTTTTCCCCAGTGTATGTTTTTTGTGTACTCACCAACAAATTGGTATTAACTGATCAACACCTAAGTGGACATATAGGAATAACATTTATCGGGTGTTGGGCGGGTGGGAGGGGGGAGGAGGGGATGGGTATATACATACATAATGAGTGAGATGTGCACCGTCTGGGGGATGGTCACGCTTGAAGCTCTGACTCAAAGGGGGAGGGGGGATTGGCAACATACATAACCTTAACGTTTGTACCCCCATAATATGCTGAAATAAAAAAAATGCAAAAAAATAAAATACGATAAACTGCTAATGACACACCTCACAACTGAAGACACACTAGTTTATCTCAACAATGCAGTTGTGAACTTAGAGCCTAGTGAGTAATGGCATCTCTCATCTAAAGATGAAAGATTTACGTAAAGCGAGGATAAGGTGCAGGTAGGAAATGCCGATAGAAGTATTGGTATTATTGGTGGTGGGGAGACATGGTGCATAGAATGGCTGATTTATGCTCTCTTCTGGAAATCAATAGAAGTATTAGAACAGACAGAGCCAAGTCTGTGAATGTAGGTGAAAGCCAAGTGAATGTAGGTGAAAGATGGGCTTCTAAGGGATGTGAAAGACATCCAGCCTAAACTGACATGTTTGCAATGTTTATTTTCATTTTATTTTCCTTTTCTTTCTTTTTGTTTCAGAGTCAGGGTCTCACTCTTTCACCCAGGATAGATACAGTGTAGTGGTGTCATCACAGCTCACTGCAATCTCAAACTCCTGTGCTCAAGTGATCCTCCTGCCTGAGCTTCCAAGTAGCTAGGACTACAGGCGCACACGACTACATTTGGTTAATTTAAAAAATATTTTTTGTAAAGATAGGGTCTTGCCGGGGGGGAGGGGTGGTAGGGGCAATGTATGTAACCCTAACAATATTTGTACCCCCATTACATGATGAAATAAAAAAAAAAGATAAGGTCTTGCCATGTTACCCAGGCTGGTCTCAAACTGCTGACTTCAAGCAATCCTTCTGCCTATCTCCCAAAGTGCTGGGACTATGGGCATGAGCCACCGTGCCTGGCCATGTTTATAATTTTTTAAGGTAACATTTATCGAGTGCTTACTAGTGCCAGGAGGATCTATGTATTTTACATAGATTTACTCACTGAATCCTTACAACAAGTCTATGAGATCAGCTCTGCTTTTATTCCCATCTTACAGACGAGAAAACTGATGAAAATAAGGAAGGGAAAGATTAAATCACTTGCCCAAAGTATACTAAAGTAAGTGAACAAACTGAAATTTGAACTTGGGCAGTCTAAATTCAAGGTCTGTGATCTAAATCATCATACTACTCTCTATCTCCAATTCTAGTTTGTTTAAATTTAAATTATTGTCCTAATTGTTTTCCTCACTTGACCTTGGCTTATGTATATTTTCCATATATTTTTATGTAAGTAATGTACTTGAAACATAAAAGTTCATGTTTATGTTTTTAAAAAATCATGACATTTTTCATGTTTTGCTTAATGGATACTTATAAATATCTGAAAATAGGATTCTTTATACAGAATATTTGTAATCATTTATTCTAATTCTGTTTTGAACATTTTCTGGGTGAATGACTATATTAGTATTCTCATTCTGTGGTCTCTTGAGTCTAAAAGTACGTTTACCTATACAGGATGTTTTTCATGCACTACCCATGGATCGGAATTTTCAGAACAAATTTTGAACAGGCATGAATCTAAACATGGGGAGGAAGAAACATACAGTACTCAAAGGTGAGAAAAAACACTCTATTACACTCTACTTTGTATAGTTTCTTTGAATGCTCCTCGTTTTCATTGATGAAAAGAATAATTTAAGTATTCAAGCTACATACTGTAAAGACACAGAGGGGACAAGTTACCAAGGACTTAAAAAGTGCTTGGATATTATAATACATCTAACTCCTAGAGATTACCTTAGCTATAGTATTAATACAATTTCTACTCACATTCGTTTGTAAAGAACAAAATATCTGGAATTCCCACGACTTGGGGAATATCTTGTACTGGTGGTTGACTGTAAAATTGACATTATTGGCCCAGAGTGCTGGCTCATGCCTGTAATCCTAGCACTCTGGGAGGCCAAGGTGGAGGCAGGAGGATCACTTGAGACCAGGTGCTTGAGATCAAACTCAAATGAGCCTCCTGCCTCGGCCTCCCAAAGTGCTGTGATTACAGGCATGAGCCACCACACCTGGCCAAGGCTGGAAATTTGAGGCCAACCTAGGCAACATAGCAAGACCCCTGTCTCAACAAAAAATAATTAAAAAATAGCCCAGCATAGAGCCTGTTGTCCCAGCTACTCTGATAGCTGAGGCAGGAGGATCGTTTGAGCCCAGGAGTTTGAGGCTGCAGTGAGCTATGATTGTGCCACTGCACTCCAGCCTGGATGACAGAGTGAAACTCTGTCTCTTCATTATTTTTTACTTAAAATTTCTTTGCCCCTCATAGAGTATGCTGCATAGTTACAATTAATCATTCAGGACTTTGATTTAGCATATTTTAGTTTGTGAGCTTATGGCTGAAAGAGAAAAATAGGAACATATTTTGTACTTTAAAGTAAATTCTCCACGTAAAATAAAATAAATATGATGTGTTTTTTAAATATGGTAGCAAAAAATAAATGTATTTTTAAAAACATGGTGGCAACAAAGGGTGTGGAAGAGCTGGGGCTCAGGATAGAAGGGGTGAAAGGTGAGCATTTTCCAGGTGAGTGTCGACGACGATGGTTGTGAGGTCAAGTAGAAAGCGGCATGAGGGTGGGACAGTGAGGGACACCCCCCTAGGCCCAAGCACCCTCCGTCTTTTTTCCCTACATTGGTTCTGCAAGAAAGAAGGCTTTGCACCAGCTTTTCACTGTGAATCACAAACACAAACTTTTATGGTTTTTAAGGAACCTCTGAGGGAATTGTCCTTGTCCAGTCCTTCCTTTTTAAACAGGAAGAAAATGGTCCCTAAAGAAGTGGCTTTGAAATGCAAAGGGCACTAGACCTGGGTCAGATGATTCAATTAGAGTCTTTTTTCCGCATTTTCTGACCTGTGTGATCTTGGGAAAGCCATCAGCCTCTCTGGCTACAGCTTCCCTGGCGATAACATTATGATAATCCTTCCTACAGGCGCTAGGAAGATTAAATGGGATGATGTATAATAAATCACTGTGGAAATGACGTGCAGTAATACAATCATTGCTGTCAAGTTGCTTCCTTTAGCAGGATTTGGGCTTTCACTAGAATGCAAGAAATTCTGGCCATTTTGTCTAACTAATAGTCAAACAGGTATGTTCTGGTGCCTATAAATCTCCTTATATGCTTCTTTCCCTCACAAAATAAAATAGAAACCATTTGGGTTTCTTGCTTGTTCTGACTCCCCTTGAAGAAGATTTGAAGAGAAATTGTGCTTTTACCCAACAGATCATTTCTCTTCTCTGAAATTGCCCTCACCACGGATTATCACAAAAACCTGTCTCCTTCTCTGCAGCAAGCAGGGGGCTGTCACTTTAGGGATGACTCTTTCCTTCAGAAAGAAATTCCTCTGAAGCTCTGAATGCTGAATTCAAAACATCAGTGATGTCAGTCCAGGTTTGCCTTTTAAAGAAAGGTCACTGCTGTGAGGGATGGAACTGTGTGCCGGGCCCCAAATTGGGTGGGATCACATTGACAGACACACCGGTTTCACCAGAGAGATTTCGATAGATAATAACAAGCTCTCTTCTTCCAAAGGTGTGCTTAATCAGACAGCAACAAGATCTAAACACACCATTTCCCATTTCTTTCTCTCCCTCCGCAATATAATTTCTTTGGCATGTTTAGAGTGAAAATAACATTTTTGTGGCTTTTACAGCCTTAAAAATATGGCTGTAACCAATCTTCCCAGGCATGTAGTTCCCTCTACAATTCCTTCCCTCACCCTCAAACACATATGTCCACATGCACACACACACTGAGTGGAAAGCTGTTAGTGCTTTGGTTGTAGCCCTTGTCTGGAATACTATCCTTGGCGGTTGCTGTATTGAAGTCTGTCAAATTTTAATCCATCCTTGAACTCTCACCTCTTTCACGAAGCATTCCAAGATTTTCTCTGATGAAATTAATTCCCTTTTCCATCTTACTGTGAGGATTCCTCTATTACAGTAGTGTTCACAGCCTGCCTTGATTAGCAATTTATTTTTATTTCTAATTCCCTACTATGTTATAAACTCTTCTTTGACAAGGAGTAAGTCTCAGGCATCTATGTCTCCCCCATAGAAACTAAACACTTAGTAAAGTTATCTAGAGGGACATTTGGCTGTCAAAACTCTTCATAGCTGTTCTTTTTTATCTCAGGGAACTTACAGATGGTCTGTATTGGGGTTTCTTGCATCTTCTTTATTGGAAAATGTGTCCAAAGAGGACAGGACCTCAAATAGGTCCCTAAAATTAGAGAAGCCAGGAGCACTGGAAAGTGCGAGAAAGATGTGGATATGCATGGCTATGTTTTCACCTGGCAGGTGTCCCTCAGACAAGGTGGGGCAGCAAACACTGCTTAGACCAGGATGACGGCTTAGGAATGCCATGGAGGGGATGAGGAAATGGGGCACTAAAGGCAATTTAAGGGTAGGACAACATGACGTACACAAACACAAGAGAACATTTCTGGATTAAGATGAAAGGGGGAAATAAACAAGATTTATTACTAGCAGGAAGGAGTTATTACCAAATCAATCAATTGGGTGCCATTTAGATCTCTATTATTAACTCCAATCTTTTCAGTGAATGTAGGTTTTCACCTCTATACAAATCATTAGCTCCTATCGGTGGATGGGAAAGTACTTGAGTTCACAAGCAGTACAAAGAGAAGGCCTGCAATAAACAGGGTTATAGGGGTGTCTCACTTGAGTGGGCCAACATCTATTTTATAGCAGATATTCAAATAAGGATTTGTGGACCCTGAGTTTGAACCTCCGTCTTCCTCCATTTGGTGGTCATGGCAGGGGTGTTGTGGAAGGCAAGAAAGGAGGATAAAAGATAAGATGAGAAGCCAACTTGCCAAGACAACTCTATTCACTAGTTCTCATAAATAACAATGATGCTAACATTAACTAAAGCATACACTGTATTTAAGCAGTGGGCAGTCATTAATTTATATAATAGACATAACAACCCATTAAAATAGATATTATTATCTTCATTCTCCAGATGGGAAATAGAGGTGCAGTAAGGTTAAAAAAAGTTGTTCTAAGGCCATCCAAGTAATCAGTGGTATTGCCACACCTGTCTGATTCTAAGAAAGAAGGAAAATCGGCCAGATAGGGGTAATGCATTTCAAAAAAGTTAGATGAAATGAATTCAGAGAGGTAGAAGGAGATTAAATAGAGAAATTGAAAACAAAACAAAACAAAACAGCCCCCCCACTGGCCCCCAAATCCACGTAGCCAAAGGAGTTGGATGCCACTTATGGAGAGAATTTCAAAACACAAGAGAAAAAGAGAAGGTAAGAAAAAGAATCAATTTGGCTAAAACTAGATAGAACCTGCACCAACATAATAGAAAGCTACAAAACAAGGAAACTAAACCAGGTCACTTATGAAGTGAGGAAAATAAAATTCACCTGTAGAAAGCAAGCCCAAAATAGACTATTTTTAAACAGGGATGCATTGGAATAGGGTAAGCATTATTTAATTCTATCAGATAGAAAAAACCGAGGTAAACACTGACTCACTGACAAAGACGGGCATCTAGTTAAAGAGGACACTTTAAAGATGAAGCAGTTAGGGTTGGTTATTGGGTTTTATGTTTTTAAAACAATCTATAAAAAGGGTCAATCTGTATTCAGTTTCACAGACTGTGTACCACCCACGTGTGTTGGCAGATCGGGAATGCCAGAATAGGGAAGGAAATGACTCAGAGTTATTTAATAAAGCTGATTTCACTCAAATTGAGCCTAAAGGTATTTATTCCAAAATAAGAGGGCTTAGTGAATTTTACCCCGGTTGATTAAAAACAAAAATCCAGTAATTCTTTGGAAGATGTGGGTGATGGGAAACGTGGACATCATCTAGAAAAGTTCAAGGTCAAGAATTAGTCAGACCAACTTAAAAACTAGAAGGGAAACAGTACCAAATAGTAGCCAACCTGTAAAAACCTCAAGTGTAAAGAGATTTGAAGCTAAACAGCTTCAATAATCAGAGCATACAAAACTTTGTATCCTTGATATAGGTAGGATATAGTAGGCTTTTTGTATTTACTTTTATGATGAACAATGAGAAGTATTAAGCTTTCCTTTGTTTTTTTTTTCCAGATAATATATGTTGATCTTCAGCTTGAATCATTATGCACAAAAATTTGTTGGGTATTTCAAAGTTGACAGAAAGATAAGAAATACGAGTGCACTTTTAAAAAGCAAGCACTGATGTTATACCATGCTACTTTTTAGGCCACTAGAACCTTATGTTCATGATAAGGGGTGGGGGAAGAATGCTATGTTTGGACTTCAATGTGGGTTTTCTTTCAGCATTTGAAAACCACAGCCAAAAATACGGTCTAGTACACACTGACATTTGGAGAGAGTACAACTGGATCAAAGGCTTCCTCAAACGCAGGTTTCATGTGGTCACCAGTACTATCATGCTCAAGCATCTCTGTACAATCAAATATTTCTTAGGTCCAGCCAATAGTCCACTTATTCCCAGTGGCATGTGACTCAACAAAGAAATGCGGACAGTGCATAGAAATAAGGTTTAACACGTGGCCCAGAAAGAGCATGTCCAATTAGCACAGTTTGCCAGGTGGTCATCTTGGATCTAGCTCCAAGAAGAGTGACACAATCTAGGAGCATCCCTCAAAATTAGGTAAGAATTCAAAGCAGCGTGGATCTGCGGTAATTGCCCAGTTGTTAGCTATTCTGTACAGTGTGTCACGATTGCAGGCAAGTCCCATAACACAATGGCTAAGGAGCGCAGGATCTGGAAGCAGACAGCAGAGTTGAATCCTAACACTGACTGGGTATGACCGGCAGTGTAACTGCTCTAAACCTTGGTCCTCATAGGGAAAAGGAATATTGGGTTCTACTTCTTGGACTATTTTGATGATGAAAGGAGATAACTCACACAGAGGATCCTGGCACGTGGTAAGTGCTCAATAAATGTTAGCTCTTATTAGCAGATTCTTTGGCAGCAGACTCAAGGGCTGAAAATGTAAGAAACCAAAGACATAATACCTCCAGAAGACAAAAAGTAGTGGTACTAATTGGGTCTCAGGAGTCTATGCTGGCAGCAAAGAGAAGGGATGCTGAAATGATCTCGTCTGCTAGGTAAGAGAAACAGAGCCCCAGATGGATTTCTGCAGGGACACAGCACAGGGAAGTTTAAGAAGTAGGGATCACATGAAGACGAAGAACAACCCAGTGAGTGATCACAGCCACCATTTCTCTAGGCTGCCATGTGCTTGGCCTGCAAGTTGTGGACCAGCCCCGATAATCTGCCCTGTGCACCAGCCTCCCATCCCAGGGAGACAGCTTGGATGAGATGAGTAGGGAGCAGCCTGTGGCTATGAAAGGGAGCAGAGAGCAAAGCTGACTGGCCAAATGGGAATTGAAGCTGTGACCTTGGCCTCATTAAAAACAGTCAGCAATGTCCTTGAGTGGACCAGTTTTTCACAGACAGGCAAGCCATCTGCAGAGAAAACAAAGCATGGCATGGACACACACATAAATGAAAATATAAAAACAAACAGCAACCAAGACTTACAACTAAAATAAAAATTATTCACAGGTATTTTTACAAATACGCTTCTATTTGTGTGTGTGTGTGTGTGTGTGTGCATGTGTGCACGGCAGCATCAAATCGCCTTCTATGAAGTCGATTCTGTCTGCAGGGTCGAAATGCTTCTGAAGTGGAGAACTGTTGCTATAGCTTATATTTGAACAGACCTCATAGCTGAGTGGTCAACTTGCATTGATAGGATGTCTACATGCCTCACAGATAAATAATGTGCTGCCTTCTAAATTTTGAAAATGGAAAAATTAGTACCTCTTCAGAAGTAAACTCAGACGTGGACCTAATAGTATTAGGTAGCATAGATCTAAAGCCTCAATTACATTTGCTTTTATACTATGATATGAAATAAGCCCTCTTAGTAAAGCTACAACACCCCAAGCAGGAGGCACATCAGCAATAACAGCCCCTAATTGTAATGATGCAAACGTTATATTTAATAATGGTACTTACTCGGTACTACTCACTCTTTTAAGCACCGTACCTATATTGCCTAGTTTAATTCACAACAACCCAGTGGCGAAGGTGATATTATTCCTGTTTTATAGACAAAAAATATGAAGCAGAGAAAAATTCGGTAACTTGGCCAAGGTCATATGGTGAGCAGAGTGAGGACTGAGCCCCAGGCAGCCTGACTCAGGAGCCTTGTTCCTAACCACACTCCACACTGGAGCCCACGCGGTCTCTGGGAAGGAGCGAGAGATGACATTAGGCACTAAGGAACTTACAGTTTGCTACTGGGAAATCCTCTCCAGCTACCCCCACCCCCATCTACAGGGTTTTCTCTCCCTTTTCTCTATTTTCTCCCTGGAGTGTTACTTTATGAGGGTTAGCACACAAACTTCCACTACTTTTTAAAATTAGGTCAAAAAACCAAAATGAAAACACAGAGCTGTCAGGAACCCTGGAGATGATCTAAACAATGCCTTTATTTCGTAGATGAGACGGAGGGCCCTAGCAAATTACTGGGACCATTAAACTGTGGACGGCATGTGTGGTAGACAGTGTAGGTGTTACAAGTTTCCCCGTGATGCGCTCCACAAGCTTCAGCAGCTGCGTTCTTACAGCTCGATTTTCATCCTTGACCACAGTTATTTCTGTCAAAGACAACATGGTTTCCTCCCCCTGCAAATCTTGGTTCTTCCTTCCATTTGGACAGTCCTCTGGGAGCAAATCCTTACTCCAGTAAACTGCTTGATTACAGGAGCTACCTTCATTGCTTTGTTCCCTAAGATTACACTCACTAAATGTCCTTCTGCTTGGAGAGATATTCTGAATCCATTAGAATTTCTAATGCTAAAGCTAATTGGTAGTACCTTATATTTAATCTGTTTGTAGAATGAATATCCCAATCTAATGGTTGGTACCCTGGCCAGGTTACATCTGCGCTGGGATCTCCCTAATGCCTTGTGTCCAGTCTCACCTGCTGGTCCTTGGAGTTGCCATCTCAGTGCCAAGGTGTTTTGTGAGTGATTCCACCTCTTTGCCAGACTATATGTCTGATTTTTAAAAACAGTTTTATCAAGGTATAATTTACATACAAGTCATCCATGTTAAAATGTACCATTTGATGAGTTTCAGCAAATGTCAAAGGCATGGTAACCACCACCACACTCATAGTACAGAGCATTTTCATCACTTCAAAGAAGTTTCTTCATGCCTTTTTGTAGTCAATTCTCTCCCAACCCCTGGTACTAAGCAACCACTGATCTGCTTTTGGTTACTACAATTTAGCCTTTTCTAGACTTGCATATAAATGGAATCATGCAGAATGTAGTCTTTTATATCTGGCTCTTCCACACCTCCCTGAGATGTATCCATTCCGCTGCTTCCATATGCATGAGTTTGCCCTCTGTCTTGCCTGGGCCTTTGGCTCTGGGCATTTGGCCTGCCTGCCTTGCCCTTTGGCACCTGTGTACTTCCAGGCAGCTGAGGGTTCCTAAATCATGGGCTTTTCTCCTGTGTTAGAGACCACAACTTCTGACCACCTGTAGAACCTACCCTTCTCCTCTCTTGGTTAGTGGTGCCATTTTTCTGCCTACTTAGTTGCCCTAGTGAAGAATGTGGAAGTTTTCTCCCACCTTTCTTCTCTCTTAGACACATTATCTGTGAATTTCATTCCAGGTAAAGGAAGGTCTGAGAACCTTGCACCAGCTGGTAATTCTTTGTGAGCTCCTTGCAGGTAGATGTCCTTTCACATTCACCCATGAGTAGCCTTTGAATCTGTCCCCGCTGTCCCCAAGCCAGCTTATTTTCATAGTTCCATGAGTCCACTGATGTCCATCTGCTTTGCTCAGCCTAGGCTTGTTCCCTCTGGCCATCTTAATGACTGGTATGGGCTCTCTATGCTCATCAGTGCAATGCAAGGATGAGTGTTTACTGTGGGAACAATAAGAGGGACCTTATGAACCATGTCTGCACATGCATATGAGTGATCATTCTCATTTTCCCAGGCCAGAGCACAGAAAAGCCACTCTTCCCATGGGCAGTCATTGCTTACTGTCTATAACCTCATTATAACCTGTGATAAATATTTGTTTTGGACAAAACAAGTAATGAGACAAAACAAAAGAAAATAATTTTCAGGTAATGCCCGAAGAGTTCACTCATCTTGAAATTACAATTCCAGGTGCTCACACATCTGTAACAGTCTCAAATTCAGAAATATGGTAAAAGAAATATGTATCACTACACGGGGAAAAGTCCTTCACAAAGTCCATCTATTTGTCACTTTGGTAGTGTGTGGAAAATGAGCTAATGATTTAACACTCTTAGTTATCAGGGGTCTAGGTAGCCTTTCATTCTGCCTAAGTGGCCTCAGATAGAAAATCAGAAGGTAATGAGACCACTGGAAGCTAACCCATTGGCACTCTAAAGACGTAGAAACTAATAGCAAGAGAGACAGATGTCTTCTGAGACATCCCTACAAGAGCACAAAGTATTTTCAAATATGTTCAAAAATGAAAGGCTAAATTAAGAAAAGGTTAAATTATGCCACGTGTACTCCATTTCCCAAGCAGGGAAGTGAGTAATGAGTGCTCCTTAGAAAGACTTCCATCAGGAATGGCGCTTAAAGTGAATAGATTTCAGTTATCTGGAAAACGCACTCATTTATAGTTCTTATTTGGTGATAAGGCTGGATATACAAGGCATTAGTGCACTAATTGGTGAAGGATTTTATTCACTGCAGCTTTATGGAGTTGCCCAGGGATGTGAGTACTAGTCATACAAACTTTCTCTAAGAAAGCACAGACTCTCTGAAGGCTGCTGGCAAGTGGGTCTTGATTGCCCTGCCATTTATAATTGGTGGGTGGGGGTTGCCTGAGTGCTGTGCTGAGAACAATTTTGATTCCTATCTGGCTGGACTCGGTGGGAGAGGCTGCTGAGACTGACTGGTGACGTCTTCCATGGGCATGGGAGGAGGGCAGAGTGGCTTGATAACCACGTGTTTCACATTCTAATCTGAGGGTGCCACACATGATTGTGAAAAAGGATCATGGGTGGCCATAAGTTCTAACTGCCCCCGCAGAACGTGAATCACTTTCTCCCGGTTGGATTTCTGAAGCTTGGTCTGCAATTATGACTACTGGGCCCTTTCAGGATTGTTTGTGCAAGATCTCAGACTGTCAGTTTCAATAATGTGAACCAGACTGTGAAACCAGGGGATGGATCATTTCCATAGAGAGAGCTTCCATTGAAGTCAAATTGCTTTGTAAGATACCACAATGGACAGAATACAAAGTCTCTGTGGTTGCCAAGACTACAACCAATATAAAAAAATGAAACTAGAAATACTAAAAACTTATACCTATGAATTATGGATTGCTCTGTGTGGTTAATTCTGTTAGATTTATACCAGTCTTATTTTATCCCCTATTTGCAGCAAACACAACCTATGTTATTTATTTTGGCCTTCAGAACTCTAGGATTATCTTCGCTTGTGTTTGGCCAGTTTAAAAATGTTTATTCTAATGTTTCACTTTCCATCCAAAGTCTCTCTCTCTTTTTAAACTCAATTGTTTTATTATCTCTTGATTCCAAATACCCTCTCTGAAATCCTTTTCCTACCACTCCTCCTTGTGTATCGACTTTCCTTAGTCTCTTTCCCAGATTCCCACTTTTCTTGTTTGGAAAATTCCTATTTTTTTATTCTCTACCTTTGGAGCCCACAGACCAGACTGACTCTGCTTCTTCTTTTTATCTCTCTGCATTTTCCTTCCAGCTCCTTTGCCTCTTTTGAAATCTGATGTGTAGCTATGGTTTTCCTTCATTTCCCACCGTCTAGTCCTCCCACTTCTTTGTAATTGTGGTTGTTGTGTGCCTCAGTTTCTCTTTTGCTACCTGCTCCCCACCCTCAACTTCTGTGTTCCACATGTGCTGTGGCTTCTCACCTGCCAGGTATATGATTCCCTTCCCTATAGCCTGTCCCTTCCCGCCTCCTCAGGGACCTCGCCCACGCTCATCTGCAGGTGTCCTTTGTTTCCCAGGCTTCCTTCCACGAGGGCGACTCTCCCCCTGGCCCTTCAGAAACTCTGGGTGCCTGCCTTCTGTGTGGTGGCAGTTGGTTGGCTGGCGGTTCTGGCTTTCTTATCTGTGCAGGGGCTGAATCACTGCCCACCTCTGGCTTCTAAGTGTTGCCTCTCTCAACTCCAGGCTGTAATCTCAACTCAAGCTCAGAAGAACCTTTAAACAACTACATATAGTTAAATGGGGCCATTATGAGGAGGAAAGAAGAGTCAGTTTACATTCAGAACATGAGAGCTGTGCTGCTGTGACCTGGACAGTAGTCTATCTGTCATGTATTGAGTGCTATGCTTTAGGTGCAAACTCAGCCAGGTGTTCCACATCCATCGCCATTATTGTTCTAAGTCTCATTTCCCCTATAAGCCTATCTGTTGTCTCATAACCACACTCTCATCTATACCACCAGATCTGCTCCTGGTTCCCTGTGTGTTGTTTGTATAGTCCCACCTTTTGACTTTGCTCAGGCTGTTGCTTCTACTTACCCCCAATCTCCATATGCCCAAATCCTATTTTTTTAAGGCTCTGCTCAAATATTACCCTTTCCACAAAATCCTCTCAGATGTCTCACTGCAGAACCAGCAGTCTTCTCATGACTCTTAAGACCGTCACTGATTTCTGCTTGCATTGGGAGTTATCTGTGTCCTGCCGGACTGAGCTCCCAAGGCCACCAACCATAGCATCTCTCAAAACAACATGCCTCAGGCACTGAATTGCTCCTACCTCCAGAAGACCCCAGCCTTTGCCCAAGCTTCCCCCTGGCTAGGAAACGTCATGAGTTTTGAAGAACATTCACGTGGGTTGATGAATCAAAACAACCAGAAAACATTTCTGGGAAAAAGGCCTGTGTGTATATTTGCGCCCATTCACCAAAATGACACCTGAACCTCTCACATTTCCCAGGTTCACAAGGTTGTGGTGGGGAAGTGGGGTCATTCGAAGATGATCAGAACTCATAATAAAACTAAGAGCTAATATTTATTATTACTGTGTGGTAGGCACTGAGCTAAAAGTCCTATGAAGCAGGCACTATTATTATCCCCAATTTACAGCCAAGAAAACTAAGGCTTGGGGAGATTAACAGGCTCTGATAATTGTTCTCTTTTGTCCCTCCATATCCAGTCTCTACCCTCCTTACCCTGCTCAGTGCTCCAGGAGGCCAACCATTAGTGCTGCATCTATAGGCTTCTGCCCTGGGGCTTCCTACTGGACTCAATCAATGGGAGGCACCAGTGGGAGATCCAGGAAACCAGGGGCTGGGAGGAGAGAGAGGTAAGAACATGGATTTTCCTAGCTCCCTCCTTGCCTGGATATAAATGAATGGCCAGGGCCTGCATTTCTTTTCCCAAGGCCACACCACCTGTCTGGCAGACCTTTCTACAGCCACAGGTATCAGAGGGTCCCACTGACCATCTGTCCCTTGCACCTTTCAGGCAATGATGGACCCAAGTGCTTCACAGAACCCTTGCTGATTTCCCTGAACCTTATTGTTATGGCTTGAATGGTGTTTCCTCAAGAAAGATACCTTGAAATCCTGATCCCCCATACATTAGGATATAATCTTATTTGGAAATAAGGTTGTTGCAGATGTGATTAGTTGAGATAAGGAGTAGGGAGATCCTAATCCAATGTGATTGCAGTCTTTATAAGATGATGGCCATGTGAAGACAGAGAGTCACATGGGGAGAACGAAGGCAGAGATCTGAGTTATGCGGCTGTAACTCAAGGAACACCAGAAGTTGCTGGCCACCACCACAAGCTAAGAAGAGGCAAGGAAGGATTCCACTACAGGCTTCAGAGAGAGTATGACCCTTCTACTAAAAACACCTTGATTTCAGACTTTTAGCCTCCAGAACGTCAAGATAATTATTAGGTTATTAAGAATGAAATGTCTGATTTCCTCAAACTTCTTGTTTTATGTTTATTGTGAAGGTGCATTCTCATTCTTTCAAATGCATGGTCTGGCTTGTGATAATCTTTCAAAGTTTTTTTAGAACAATTTTTGTGAAACCATAGATAAGTCAAAAATTCGTATTATTTTCGAATATGAGTTCCATCGTGGAACCAATGCAGTGCTGACAACTCGAAATATTGACAAAATGTTTGGGAAGGATGTGGCTAATGAACACACAGTATGTTGATAGTTTAAGAAGTTCCATTCTGGTTATTTTAATCTTGAAAATGAGCCACATGGGTGACCTG
>VBSM01003204.1:39732086-39844005 GCA_008086735.1 Cheirogaleus medius | reverse complement strand
TACACTGTATTGTTACATGTGATGAAAAATGGATTCTTTTTGACAATCGCAAGTATTCACCACAATGATTGGATAAAGATGAAGTGCCGAAACACAGTCCAAAATTGAAGATTCATCACAAAAAGCTAAAGGTGTCTGTTTGGTGGTCCGGCACTGGTATTATCCACTGCAGCTTCATGAAACCTGATCACTAGATTATGCACATGTCTACTGCAACCAATTGGATGAAATGATGAGGATGCTTATGATTAAGCAGCTGAGATTGGTCACTAGCGACAGGCCAATCCTCTTGCAAGACAACGCTCAACCACATGTTGAACAAACAACACTGCTCAAACTACAGAAGCTGGACTTGGAAACTCTCTGTCATCCATTGTATTCACCAGTCCTTGCACCAACTGACTATGACTTCTTCCAGGCTTTGGACCACTTCCTGCAAGGAAAAATATTCAATTCTCAACAAGCTGTGGAAAATGTCTTTTGAGATTTCATTGGCACTCGCTCTCTAGGCTTCTTTGCTGCTGGCATAAGCAAGCTACTGTTAAGATGGCAAAACTGTGTTGATAGCTTAGGCACATACTTTGATTAATATTATGGCTTCCTGTTTGAGATATAATAAACTAAACTTTTGATTTGAAATCGGACATTTCATATTTAATGGGTGAAATGTACATAGTGCTATGTTAACTCCATCAATGCTATTTGGTCTGAGCTCTAGTGTTGTAGACTGTATTTTTGGTGTTGATGACATGCCTGACTTTTTGCTCTCAGACCAGGTGGGTCTGTGTTCACTGGCAAGAGCCATGAGGAAGAGGAAGCACTTAAGATCGCTGCTTTCCTGAAGAGGCACAAAACACACCTGGAATGGTACAAGTGGAATCAGGGGCCGTGGGGATCAGGGTTTTCAAATATGCTCAGGAATTTCTAATGAATACCATCAACAGAACAGCCAGGCAAGAGCTCAGGTCCCGATCTCTGTTACCATCAGAGTCTAAAACTACAGGACAGTATCTTCATTTTTAAGGTGAACAAGCAGGGAATTGTGAGGGGACCAAGTCCCTTTTGAATGCAACTAGTTTGGCAACTTGGCAAGCTACAATTCTTCCAAATGAAAAAGAAATAAAAAGCAAACAGATGAAAGGTACAGATTTGAAAGTTTCCTTCTGATTGTTTTGCACTCTGGACCATCTTGGTGCCTGTGTCTTTCCGTATCCCAGCTCCTGTCCCAGGGAAGCAGGTGGAGGAAGCTGCTGTCTGAGTAATTACTGCTCTACCATCTCTTTTAAGGAAGGCACTATTTTTAGTAGAAGTGACTCATTCATACAAGTAGGTACGGGCGGGGGGCGGTGGTGGGAGCTTCTTAGTGACGACTTAACCCTTATGTCTTGCTGCACTTATATTGATCCTCACACTTTATCCCTTCTCTTGATCATCACCACAGACCAACTTAAGGATGGTGGCTCCAAGTCATCCTGAGAAGGGGGACAGCTTCAGAAGTGGGAAGAAAGATTGAGAATTCTTCTTTAGATGCTTCATGCTTTACTATGGAGTGACAGAGAATTGTATTAGGAATTGGAAGATTTAGAAGCCTTGGGGTGAAAGTATTTCTCTGTGAAAAGGCTGCTTCCTGATGCTGAGCCTCCATTTTTCCTCTTGTGAAAGGGAAGCTTATACCAGAACTTTCAGCACGACCAAGACCACCACCAGGCTTACAGACCCTGGGCACTGGGCACTGGGCAAACTGCTTTACAGACTATCTCATGTCATCCTCATGACATGGCATGGGACAGGGAGTGTCATTATCCTATTTTACAGGTAAGGAAGCTGAGGCTTAGAGAGGTTTTGTACTTTCCTCAAGGTAACATACTAATAAAGGGCAAAGCCAGGCTTGGAACTCAGGTGTGTCTGAGCTCAGACACCTAGAAGTTCTGGCCCAGCGGGGCATGGCCAGTACACCAGAGCCTACCAGCTAGTGATCCTGCTACAAGAGCTCGTTTTTGAGCATTTGTGCAGTCGTTTCCATTCGGGACTTACTGCCTTCCTCTGCCATGAGAAACTCCATCTTTGTGACTCTGCGGGCTTGCTGGTGAAAGTCCTGCCATGACAGCACTGAACTGCACATCCTGAGAAGACAGGGGTGGTGCGTGGCACAGACTAGGACTCAAACACTTGTTCTTAAAGTTCTCTCTCCTCAAGTCACACTAATCTCTGTTCTACCTGTTTGCAGTGGTAACTTACCTTCCAAGGCACACACACGTCCCCTCAATTAATTCACAAGCGCTTGGACAGAGACAAGGATTACACTTTGATTCTCCTGCAGAGTTCACTGAGATCCTTGTAGTCCCCAAGCCGGGAGTTCCTTCCAGGCCTCCTTGTCTTGGTACATGTTGTTATTTCCGCCCGAATGTTCTTTCCCCTTCTCTTTTGAGAAGTAACACCTATTCTCAAAAAGCACCTTGTTCCCTGCCACCTCTCAATTTTATTTATTTATTTATTTATTTATTTGTTTTTCAGATGGAGTCTCACTCTGTCGCACAGGCTAGAGTGCCATGGCGTCAGCCTTGCTCACAGCAACCTCAAACTCCTGGGCTCAAGCGATCCTCCTGCCTCAGCCTCCCGAGTAGCTGGGACTACAAGTGCACACTACCATGCCTGGCTAAGTTTTCTATTTTTTGTAAAGACGGGGTCTTGCTCTTGCTCAGGCTGGTCTCAAACTCCTGAGTTAAAGCAATCCTCCTGCCTAGGCCTCCCAGAGCCCTAGGATAATAGGCGTGAGCCACTGTGCCCGGCCTCAATTTGATTTAATGCCTGTGTTATGAACATCTTTTGCCAGGATTTATGCTGTACTCTCATAATTAGTTTGCTCATTAGTCTCACTCACTGCCCTATGAGCTGTTGTATGTGTGTGTGTATGTGTGTATTCCATGTCTTACTGGTTTTAGATCACTAATACCAAACACTAATATCTGTAAAATTAATGCAGGCATAGTACATAGTATATGCTAAATAAAGCAGTAATTGATATTTATAAGTGTGATGCAAAATAGGTTTCTGACTTAAAAGATATATTCTGTGTTTGTTACCTGTAAAATAGGTAAATGGCTAACAGTTCAATGTATTGGCCCATTCCCTGGAATAGGAAAGGGAAAGATGGAACTGTATCTGTATCATCTCATTTACCCCTCATGATAACCTGCCAGCGAGGTGTCATTACCTCCATTTTACAGATGAGGAAAAAGAGGCTCAGAGAGGTCAAGAGACTTGCCCAAGGCCACACAGCTAGTGAGTACCACAAGAGGGATGTGAGTCCACGTCCGTGTGCCTCTGAAGCTGATATTTGTGTTGAGGCCCCAGTTCTAACAAAGTTCTAGAGCAGAAGCCTTCTGATCACTTCAAACAAACCCTAGCCCAGGGACACTCTTTCCACAGATCAGGGGGCAAGCACAATGCATGGCCACATGACTCTTCTATCTTGCTTTCCCCACCGGGATGACCTGCCTCTGTCAAACACAAACAGTAGTGACAGAAGCTACTTCCTGACTTGTCAGCAGAATAGGCTCCCAGGGACATAGGGACGGATCAGACAGCAGTAAAGGCCTGGGGTCCACATCCCATGGGCAGGCAGGCTGGCAGAGAGCAGAGGTCAACTCCAGCTTTTGAGTGTGAAGAATAGCTTTACTGTGCCACCCTGCTTCTCCAGCAATGTTTTCTCTCTCATGAAGCGCTTCTGCAGCCTCTGTAATGGAGTCTCCCTAAACGTCACCCGATAGCGCTGATTAAACTAAGCGTGCATGTGCCTAGCACCGTGGTTGGTGCTTTCACAGGGATCCCAGGGCTGCTGAGACCGACTGCAAGATGCTAAAGCTGCGAGTAACGAGCCTGGTGGCAGCAGGGCACTGGGGTGTGGATCTGAATTTGCAATGAGGGATCGATTTCCCTTCCAGCCTCCTGTCTCTCCTTCTGATAAGCAGCTGGGTGGCTGGAAGCAGAAGAGACTTGCAGGGCTGCTCTTGGATGCACCTGCCAACCTGACTGCCCTGGCACCTCCCCTCGAAATGGTCATGACCCTGTAGAGAAGATGAATGGGGAGTCTGAATTCACATCATGAGCTAGATTACCACCCTTGGGTAATCCTAAATTTTGAGTTTGGATTTTGGTTTGTCTTATGACAGCCCATATATCCTACTATAAAGAGACTCAGCATATAGAAATCAGAATAAAAATATAGATGAGATATACTATTTGCTTTGTTTTACAAAGGATTTGATTTAGGGTTTCTTTAAACGGCAATTTCCATGGTGTATTTAGAATAGAGGTTATCTTACAGATAATATTTTAAAGAAATAAGTCTGGCAATAAATCATAGCTGCCATTCAGTGCACGGTCGCTGTGAGACAGGCGCTGTGATGAACACATGACATGCATGGACTCTGCCGCTCACAGTGACCCTGGAGACTGAATATTAGCATTCCTATTGTGTAAGTGAGAAATGCAAGGTTCAAAGAAGCGCACAGTCATGGGGAAAATCTGGTGAAGTGGGTTGAATTGTGTCCCCCCCAGAAGATATGTTGAAGTTCTAATCCCTGGTACCTGTGAATGTGACCTTATTTGGCACAGGGTCTTCCTGGATGGAATCAAGTTAAGATGAGGTCCTACTGGATCTGGGCGGGCCCTAAATCCAATGACAGGTGTCCTTGTAAGGAGACAGATTTGGACACAGAGGACACACACACACTGGGAAGAAGGCCATTTTACGACGGAGGAAGACACTGGAGTGATGCAGCTGTAAGCCAAGGAACGCCAAGGACTGCCAGCAACCACCAGAAGCCAGGAGGAAGCAAGAAAGGATCCTTCTCTAGAGCCTTCAAAGGCAGCATGGCCCCGCTAACACCTCGATTCCAGACTTCCATTGTTTTAAACCACCCAGTTTGTGGCAGTTTGTTACAGCAACCCTAGAAAACGAATACACTGGGGATTCAAACACCAGGCTCGCTGATTCTAAAGACACGTGGCACTCTTCACAGAATAGCAGGCTGCCTAGTGTGTGGCTGTTGACATCACAGGCCCTCACTCTTGCTACTATCTCATTCGCTGGCTCTTGGCGAGGCAGTGAGAAGCACCAGGCAGGGGAATGACACGATCTGCCCGAGGTGAGTTTTCTAAGGCATAGCCCTGGATAAAGGGGATTAGTGTGTGGCAAGGACGGATGCAGGGGAGACTGTTTAGAAGTGTTGCTATTGTCCAAGGAGAAATTTTGGCGGCTTGCACTCACCTGGTGGCAGTGGAGATGAGACGAAGTTGACACTCTGAGAGGTGTGGAGAAGGTAGAATGGAAGCGTGCTAACACACTGGACATGGGGTGTGGGTGGAGATGGTCAGCTGGGATGCTCAGGTTTCTGGCCTGGGCAACTGGGAGGGTGTTTATGCCATGTGAGAACAGGGGAACAGTTTACTGTGATTGATCTAAACCTGATAGACTTTAATTAAAATGGATTGTTTGAGAGTTCTCTACAGGAACAGGCTTTAGAATCAGGCAAAAGTAGGTATGTGTTGCCTGGTAATACAACATGCTAGTAATAAGCCATTTAGGCAAATCATTTAACCTCACAGGGTTTCAGTTTCCTTATCTGCTAAAAGTGAAGAAAATAATATGAGTATATGTAAAGAGCACATGGTGAACAAACAATCAATGGCTAGCTTTTATAAAATATCTTATAATTAATAAATGCTTTCTTCCTGGAACCAATGATGCATCTTATTAATTCTCATTATTTCCAAATGAGGAAGAGAGGGCCTTGTTTTTTATTTCCTCAGTTAAATGTAAGGAAAATGTGGGGAGACTGTGGTATATAAAGGTTAACAATCAGGGAATGCTTGCTTTAATGTCTCAAGAAAATACAAATTATTTTCTAGCTCTGTCTGTCCATGCAGCTATAAAGTATTTTTAGTGCAGAGCTTTTGAAATTTTGATTAGAAAGGGAATGTAAATGAATTAAAGCCCAGCAGTGTAGAGAATATACATTTCTTTCTTTCCAACAACTCATGGGAACAGCATGTACTGGTAATAAAATAGCCCTTTCTCTTCCCTAACAGATATTTTTTTTCCCTCCAAAGGGCTACTAAAATCATTATGTTTTTTTCAATGCAGGACATCTTGTCCTTTTCCCGGAGGTTATAGTACTTGGTGCCTTTCATGATTTCAGACAGCAAACTGCTCCCTGAGTAGGACTATGTTTGTCCAGGACATTTTGTCTTTTCTAAAGCACAGCGTGCCCACCATAACAGGTTTATTTATGTGTACGTTATCAGAGTTACACAAGCAATAATTCTTACTTTTCTTGAAATATTTAAAATAAAACACTTAATACAAATTAACAAAGATCAGGCACTTTTTATATTTGTTTACTTGGGATCTGTTCTTTTAGTTAAGATACTAACAGATCTAGATGCTACTATTAGTGAGAAGTAACTCGATTTCCTTGCCATTTAAAAACATAACCGAAATGGTTGATCATATAAAAAGAGAGAAAAAAAAATCTTGAGTTAAGGATCATAACAAAAGGAAGAAGTTGCTAAAATAATAAAAACAGAAATTTTGCCAAAGCCATTCCTTCTCCAGCCTGGTTATTTCTACCTGTATTTTTCTCAGGTGACTCAAAATAAAAAATATTCAAAAGTGAATGCACTGTGATTTATCCTTTCTACTTTCTCACCCAGATCCTTTCTTTCTCCCCCATTTCCTATTGTGGTTAATGATTCCATCACCCAATCAGAGGCCTGGAGTTGTCCTGAACACCTTCATTCTCACTCTTCAAGTCCGACTGGTCACCATATCTTGGTGACCATATCACGGTGACCATATCACCTCCCAATGATTGCTTCACCTCCTTCCTGCTCTCCACCCCTACATTTGCCCCTGGACCAAGTGTTCCTGAACTTCCATAATAGCCTCTTAGAGGTCTTCTTGCCTCTAGTCTTGGAGCTCTTCCATTCATTCTCTGCTGCAGTCCAAGGGAGCTTTCTAAATTGCCCTCTCCTCCCAGGGTGAAGCACTGGCCCCGAGACACCGAGACTGGAGTGTCAGCTCCCTGGAGCAGTGTGAGAGGCTGGTCAGAATGATTTCCTCCTCCTGTGGAGCCTCATATTTAGTTACTCCCTTCTCCAACCTGCACTCGATATTCCAGCTCTCCCATGCTGTCTGCAGCCTATCAACCCTAACACGCTGCTCCCTCTGCCTGGAAATCTTTTTCTCCATCTTGCTACCTTAGAAAATTATTCCTAAACCCACCGCTAGTTCTGATCGGTCTTCTTTAGAAAGACTCTTGAGACTGTTCCTTCTCACCCACTTTCATCTCAGTAGCCCTTTTGTGTCCTGACCTTATTTCTATTCCTGTATATTTCATATTGCATTTCTCATGTTTTAATGTACACATCTATCTCCCTGGCCACACTGGAAGCTCCTTAAGTGTGGAGACCGTCTCTAATTCATCTTTGCCTCCCCCAGTCCTAGCATAGTGCTTGGACACACTGGATTAGATACTCATCAACTACTGAAGTGCATTATGATCTCAGTTGTTCACTGCCAACAGTTTACTGCTATTCCTTTTCAACGTCATTTCCTACTACTCTACATCCTCCCAACATGTTTTATTTTCCAGTCTCACCTGACTCTTCTTTTCATTTTATAGATGAGGAAAACCAGGCTCAGAGCATGTAAGTCACTCCCAATATCACACTGCTGGTAAGTAACAGAGTTGGGATTTGATTCCAGAGCTGTAGGGACTGTACGGCCCACGTACTCCAGTGCTCCACTCTGCTGCCTTCCCAGAATATAAGCAGTAAACTGGGAGCAATTTCTTTAAAGTTCAAAATATTTCCACACTTCTAGGCCTATGCTAGTGTTGGCTCTCTCCTTGAAAGGCGGTTTCCCTCCTCCTCTCCACCTGTGGAAGTCCTACTTCCCCTTCAAGTTCTAGTTCACATGGTGTTGACTTTATGAAACATTTTCTGTTCTTGCCGGTTTGAAATAATAGTTTCGTCTCCTGTGTAGCCTAGAGTATCTACACACACACACACACACACACACACACACCCTAAACCTTCTTTTGCATGGCCACTATTATTTTCTAGATCCTATGACTTTCTCCTTTGTCTAACTCAAGTGCCTTTGGTGCAGAGACCAGGTCTTTTACATATCTTGGCATGGCCACAGCCCCCAGTACAGTGCTGTGTGCATAAAAGTATTTAGTAACCTCTGGCTGAATGAATGAATAAATGAACGAGTGCTGTATTTCATCAGTCTATTTCTGTTGGACAACAGAGGGCTTCATAAATATCCTTGCCCTCACTGCACTTGGTCTGGTAGCCTGAAAATAAGTATCTAACTATGTATTTGGCTCGATTGTACTATTACATCTTATACAGTATGGCTATTCTTCATGGCTTGAGGGAAGATAAGAGGAAGGGGAAGGCATATGTAACCTGGGTCTTCAGGTCTGAGTCCTTGAGCTCCAAAACCAGGAGAAGAAAATGAGAAACAAAGAGACCTCTTGCTCTGGAGACTGTTCTCAATCAGGGGTAGAATACGGCTCCCCCATGGTGCAGGGGGATATGTGTGAATAGGGGTTGGTGGGGTAGGGGGTAGATAACAAAATAAGTGGGGTAAGTGCTGGCATTGGCATTAGTGGTCAGAGCCCAGTGACACTAAAGTCCCTAGAATGCTCTGTGCAGTGCCACATAACATAGAACTGTGCTGTCCAAAATGACAACAGTGCTGGTATTAGTATTTTATTGCTGCTATAACAAACAACCACACACTTAGAGACTTAAAACAACACAGATATATTGCCTTAAACTCTGTAGGTCAGGAATCTCACGTGGGTCTCACTGAGCTAAAAGCAAAGTATCAGCAGGGCTGATACCTATCTGCAGGCTCTAGGGGAAAATCCATTTCCTTTGCTTTCCCAGCTTCTAGGGGGTCACTCACATTCCTTGGCCTGTGGTCTCCATTCTCTATCTTCAGAGCCAGCAATAGCGGGTTGAGACCTTCTTCCATTGCATCACTCCACTCTCCTTTTCTGCCTCCCTCCTCCACTTTTAAGGACTCTGGTGATTATTGAATCCACCTAGATAATCCAGGGAACTTTCCCCATCTCAAGGTCAGCTGATTAGGTAACCTTAATTCCATCTGTAACTTAATTCCCTTTGCCATGTAACATAAAATGTTCACAGGTTCCAGTGATTAGGATGTGGACACCGTTGGGGTCCTATCACAGTGACTCCACTGAGAAACACTAGAGGACATCCCACAGTTACTGGGCCTCGGTGGTTATCTTCTGTGTTAGGTGGGTCTGCCTCAAAACAGGCACTCAGAGGATGGTCTGAACCCAGACAGCTCTGAAACCCTAAGAGCTTGATGGAAGTGTCATTCCATTCTCACAGGCCCACAGCCTTCACACCCCTTCCTATCTCTGACGGCACCACTGGAGCATCGGATCTGTCTTGAGATCCCTCCTCAACTGTCGCTGGAGGTGCTGGTCACAGGTAAGAATTAAGGTTACTGGGAGGCATGTTATGTAATCCAGTCTGGGTTAGATAACATACCTTATTAGGTTCTTTGACATCTTAGTTCTCAATGATGACATTGCTAAAAGCTTCCAAGTGTGACTATAAAAAACATATTTACAGGTATTTATTACTAATGTAATCTTATAAAAATCAACTTTCTATAAAAATCACATATTCTATGAACCTGGAGGTAGAAAGAACTCATAATTTCCTATGCAGGATTCTATCCCTCAAACAATAGTAGTTATTATGACAACCATTACAAAGTGCCAGGTGTTTTTTATTTATTTCTTATGACAATCCTATTCAGTTGCTATTATTATTACCATTTTATAGATAAGGAAATTTAGGTACAGAGAGATTAAATTATTTGTCCAAGAGCACATAGCAAATAAATATAGTGAGAATTTGATCCCAGTTCTGTCAGCATCTAGAACATGCCCAGGCCCATAAAAATGGGCTGCGGTGGAGAAGAGGCAGACATAGCCCAGACTGTTGCATGTCTCAGGGTGAGGATAATTGTTCCATGTGCTCTATAAATTGCTTTTCACTGCCCAGGTCACGAGGGGGTAGAGCAAAGCCTGCTTTATCTGCACTTATGGCTTTCTAAGGAACATTTCTCGTATCTCTGATAAAAACTGTTAATCCAGCCACCAGTGCCAAGACCTCAAACTAATTAGCCTAAAGAATCAGATTAGAATGAGGTTAATTCTGTGATCATTAAAAGTTCTCTACTGTTTCCAGGGAGTTTTGATAATGAAAAGAAACAGATCTTTGTTTCAAAGAGCTTTCCTAAACAATAGCATTTACTAATTACAGTGCTGAATAATTATTTGTTGAATATATGAATAAGAATAGCATTTAAAATTAGATGCTTTAAAAAGCTTGGAAAGCTATACTTTGCACATCAATAATGATCATCTCTGGGTGATAAAATTATAGGTAATTTTTATTTTCTTGTTTATCTGTATCTTCTACTTTTCTTCCACAATGAAGGCATTTTTTTCCCACATGTATATCTTATTTGGTGGGAAAAATTTATAAAAAGAGTTTTTAGTTAAAAATTAGGTAAGATAAAGACTTAAAAACAGCAAATAAGACAAGATGAATGAACTCTTGATTAGTGGAGATTTTCACTATGTGGCAATCTCATTCCAATTAAAGTGTCACATAAAACAGATAAAATTTTGTCTACTATTGAGTTACATTATTAGGAAGGACAAATTTAACTTTGGAGAGAAATTATTTTATTATTTGATAGTTAATTTCTAAACCCAAGTGATTTCTTTATAAACATTTTTAATAATAAAAGTTTTTTATTAGAAATATTCAAATTAAAATGAATAAAAACCTTCAATTCTTATGTATTTTGGCAATTTAAAATCAAATAAATATTCTGCATCCTATTTTAAAAATTATATAAATACATTTATATATCTAGATAAATATCGTATACAATATACAATGTGGTATATATTATATATACTATACATTCTATATTATGTGATTCTATTGTATATTATAGATTTATATATATTAATAGATATAAGGATAGTTATATATAAACACATACTAGTATATATTAGTATATACAAATATATAGTATATTAGTATAATAGTATAATATATAGTATAACATATATTAGTATAAACAAATACATATACTATACAAACATGTAAATAAACATAAACACATACATGTAAAATCTAAACACACACACCTAAGCACACAAAACAATAAACGATGACAAAGCCAGGTCCCAGGCAGCAGATGCCATGGAAGTAACACAGGGATTCAATTAGACAATCCTGGTCTCAGACCTTATCCCTGTCACTCTAGCTCTGCAACCTTAGACAAACGATTTGATCTTTTTGAGTCTCTTTACTCATCCCAATACACAGGCTAATAATACTTTAATCCTCATTTAATGAAGATTAAACGAGATGATGTGGGTGGCAGGCCTAGTGCAGAATAGGTACTCAGTAATGGAAACCCACTATGGCTTCTGCTTTCGCTTGTTATTCTGACTCTAAATTCTGTGTTCTTTCTGCTACACCACCCACGGCTCTAGTTTATGTAGCTCACAGCACCTTCTCCTACATCTGTATCGGTTGAGAAGCTTTGTACCCTATCCTGCCACTGTCTAACTGGCAGGAGGATTTCCAGATTGGAATGTGCACCTTGCTGGTATGCATCTGTGGACTTCAGTACCTCCTTAACAACCTGAGCAGGTAAACCCATGAAGTGATTAAGGCAACCAAATAAAGCATTTGCCTTTTGATTTCTCTCTAACTTAGCTGTCTAGTATGACACTTTATTTAATAAACATTGCAGGTTCTTTTTCTTGTCCTGATTTCTTGAGTTTTACTTTTTACCCAAAGAAAATCAGAAGCACGACCAGAGCATGTTGAGAAGACATCTAACAATCTCCCAATAATTAACAAATACAGGCCCAATGTCTTTTCAACTACTTCCTACTAAATAGCTCATACTTGCTGGCATTTTTAGTTAGGTCAAAATTTCACTAAAATAAAACTCTTATAAAAATATCTGGAATGAGAAGACTGCCTATCTGAGAGAGAATAATGAATTTCTTCTAAATACCTTCTTATTGTTTGCAGAATTGGTATGAAGCAACTATTAAATGATATTGCAAATTCACAGTCTGTCCAGTAACCAAATACAGAAACACCCCACCATACCATGCTAAGTGGGATAAGAAAATCAGTTGTGTGAAATATGGAGTAGTGAATAGGAGGTTAATGAAAATTAATATATTTCACTCAGTCTGTACTGTCACAAAAGTCACAAAAGGGAAGATAATAAAACTTATACAACTGACTCAACACTGAGCTGGAGGAGTTGCAAATGGTCACCAGGTAGTCAGGCCCTAATCTTGCCCCATGCCCTCAAGACAAGAACACAGCCTTCCCCATTGAGAACAGGGACCTGGCAGTCACCTAGTCTGCTATGTTGAGCCAGGTTTTTACCTCGCAAGTTGTAGATTTACAGCATACTTCTCTATACCTATCAAAGGGAAATAGTGTCCTTAGGTTCATTAAATTATCCATTTTGATTATCTGTAAGGATTGCATAAAGGTGTCTATTACTGCCTGCCCCTTCTGTACCTTAGCTGCCTTCTCTATATAATAAGGATAAAAACACTTTCCTCATGGGTTGCTAGAGGCCTGAATGAGATAGCTTGCCATGTGCTCAGTACAGTACTGGGGACACTGGACATGCATGAAAAATTGTGATGGTATCACAATTTATGTATGTATTTATTAAATGTGTATCAACTTGACTGGGCTAAGAAATGCCCAGATAGCTGTTAAAATATTTCTGGGTGTATGTGTGTGAGGCTGCTTCTGGAATAGATTAGCATTTGAATCTGTAGACTGAGTGAAGATCACCCTCACCACTGTGGGTGGACATCATACAATCCACCGAGGGCCTAAATAGAACAAAAATGCAGAGAAAGGGTGAATTTGCTCTCTCTGTTTAAACGGGGACATTCATCTTATCCTGCCCTTGGACACTGATGATCCTCATTCTCAAGCCTTTGGATTTGGAATAAATTATATCACTGGCTTTCATGGTTCTCCAACTTGTAGATGGCAGATCTTGGGATCTCCCGGCTCCATAATCACATGAGCTGATTCCCATAACAAATCTCTCTCTCTCTCTATATATATATATAGATCCTATTGGTTCTGTCTTTCTGGAGAACCCTAATGCATAAATGCTTGCCATTCTTATTACTGCAGGAAAAAAATTATGTTCATTTCAAAATATTACAGGGGTGCAAATGACTTTGGTTACATGGATCACTTTTGTAATGCTTGAGTCAGGGCTAAATATGTGCCCACCACCCAGATAGAGTTCACTGTACCTGTCAGATGTGAATTTACTCATCCCCTCCTCCTCCCTCCTCCCTGCTTGATTTTCACTGAGTTTTACTTCCCTCTCTGCACATGTGTGCTGTTCAATTAGTTCCAATTTAATAGTGAGTACCTGTGGTGTTTGTCAGAAAAAAAAATTAATTATTTGTTGCAAACTATCTAACAAAAACTGATTAGCTACTATGGGCTCTTTCAACCAAACATTAATTCGACACACACTAAGTATGTACTATGTGCCAGACAATAATATTCTAGCACTGGGTCTACAAAGACTATGACACAGTTCCTGCCCTCAGGGAGTTCAGAGTCTAGAGGGAGAGACAGATACAGAAATCTATTAACGCTGAGAAGGACTACAAGGGGCTGTAAGGGAAGCAGCTGGAGAAGCACCCAACCCTATCAGAAGAGGTGTCAAACTTGAGCTGAGTCCTGAAGGGTGACAGCTGTGGGGGAGAACTGGGCACACCAGAGGAAGTCACAGCACATGCAAACACACGGATGCAGAAAGTGTCAGGTCACGTGGGGAGAAGAGTGTGGCCCAGGTGGCCACAATCAGCACACCCACTGCACGCAGGCTGAGGTCAGGGATGAAAACGAAGGGAGCAGACCACATCGAGCTTCCGATGCTGCTGCAGCTGCTTCTTTACTGTTGACGAGGTTCTGCTGAAAATCCTAGCTTCTTTGCACAACTTTTGCTCATTAAAATGACTGTGTTAGCAATAACACTTTAATTCCACTTTCTTAAACAGTATGGGAAATGCAGACCGTTCTCTACATATATATTTTTATAGTTAAAATTATGAAAGTATACATTTCACCTTGGAGTCCCTTACTTTTACAATCTTTCTCGCAACCCAAATTGACTTATTTTAAGGCAAAGATTCATGGCTTCAAAACATCTGAAAACTCCCCCAACTTCACAATGTTGACAAGCTCACAAATACAGCTAGTGACAAATAGTTCTTTCTTTCCTGTCAAAAGTTGATATAATAATGAATGCTTAGAAATTTCTGCTGACTTGAAACACTCCAAATACATGGCAGGTGTGTGTGTGTGTGTGTGTGTGTATGTTTATAATGCATCCAGAATCTGACAACTTCTGGAGGCCTCTGCCACTATTAGCACTTAGTCCATCACTTCCTGCCTGCTAAGTGCAATAGCCTCTGAATTACTGGTCTTCCTTCCCCTCTGCCTTCATCCTAGCCGGTTCTCAACACAGCAGCCAGAGTGACCCTATACAAAATGTTGTCAGAACGTCTTTCCTCTACTGAAAGCCTTCCAGGGACTCCCTATCTCAGAGCAGAAGCCAATGCCCTGGCAGAGCGCCTCCTCCCCTTACCTCTCTGGCCTCACCTGCCTTGCTCATGTCCCTGCAGCTACCCCCTCAAGGTCTTCACCTTGATCGTCCCTCCGGAATGCTTTTTATACCAGATATCCACATAGAACTCCAATGTCTCCCTCCCTTCCTTCCAGTCCTTGCTGACTTCTTAGGCTTTTTCGGGAAAGCCTTCCCTGACCACTTTATTTAAAATTGCAACCTGCCTGCCCTCCAGAACTCCTGACCTTTCTTCTCTGCTTCATGCTTTTCCCTAGCCCTTTTCATCTTCTAACATATGATCCTAATTACTTATTTTACTTTATTTTCTGGCTCCCTCTTTCAGAATGCAGGAATTACCATTTCTTTTGTTCCCTGCTGTGTCCTCCAGGTTGCCCCGGTTGAGGCCTAGGGTCAGGGCAGAAAGCAAAGCCCCTGTGGTCCTGCGGAGGCCCTGGGTCTCCCTGGGATTTCTCTCCATCTCCTTTGTCCCTGGTTCATAACTGCTCAGCTAAAAAACGGTTTGTAGGCAAGACACTCTATGTAGCACAATCATAAAAAAATAAAACAGTAGACAATAATAGAGCCCTCTAATAAAACATTAGCAGGCTGTGCTGTTGTCTTTGTTCTCAGTTAACAACAGCATTTCAGACACGTATTGAGGATCTATAGATTAATGAGTGAGGAGATCATTTGCTTTTACTCCCTAGAGACTCCTTCAGTTAACCTTTATCTGGGAAGCAGTATATTATGTTTGCGGAACATTTGAGAGAGGAGTGACAAACATTAGTTTGCCAAAATAACACCGTCACGTAACAGAAATAGAAATTGATGGATGGGTTCCGCCAGGGAGATGGATCACCATTTCTTCTGCCCAAATCCACTAGCTTGATTTTACTATTGACGTTTCTTATGCAGTTCTCTCTGCCACAGGTTAATTGGAACTGGGACCTAGATAGGGGCCTCTGAAACTCATTATCCTGCATCATGAAAGTGCTTTATGTGAACATTTACCAGAGGTGAGATTGTAATTGTAATGATGTTTCCTTGCAGTGAAGAACGTCCAGAAACATTCACTGGGCTGGGAGTAAGATTCTCAGTGTCGACGGCAGCATATGTGATGTGATATTTAATGCTCCTTTTGGTGCCGACAGGAGATAGTTGGATGCAGAATTGAGATAACTGAGTGGGAAACCTGGGCTATTCTGTAAGCCGGATCGGGAGAAACAGTACCTTAAATGAAATTGCTAATTCAATTGCTAATGAATACTAGAGCAATGAAGATATCAGTTTCCTGCAATAGCAATCCTCTCCTTGAGAGCTGTTTTCCCCTTCTATAAATTTTAACTAAAATGGTAAAGGGGGAAAACACTTCAATACCCAATCACAGAAGTGGAACAGTCTCGCTCTCTGTGGCCGTGGGACGCAGAAAGCCCTGAAGGCAAGGCCTGTTTCCATGGCAAAGTGTAACCACATCACAGAGAGCATCAGAGCAGGAACACGGGGAGCAGGAGAACACACCAGGTGACCTCTAAGCACACGGACGCACCACAGGAAATATCATGGCATCTTTAATTTGGGATCAAACAGATGTATTTATAGTTGATCTTAAAATATATTATTGTCAAAATTAATGTGTACTTATTCTAAGCAAGTGATGGAAGATGCAGAAGATTTTTGAAGGTAGAGCCAAAGGGGAACTCAGAAAAGTCATAGCTTACATCCATTTCTCATTCTTTCTACTGTATGTATTGATTGGTTGTGCTGTCTTGGAGTGAGATAGATTAAAAAACAAAACAAAACTGAAAGTAGCTGTTTCCAAAAAAAAAAAAAAGGTTTACAGTGAATAAAAAAATGCACATTAAGATTGCAGGAAAGCTAGGAACCCGCAATGAAAATTCAGCTCTACAAACCTTATTCCTAGCATAATGCTGATGTAAAATTCTAGGCAGGGCATTCATCAGAGAGAAGAGAGTAATTTTATAAGGTTTACTATAAAATCCTTTTAAAGGATAGTAAATTAACTATTGAGTGCTTACAGTATGCCAGGCACTATAATAAGTGCTGTGATAAAACAATGAAAGCAAAGCCCTCACCGGCAAGGAGATTTCAGGTTAGCGGGAGAGACGGATGAAACCGAACAATTACAAAACTGGTAGTGGGAAGTACAGGTCTTCCTCCGTGGAGTGCAACTGAAGCGCAGGGCAAGAACTACTGCCTCAGCCTAGGTTTCAGGGAGATGCCATGGATGTTGAGTCACATCTTAAAGGGTGCAGAGGAGTTTACTGTCCTTCTAGAAATGGGGGTTCTGGAAAAGGTGATGGGCACTTGGTCCGGCCACACGTGGCCACGTTTTGATCAAGTGACCTGCATTTCACAATCAGCAGCCACCATCCCACCTAGAAATTGTGCCCTGAACTTTTTGGTCTCCAAGAAACATCATTTTATTTTTTTTAATGAAAGATGTGGCCAACTAAACTTCACTAATTAAACAATGTTTAGTTCATTTTTCCACTTCTTTTAATTGGAGGCTTTCAACCAAGCTTCTGAAATAGCAAGGACCACTATACTGAGTGATAAAAATCTAGCTGAGGGCAAACAGAACTGAAATTTTATACAGCCAGGGTAGCATTCCTGTGCTGAGATGGGGATATTTAAAAACAATTTTGGGGGAAGCATTTAATAAAGCTGTTGGTGATCTGGTGCGTAGGACACCAGGTTGGGAGCCACCAGTCCTGGGCACATGGGCTCCTCACACCCTTTTGCTTTTCCCACTTCCTGGCTGCTCCTCCCCGGGTCTCTGGCTTCTCACCATCTCCCTTCTTGGGGAGTAGCCCTTAGAATTCTATGGTTACAAGCAAAAGAAACTTTCTGCTTAATGTGGAAAGAGAATGTATTGGAAAGAAATGAGGGAACTCACTGAATTGAAGGAAAGTCAAGAATCAGGTTTAGAAACAAGTAGACATAGGTTCCTCCAGGGGGGTTCAGGCAGCAGGAACTGATGGGCAGTCTTTTCAGGGTGCCCCTACAGGGCCAATTAGCTCCAATTTTTTTTCCTGTTTTTGTGTCATTTCATTCAAATTTCCAAGGTCTGGGAGGCAGAGAGTCTTCCTTGGACTATGTGTTTTGTATAAAAAGAGGCAGAGATCCCTTTCCCCAGTGGAAATCAAGATGCTGTATTGAAGGAAATCCTTTCTCTTCCCTAAGAGGGTTGTCCTTCCAGAACCAGGGCAAACTCCTTAGAGCAAACTTCTGTTCAGGAGTCCTGGTGATGCCCTGTTTGACCAAGATGATTGATAGCCGTTGCTGGGATGGTCAAGGAGAGATCATATACTTTTCCCAAAGCCGTCAGTACACGTGGCTGGGGAGAGTAGTACTCTTACAGACCCACACCATAACTGAGCATGACAGCACCAAATAACTATGGAAGGGAGACCCTAGTCTATTTGACAGGCAAAGGCGACCTTTGAATGTTTTGGGGATTTCAGGATGCTGAGTTTCTTCTAGGCTTGTTGATGTCTGGGATATGGGTTTTCTCACTGTGAAAGCCAAATGGTGAAGAAAGTAGGTATATAAAGAACCTGGAAATATCCAACCCAGAAAATGACAAGATGGCAGCATTGTGGAGCTGAGTTCTAACCTGGTTACCGGGTGGGTCGACAAATTCACTATGTCTTGGGTATGCAATGTGTACAATGGCATGTTGCTTGCCTCCGTTGGCATAGTCCTAAAGTCACTTAAATTTTATAGGCCGTGACGAGACTCTGTAGGAATTCACATGGTAGACTTGAAGGTGGAATCGATTAGGGAACAAATGGAAAAATAAATTCCTTTAGCCCATTTGGGTGGCCCCATGCATCAGCCAGTGGTTGTGACAGAGGTTTTCTGACTTCCTCACACCATTCACGTTCTTTGTTCTGAAACAATAGTTCCAGTGTATTTCAGGTCTCATTTTTCAACTTCTTCCTGAGCTTCCAGGTTTTGGATCTCATGCCTTGCTTTCCTATTTGGGGTTTTACCTTGCTGCTTGCACCTGACCTTAGCATTTGCTCTCCAGCTTTGACCTTTGTTCCCTCCTTGAGTGCGACTCAGGTTCCTACCAGTTACTTCTTCCAGCTATCTCAATTAGCTCCCTAAGTATCAGGATTGCTTTTGGACCCTGCAATTTGAATGACAAATGCTCCAGTCAGGTGCCCTAACCCCTTGAGAGGATCCAGCAATGACTAAAAAAGCCTGTGTTACTTAAAAGTCAATTCAGCCAAGGCAGATCAGTGGGGAGTCACCCATCTGCCCCCCTGGGTGTCTTCTACTGTTTATGCATAAACACTCTGTAGTTTCCAATAATTTCTCTCTCTCCGTTTACCATTTCATTAAACTGCCAGGTAATATTTTTGTATGCTTTTGAAAAGCTCTGGGAAGGCTGCTTTCAGTGATGGGTGAAATGATTTCTAAAAATAACCTGCAAATCAATTTTTCAGCTTGTAGAAATGTTGATGAAGAAAGGTGCTATTAAATGTGCAAAATAAAAACCTCCATTTTACTTCAGAGCATGTTACTAACACCCTGTGAAAAGAGCCTTGGATTTAGAGCAGGGCAAACCAGAGCTTTATACTCCTGGCTTTATGGATTACTGGCTGTGTGGCTTTAAGCAAGTCATATAACTTCTCCAGAACCTCAGTTCCTTTGACTGCAAAATTCGGGAATATCTCCCTCATTGTATTGTGGCAGAAGCAAAATGAGAGAACTCATGAAAATGTTGCTGATAGAATGCTGGGTATCATTTGGTAGACATATTATTGACTAGAAAGCAAATTTCCTTAGAAATCCTTTGTTTTTTCTTCATTTTAAGCATACAAATTAGAATGTGTTCCTGGTGAATAGCTTTCATTTAGGAAATATACTAGAAGTACATTTGCAGACATTTTTTTTTTATCATTTCACTGATTCTGGCTGGGTTTCTTATCTGTTCCCAACATACATGTCTTTCTCTAAGCCAGAGAAATGTGTCTTATTTTTCATGTTCCCTCATGTCATGCTCAGAGCTACCAGAATTTAAATTCTTTTGGTCTATTAGTCAAATACACAGTTTCGTAGTGTCAAGCTCAAATGGTAGGTTTGACATGAAATGGTAGGTTCATGCCACCAGTGAGTACATAATATATATTAGTTCGGTTCAAATATTACATAAATTTGAAACTTTAAATTCTATGAAACAAATTAATGTACATTTACCAAAACCATAAATTTATAATGAAAGTCCTTTTAATAGAGAGAAAGAACTCAAACATGTTAAGCACTGCATTCATCCTATTTTTCTAGTTGTTGTACTTCATGATGTTTTCAATACCACCTTCTAAAATGAGTATAATTGCCATTTTACGGATGAAGTAATAAGGCTGAGTGAAGTTCATTAAGTGGTCTAAGTCACACGTGGGATAGCTTTCCTGGCTCCTTGGCTGGTGCTCTTCTCCCTAGAAGGGCGTACAGTGGCTACACGGGGACTCCCAAAAGAGGAAAAAAGAGCAACTAAATCAGCCATTTATTCTATAATTTTGCTAAGTTTTGAGCTATTCTCAAAAGGTCACATTCTTAGTTTACTCAATTTAGTCTCAATAAGATTGATAGATCTCTGATGATTTGATATTCTCATTAACAAGGGGAGCTAGTAAAGAGGTGGAGAAGTTAAGGAATTACTGGGCACTTCTTTCTACATTCGTAATGCTCAGAATATTCATTCTACTACAGAGTAGGGGAGTGTGATATATGACATCATGTTCATTACAATTTTCAGGGAGTAATTGCCACAGGTCCTTTGACATGATGGGGAAAGGGCTTGTCAGTGTGGCACACATAATGGAATCTTCATCATAAGCAATGGTCGCCACCGCTGGCCGTGTTCTGTGTGTAAGGCCCTCTACTGGGTCCAATGTTTTCTCCTGCTCAGCATACACCCCACCCCTCTTTTTGGAAATAGCACGAGTGTCTCAGAGGATCTCTCCGTGATAGTTAATTTTATGTGTCAACTTGATGCCCAAAGGATGCCCAGATAGCTGGTTAAACATTATTTCTGGGTGTGTCTGTGAAGGTATCTCTGCTCAAGATTTGCAAATGAATTGGTGGGCTGAGTGGAGCAGATGGCCCTCCCCAATGCGAGTGGGCCTCATCCAACCCGTTGAGGGCCTGGACAGACCAAAAAGGTGAGGAAGGAGCTGGGACATTGATCTTCTACCACCCTCAGTACTCTTGATTCTCAGTACTCCAGACCCAGACTGGAATCTACACCAGTCCTGTGACTCTTAGGTCTTTGGACTATACCATTAGCCTTCCTGGGTCTCCAGCTTACAGACAACTGATCATGGTATTTCTCAGCTTGCATAATTTCATGAGAAATAATCTAATACCTATAGTAAATCCCTCTCCTTCTCCCTCTTTCTCTCTCTTTATATATATATATATATATATATATATATATATATACACACACACACACACATACATACACACACACAAACACATCTTGTATTGGTTCTGTTTCTCTGGAGAACTCCACTGGTACACCCTCTCTCTTCTACTGTGCCACTTGATCTGGGAGGGGATGCACCCCATCTTCAATTTTATGAGGACATGTGGCCCAGGCCTGGTCAGTTAGTATGTCCCACCTCTGAGCCATAGGGACTGGTAGGAGGTTGGACACCTGACTCCAGCTGGCCAAATGCTCAGATTGTCAGAGGAACCACTGGGAAAGAGGAGTTGTCTTTCCTTTGGGGGTGTTAAGCTGATGCAATGTAAGCTGAGAGCTTCTGGTAACTTTCTTGCTTACTATACAGAGAGCCTGCCTGAGAATAAAATCAACTGAAAGACAAGCAAAGTTGAGCACAGGAGACACACAAAAAGAGGCAGAGTCCAAACGGTACTGCCTGATGCCTCCTTAGATCTACTCATGCCTGAAGCTAGTAGACAATTCAGTTTCATAAGCTAATATATTTTCTTAAACAAATATAGGTGATTTTGTAGGCTTTTATATATTCAGTCTGGTTCCATTCAAACTCTTTTCCTCTATGATTCACTAGATAACACTTGATGCTAAATAATAAATGTGCAAGCACACAGTGGATCTTGATAGAATTGAAAGAGGTGGATCAGTTTAAGTACAGCCACCACTTTGGGAGGTCTATTTCTTTTCTTTGTGTATGTGCACGTGTATGCGTGCATGTGTATTGGCAAAGGAAAAAACAGTGTTACCTCAAACAATGGGGTCATGTGACAATTCTTTAAATAACGAATACTTTTGAAGCTGCCCAAGATAATTTCGGACACTAGAAACCCAGCACAAGAAGATATTTCATTCAACTTTAGTCCACTGTCAACACTGGGACATTCTCCTTCTTTGAAGGTGTGTAACCAAGAAAGTATGAAAGGAGCCTCCCTTAAAAATGTAGGATGCACCTGTATGTAAGGGAAACTTTGGAAAGGTCTTTTATCCACCCCAACCAAAAAGGAAGTTCAAGAGCCAGAGGCCCCAGGACAGAATAACGCTTAGTGTGGCTGCACGCCAACTCTCTGAGACTCACGCTAGTGAGGCTCTCGCAGGGCAGAGCCAGATTGCAAAATCTGCCTCTGGGGAACAAAGAGATATAAACAGAAGAAGTTATCAAAAAACTAAGACCACAGAAACTAAGGACCACAAGGAACGAGTCTTTGGAGAACCATGGCTCAAGCGGACCAAAGCCTCCAGTGAGGGTTGTGTTCATTCAACCTCAGTGACTGATGTACCACCATCATGGTTTTGCTGTATCTGTGTACTATCTATACTATTTCTAACCTAGTACTTTTCTTTAAGTGGACTCACTTTTCTTTCACTTAAATACTTCCTTGTTGATTCTAGGCAATACTTTTTGAGAAACAATGGGTTTAATATACCAGTTATAGACTTTTTCTAGTATATGTTAAAATAAGCATATAATCATTAAAAACGTGTCATGCCACCTAAAATCTTGTCCAGTGCCACAGCAGTAATTATCCACTCAATGGGAAACACCAGTATATAGAACAAGTACTGGACTTCAAGTCAAGAACAACAAGGGTGAGGACAAAACTTTCTCCCCTTGAGATGCTGACACTGCCCAGGAAGCCTCTGAGTTTCAGTGCTGTTTTCTGGGAAACCTCTACCTCTCCCCTCTGCTCAGACCACTTCAAAGTCTTTGCTTTACACTGCAAGGGAAAATGGGTTTGCAAGTAAATGCTAGAATTAGGAAAAAGAGTAAGACAGTCAAATGTGAGGCCTTTTGCAAGATATGAGTACAATATTGTTACCTCCTGTCTACCAAAAGGGGAAAAGAATGATCAAGGAGTTCACTGCATTAACCCATCTCTAAAAGCAGTGGATGCCGAATGCCATACTTATGTTATCAAGGAATGGCAATTATGTACACATAATTAAAAGTCTAGTTTAAAAATTATTTCAAAGCTTATTAGAAAACCACATTAAGCAGAAATAAGTCATCTCTCTTTAAAAGCCATGAACTGTCTCACAAAGTCACAAAAGAGTTGACACCTGAACTCTGGGAACAGACTTTCAAAGACAGTTTTCAACATGTTTTCTTCCCATCATGATTTTATAGACACTAATAATGACCTCACTAGATTTGCTTCTGAGTCCTACTTGAAAAAATTGGACTGTAATTTAGATGTTGTTTGAAGATGGACTGTAATACCACAATATAAAATTGAAACCACTTTATTAAAGCTCCTCTTTTTTATTCCCTTAATTTCATGTTTTAGCTTCACTGTGATAAAATATACCAGCAGTAAAACATAAAACATGGTTTTCTTTTTAAATTGCAAGAAAAAGATGCTTTATGTATAGTGTGACTTCAGATGGAGTAATATCTTCTCATCTTTCTAATAATCACTCTTTGTCCACTCAACCTGCTTTATCTTTCTTCCTTGCACTTGTCACTATGTGTAATTACCTTATTTGCTGTGCTTATTGTCTTTTTCCTCCACCAGAATGTAAGCTCTATGAGGACGGGGACTTTATATTCTTCATGCAAGTCTCCCTAGCACCTAGCAAAATGCCCAGTACATAGAAAGTACTCAATAAAACTTTGTTGGATAAATGAAGGTTGATTAGTGACCAAATGTTTACAATTAGCAAATTCTCTTTTTTCAAGCTCTACCCACCAGTTATCAGATCTGAAAAATATATACTTGTTAGCTATTTGACCTTTGACAAGTCATTAAACCACATAACCTCTTTCTGTCTGTAAAGTAGGGACATCATCAACTCATAGGACATTTGTGAGAATAAAATGAGGTAACATCCATGAAAGTGTTGGCCTCTCTATATAATCAACCAGGTATTTATCCATGTGTCTAGCTATGTATGAATAAAACCCTTTGGGCACAGGATCTGGCATATAGTAGGTGCACCATGAGTGCTTATTAATTTAGTCACTTTTAATTTTAATTTTGCTATAGAGTATAATTATTTACTTCCCACTTGTTGATGGCTCTGTCTAAAATCAAGGACAAGAAATCAATAGATCGAAGCATTGCCTTTATATACTTCAACTCTCACCTTTTTTATATATACATATATATATATATCTGCAATATAAAGAGATTTAATAACATAGTGTTCTCCCAGTCAAATACCGTTAGACGACAAAAATAAGAACAGGGCATTGACATTACTGATAAGCACTAAAGTCATCTTCTCTGTCCCTGCAAAAAGGTCAGTTTTGTTTTTAAGATGCTTTGCACGTACAGAGGACAGTATTAGGGAAAAGAGGAATTTGATTTTTAGAAAGGTAATCTTCAAGGTACCCTTCCTTCCTTCCTTTCTTCCTCCCTCCCTCTCTTCCTTCCTTCCTTCCTTCCTTCCTTCCTTCCTTCCTTCCTTCCTTCCTTCCTTCCTTCTTTCCTTCCTTCTTCCCTCCCTCCCTCTCTCCCTCCCTTTCTTCTTCCTTTTCTGCCTTTGTTCATTAACTAGAATTAAATTAAGTTTTTGGTTGTTTTCCTCACATAAGATACAGATACACATCTAAAAAATTAGGTAGGTCAGGGGGAGAGGAAAAATGGTCAAAAGAAGCTTTCTTAGAAGATGAATGTATATTAAATCCTCTTCAAATTCGAATTTTCAAATCCTCACCATTAAGGCAAAATGAATTGGTTGAACTATAACAGAGTTTCCCATTAAAACATAGTTAACCAGGATTCTCTAAAAAACAAAGATTTTTGAATTATTGTATCATTTATTCTAGACAAACATGTTTTTTTTAAAACATTAGGAAAATAATGACTTATTTGAACAGGAAAATAATAAATGACAGAATCTCAACTGATAGGTTAAAGGTATTTCTACAGAATATTATGTTAGCAATTGGCCCAATCACTTGCCACTCAGTTTAAATGCCTCAACAGGAGGTATTTTATATGAGGAAAGGTCTACATTAATATGTTTACAGATTACATTTACATAAGTATTTATTCTCCTCACCAATAGAGAATTTTACTTTAACATCTTTTTGAAAGTATTGATTTTTTATCTGGGGGACAGGGGTAGGTAACAAAACATTTTTTCTAGTATTTATTCTATCAAGGATTTACAATTTATTTTACTTTTATTTTCTAATAAAGAGAAGGCTACAGGGAAACTAACAGGCTAAAGACTTTCTAAAAGGAGGTGCTGACCATAGGAAAAAACAAGAACTGCAATTAGATGAATATGCATAGTATGTATCGAGGGTTAGAAATGCATATACTGAGAAATGCATATCAAATTGTACATAGTTTTAAATAATACTTTTCAGGAATTTATCACAAAGAATTCAGATATGCACAAATACATACTGTAAAAGGATAATCATAGCAATATTGTTTACAGAGGTAAAAAATGGCAAATCCTTGTTTCCCACTCCATTCAGGTAGGTGAGACTACCCCATGGGGACAGGAGACTGAGTGTCTCAGGAATTCACCCTGGGAGGCTTTGGACTCAGAGCTGCCAACCACAGCCAAGGGAAGGTGTGGAATAGAGAGGGAAAGTGGAAGAACTGAGCAAAAGGCTGTACTGGGCCCTTCATCAAGTTGATTTCCCTCTTTTCCTTCTATCAAGGACAGGAGACTGGGGGAACCTGTCTGGAGAAAGTGAATGATCCCACAGAAAAGACCTCTGGAGACTTAAATTTGGGGGAAATAAAAAGGCCAGCCAGCCATGTATTTATCCTAGAGCAGCAGTTTCAATTTGAATTGGGTGCAGGGCGTTCCCTGGGAGACTTTTGGAGACATTTTTGATTCCCATTACTGGAGAGGGTAGTGCTACCGGCAGCTAGTGGGTAGGGGCCAGGGAAGCTGCTGAACATCCTACAATGCAGAGAAAAGCCCTTGCAACAATGGATTATCTAGTCCCCAGCGTCAATGGTGCTGCTGTTAAGAAACCTTGTCTTAGAGTGAAATCCACAGTTAACACCTGTCCCCTGTCCCCATCACTCACACAGGACTTCAAAAGGCTCTTTTGGGTTTCACCCTTAAATATGATACAACCGAGCAAGGAAAAAAAAAGGACTGGAGGAAAAAAGAGATCATGAAAAAACTTAAAAAGGAAAACTAATTGGTACAGCCAAATCTGAAATGCAATTTGGCAATATCCAGCAAATTTGAAGCTGAACAAACCTATAACCCAGCAATTCCATTTGCAGAGATTTATCTCAGAGAAACTCTTGTACATGTCACTAGGAGACACACACATATTCATAGCACCATTATTTGTTAGTAGCAAAAAGCCTAAAAGCAATCTAATTGTTCACCAAAAAGAGAAGGGATAGATTAATTGCAGTCTACTCATATAATTAAATGCCATAAATCACTTAAAATGAATGACCTAGAGCTAAGTATTTCAATCCAGATAAATCTCATAAATATAACGTTGACTTAAAAAAAGAAAATTGCAGAACACCACATTCATTAAGACACTATTTATACAAAGTTTAGAAACATGTAAAAACTTTACTATGTATCCTTTAAGAATTGATACTTATCCACCAAATCTGTAAAGTGATACATTTTAGCCACCTACCAGACCCACGAAGAAGGTTACCTCTGGAAGTTGGGCAACAAGGAAAGTGACTGGGATGGGTACATGGAGAACCTCAACTGTGTGATATTTTATTTTTTTATTTTTCCTTTTTAAAAACTTTAATAGCATTAGGTGGTACAAGCTGAATTCCATTACATGTATATTACATATATATATTGCATAGTGGTGAAGTCTGGGCTTTTGTACCCACCACCTGAATAGTGTACATTGTATCTTATAGGTAATATTCATCCCTTATCCCCTCCCACTTTCCTCCCCTTTGAGTCTCCAATGTCCACACTCTGTGTGTCCTTGACTAGCCATAGATTAGCTCCCACTTATAAGTGAGAAAATGTGGCACTTATTATTCTGTTCCTGAGTTACATCACTTAGGATAATGGCCTCCAGTTTCATCCAAGTTTCATTCTTTCTTACGGCTCCATGGTATGTGTGTGTATGTGTGTGTGTGTGTGTATGTATCACATTTTCTTTACCATTAGTTGATGGACACTTAGGTGGATTCCATATCTTTGTGACTATGAATTGTGCTTCAATAAGCATGAGTGCAGGTATCTTTTTGATATAATGATTTCTTTTTGGATAAAAACCCAGCAATGTGATTGCTGAATGGTAGATCTATAATACTTGTGGTTCTCTGAGAAATCTCCATACTGATCTCCATAGAAGTTGCACTAATTTATATTCTTACCAACATTGTATTAATATAAGCATTCCCTTTTCACCACATATGTGCCGATATCTATTGTTTTTTGACTTTTTAATAATGCCCATTCTGACAGGAGTAAGGCGGTATCTCATTGTGATTTTAATTTGCATTTCTCTGATAATTAGAGATGTTAAGCATTTTTTCATATGTTTGTTGGCCATTTGTATATCTTCTTTTGAAAAATGCCTGTTCATTCCATTTGCCTACTTTTTAATGGGGTTGTTTTTCTCTTGCTGAGTTGAGTTCCTTATAGATTCTGGATATTAGTCCTTTGTCGATACATAGTTTGCAAATATTTTATCTCATTCTGTAGCCGTCTATTTACTCTTTTGACTATTTCTTTTGCTGTGCAGAAATTTTTTAGTTTAATTAAGTCCCATTTGTCTACTTAGTTGTTGTTATCGTTGCCTTTGCTTTTAGGGTCTTAGTCATAAATTCTTGGCCTAGACTGATGTTCAGAAGATTTTTTTCCTAGGTTTCCTTTTGGGATTTTTATGGTCCTACATTTGAATCTTTCACCGATCTTGAGTTAATTGTTGTATATGATGAGAGATAGGAATCCAGCTTCATTCTTCTGCATGTGGCTATCCAATTTACCAAGCAGCATTTATTGAATAGTGTGTCCTTCCCTTAGGATATGTTTTGATCTGCTTTGTCAAAAATCAGTTTGTTCTAGTTACATAATTTTACTTCTGGGTTCTCCATTCTGTTCCATTGGTCTATGTGTCTACTTTTGTAACAGTACCACACTGTTCTGGTTACTATAGGCTTATAGTATAATTTGAAGTCAGATAGTGTGATGCCTCTAGCTTTGTTCTTTTTGCTTAGCCTTGCATTGGCTATTGGGGTTCTTTTTTGATTCCATATGAAATTTAGGATTGTTTTTTCTAGATCTGTGAAAAAGAACACTGATATTTTTATGTGAATTGTATTGAATCTGTAAATCACTTTGGGCAGTCTGAACATTTTAACAATGTTGATTCTTCAAATCCATGAGCATGGGATATTTTTCCATTTGTTTGTGCGATTTCATTAATCAGTTTCTTATAGTTCTTCTTGTAGAGATCTTTCACCTCCTTGGTTAAGTATATTCCTAGGATTTTTTTTACAGCTATCGTAAATGGAATTGAATTCTTGCTTTGACTCTCAGCTAGACTGTTAATAGTGTACAGAAATGTTACTGATTTGTGTATATTATTTTGCAACCTGAGACTTTACTGAATTTATTTATCAATTTGAGGAGTTTTTTGGTGGAGTCTTTAGGGTTTTGTAGATATGAGATCATATCATCAGCAAATAGGGATAGTTTGACCTCCTCTTTTCCAGTGTGGATGCCCTTTATTTCTTTCTCTTGCCTGATTGCTCTGGTGAGGACACCTAGTACTATGTTGAATAGAAGTGGTGAGAGTAGGCATTCTTATCTTGTTCCAGTTCTTAGGGGGAATGCTTTTCCCCATTCAGTATGATGTTGGCTGTTGGTTGTCACTTATAGTTTTTATTATTTTGAGGTATGTTCCTTCTATGCCTAATTTGTTGAGGGTTTATATCATGAAGGGTGCTGGATTTTATCAAATGCTTTTTATACATCTATTGAGATGATTATATGTTTTGTTTTTAATTCTGTGTATGTGGTGAATCATATTTATTGATTTGCATATGATGAACCATGCTTGCATCTCTGGGATGAAACTCACTTGATTATGGTGAATTATCTTTTAGAGGTACTGTTGGATTCACTTTGCTAGTATTTTTTTAAGGATTTTTGCACCTATGTTCATAAAGGATATTGGTCTGTAGTTTTCTTTTTTTGTTGTGTCCTTTTTTGGCTTTGTGTCAGGGTGGTATTAGCTTTGCAGAATGAGTTAGGGAGGATTCCCTCCTTCTCGATCTTTTGGAACAGTTTTGGTAGGATTGGCACCAGTTCTTCTTTGTATATCTGGTAAAATTTGGCTATGAATCCATCTGGTCCTGGGATTTTTTTTGTTGGGAGATTCTTTAAATTATTGATTCAATCTTGCTACTCATCACTGGTCTATTTGGGAGTACTATTTCTTCCTGGTTTAATCTCAGGAGGTTGTATGTCTTCAGGAATTCATCCATTTCCTCTAGGCTTTCTAGTTTGTGAGCATATAATTATTCATAGTAGTCTCTGATGATATTTTGTATTTCTGAGCTATTAGTTGTAATGTTTCCTTCTTTATTTCTATTTTTGTTGCTGTTGTTGTTGTTATTTGGATCTTCTCTCTTCTTTTCTTGGCTGGTCTAGCTAGTAGTTTATCAATTTTGCTAATTTTTTGAAAGAACAAACTTTTCATTTCATTGATCCTTTGTATTGATTTTTGGTCTCTATTTCATTTAGTTTTGCTCTGATCTTTGTTGTTTTTTTTCTTCTGCTAACTTTGGCTTTGGTTTGTTCTTGTGTTTCTAGTTCCTTGAGGTATGGTGTTAGGTTGTTAATTTGTGATCTTTCTACTTTTTGATGTAGGCATTTAATGCTGTAAACTTCCCTCTTAGCACTACTTTTCCTGCTTTTACTTTATGCAGCAACATCTCTGTGCAACATCTCCAGGAAGCTCTCTATGTTAGACCCAAGGCCTGTGTGGGTTGGGGTGTTCTTTTGTAGCCATGATCATAAAATCTTGTCTTGGAATGTGGAGCTCTAGAGGCTTCTCTCTTACCATTTCCTCACATCCAGCAGCTTTTCCCAGCTCTTAGCCAGTCCCTGGTCAAGCAAATTGCCCTGAACCCTCTCTTTACCTATTTTTGGTGCTTTCTGTGGCTTCCCTTGTGAATCCTAGCATTCTCTCCTAGATGATCTGTTTGACATGTGAGAATCTGCTTACTCTTCTGGTTCCTCTCTGTGGAGAAGGCACATGCTACTTGTGTCTAGTCTGCCCCTTGATCCTATCTCCTTGATGTTTTATTTCTTAAGCTGCATTTTGGGTTTAGTGGTGCGTATTGTATTATTCTTTTACAGCTTTGGTATGTTTTAAATTATATTAAATAAAAAATATTTTTAATATTTTCAGAAAGATAAAAGAAAATACTGCATCCAGTAAAAAGTCATGTCTCATTCATGAAGTAGGAATTCTAAAAATAGAGTAATTTTAAGAAAACCTAATGTGTAGCAAAGATATTACATGCTTTAAAATATAAATTAAAATGTACAGGTTTTCTTTGAAAAATCTGTAATTTAATTTCAAGTACATAATTTAAACTTAACCTCAATGACATCATATTAGAACTGAGTTTTTCTTTTCAAATAACTGAGTATGTAAGATATCTTGGTCATGTACTGGCTTGGAATGTTTTATAGATAGATCCCAATAGGTCATATGCCATCTCCAGCTATTTTTCTTCTAAGTGTTCTCTATACTGAGTATTGAGATAAATTATTAATTGCCAAAAAGAGTAGCTGATAATATTTGAGGCATTTAGCAGTTATGATCCACAATAGCTCTAAGAAATTTAAAAAACAACATTTTTGTCAATGCTTTAAGATCTCATCAATGAATAAGTTCCTCAGCTAAGTGGTTGCAGCAACAGCTTTTAAAATTGTAATAACTTCTGCAATTATTTAACAAATAACTTTTTATTTGGCACTAATTTGTTTTAACTAGAAAACTCATTTGGGAATTGAGAAAGGCATAAAAAGTCTTTCATTTTTAATTGTATAAATTAGCGATACAAGAAAATTTGTGAGTTTCATAACTAAACATTTTAGTTTTCTTATACTAGCTTAGTTAAAATGATCATTTTAAGTGTCATTTTAGAAATATTGTATTATCATACCAAGTAGTTAAACATTTAATAATACACATTAGCAAGTTAAAATAAGTATGTTCATTACTTTTTATAACATGCTAAACATACTTAATTTTACACAAGTTTAGCAGATTAAAATAAGCATCTTCATCTTTTAAAGAAAAAGATCCTAAAAGAAGACACAATTCATATTTTCCATTTTTCACTGGCTTAATAAGTACTCATTTCAATTAGCTTTGGAAACTAAAATAATAACTTCACGATTTTCTTTATATGGTTGCAAAGTTCATCTGAAAAAAACATTTCTAATCTAATCATTCCTTCCTACATGGTGTGCTCCCTCTAAAACTGAAAATTCTATACTTCTAATACAAATAAGTATATATTAATATCATGGCCAGTAACAAAACAAAGCGAAACAAAAATGTTTTAATATAGAAATTTTTTATCAAATTAAGTTTCCCTGGCTATTTATTGAAATTTATTTTATTTAAACAATTTATGTTTATTCAAGCAAGTGCTTATAAGGTAAAGATGCTAATACAGGCTGAGCATCCCCAACCTGAAAATCTGAAATCTTTTTTTTCCTACAGACAGAGTCTCACTCTGTTGCCCAGGCTAGAGTGCCGTGGCGTCAGCCTAGCTCACAGTAACATCAAAGTCCTGGGCTGAAGTGATCCTCCTGCCTCAGCCTTCTGAGTTGCTGGGACTACAGGTGTGTGCCACCACACCTGGCTAATTTTTCTATCTTTAGTAGAGATGGGGTCTCACTTGTGCTCAGGCTGGTCTCAAACTTCTGAGCTCAAGCAATCCTCTCACTTGGGCCTCCCAGAGTGCTAGTGAAAATCTGAAATCTGAAATGCTCCAAAATCTGAAACTTTTTGAGTGCTGACATGATGCAATAAGTGGAAAAATCCAAAACTGACCTCATGTGACAAGTCACAGTCAAAAATTTGTTTCATGCACAAAATTGTTATAAATACTGTATAAAATTACTTTCATTTTGTGTGTATAAGGTGTATATGAAACATAAATGAATTTTATGTTTAGACTTGGGTCCCATGCCCAAGATATCTCATTATGTATATGCAAATATTCCAAAATCTGAAAAAAATCTGAAATCTGAAACACTTCTGGCCCCAAGCATTTTGGATAAGGGATACTTAACTAGCATAGCTATGTTTACAAAAATAAAATGGTAACCATGAAGATGACCCCTAAAATGATATCTATAAGATCTCCTTTAGCTCTAATATTTCATTTACTCGTCCCTTCATCATTAATGACTTCATTCATTCATTCACTTGTTCATTCCTTATAAGACTTCCTATGTGTCATGCACTGTGTTAAACTCTGAGGATAGAAAGAAAAACAAAACAAAATCTGCTTTAGCTATAGTACATCAGCATGAAAAGTGGAAGGGGACTACCAACCCAAATGTCTAATACACACGGAATCCTCCACTCTCTGTGTTGGAAAAGGAAAGGAAAAGGAAAGGAATCCTGATTAGGTGATACACCCACACATAGAGACCTTTCATATGGAAGTTGTACCACAGCTCTATCACTTCGCTCACAAAGTTTGGTACAACATACTTCCATTCATTTATAATTGAAGACATGGAGACACCGAGAGGTGACCTAACTTGTTGAAAGTCACAGAGCAAGTGAGAAGGCCAAAATCAGACCAAATGGTCTATTTGGAATGTTTTCAACAAATATATTGAGAACTTGCCAGGTATCTGGCTCAGAGCCAGGAAGGAGGACTAGAAAGATGAATAAGACCTGGTTCCTGCCCAGAGGTATGTACACTCAGGTGCTGTCAGTGGCTTGACTCAGGAGTTCTGGAAATTATTGTAACATCTGAAGCCTACTGCTGGGTCTCTGAGGACTGCGGCAGCACATAAACAAACCTGGGACTGCATGAGAACCAGAACACCTGGTAGAGTAAACACAGGGAAACACGCTCAGCTTAGCTGTGATCTGAGAAATGCACATCAAAGAAGAGTTTGTTTTCACCTATCAATCTTGCAAGGTTTTAAAATGACAACACTCAAAATGGAGAAATCAGCCTTCTCATCCACTGCTGTTGGAAATACAAATCTTACGTTTAGATACCAAAATTGCAGCATCATGTGTAATAGCTCACAACCAGGAATGCTTATGTTCAACAGCAAGTGAATAAAGTTTCATTAAATTAAGGTTACATTCATGTAATACTATGGCATATTAGGTGGTTTCCTAAGATTACTTAATGACTTGGGAAAATATTCATCATGTTAATCAGAATCACTTCTCGGCCTTTTGGTTAAGATCAAGTGCAGTATCTGTTCTTAGCAGTTTAATGTTAATTAGAAAATGAGCATATTAAGCTATATGCAGCATGATTTTACTTTTCTAAAAATATATTAACAGTGTGCATATATATCTGTATTACAAGCACTGGAAGGAAATGTGTCAAATTAATACTTGTGATTATTTATGGGTTGGTGATATTGCAGATTCCCCCTTTCTATATTCTCCAAATTTTCTTCAAGGAGCTTCCATTAATTTAATAATTGAGAAAGAATACCTAAATCTTAGTTAATTATTTTCCAACCATAATGAGCCTCTGACATGAACTGCCTGTTACTGACTGCTTTCGACCATCAGTGACTCAGCCCCGTCTGGTCTGGACACAAAGATGGGCTGGAGAAGTCCTCAGACCTGAGCGCCATGACCCAGACTGGTTTCACTGCTGACTGGCTGGGTCTTTTTTGGGCAAAACAGTTCTGAGCCTTTGTAATTGTATCGATAAAGGGTGGCAATTGATATCTGCCTCACAGATGAAGTTTAAAGAGAGCATAAGAAAAATGCTTTGAAAAGCACTATTAAATGCAAGATATGTCTTACGTGAAAGATGGATAAGATAGGGTTTAGACTCAAATCCCAAACAACCAACTTCTTCTTTTTATGACATCAGTCATATGACAGAACCTCTTTGAACCTTAGCCTAATAATTTGTCAAGTGGAGATATTACTGTCTTTTTCAGAAGGCCAATGTGAACTAAACACCTTTCGCGGTGCTCAGGAAATGTTAGTTTCCTTCCTTTGTTAGGCTCTGTCTTCCCCTACCCTATCCTTATTCTGAAACAAGGATTAAAAAACCCTTCGGCATCAGCACTTTCTGTTCTAATTTTAAAGCATATTTAATTTGATTTTTTGATATGTTAAAAATGTATAGACTCTCTTTTTCATTTCTCTACACTTCTATAGTTTAGACCAACAGCAAACACAAAGTAAGTACAGCTTGGAAAAATCACTGTGAGGATGGTGGACAAATTTTATGGGGTCATTTGAGCCTGAAGTCTCCCACACAAATCTCTGAAACTCCAAGCACTTCCCATTAGGGTGGGCAGAGTAGGAGGGCTGAATGTCCTTGCTTTGGTGGGCTGAAGTTATTTCAGCGATTAGATCTCCTTAGCTTCTGGGTTTATCTAAATATACCTGTGACATTCTGTAAATGTGCAGAACTCAGAATTTCTCAGGCTTGGTTTCTCTAGTGTCAATTGACAACCACATGTCTTAAATTTTCTTTCCTTTAATTAACCTTCTCCATTTTCAAATCAATTTTCTCACTTCCTCATGGTGTTACTGCTATTCTAAGGAACGCAGACCTAAGGGATCAACATTTCAAGACTCCCAAGGTTCATGTGCCAAACCTGGAACTTTGTACACAAATAGATATCCAAGTACATCTGCTGCTGCTTCTGCACACCCATACTAAACATTTAAAGACCAAGATTAAAGTATCAGGGGATTCAGCCCTAACTTTTATTATTTGACATCTGAACCTTCTTTTGTAAGGATCTTTCCATATGGGAGTATTGAAGATTTTTAAGAAAGGGAACAACCCACCTAAGGCCTTATCTCTCCTGGGAAGATTAACCTGTTGGGTGCTGGTAGATTGATTGGAAAGGATGATCTGCATGTGAGATGTATGTGAAGACAGATTAAAAAGGATGAGGCAGATAAAGGACACATTGTAGCAGACTCTGCTGGTGCCCAGATCATTTCCCCAGAGTGTGCTCTGGCTGCCTTCTAACTGCCAGTGTCTACCTCCCTTTAGCTGAGTGCGAAGAAATTAACACTCCCTGCCCGGCAGCCCTCGGCCAATGACTGATAGAGGTCAATACCTAGACACTCCAGCTCTCTTGCCCTTTGGGTAGAAGAGCTCTGATATGTGTTGTATTCATTTCCTATTTCTGCTGTAAAAAATTACCAAAAACTTAGAGGCCTAAAAGAAATACAAATTTATTTTTTAATAGCTCTGGAGGTCATAAGTTTGAAACAAGTCCTATTGAGCTAAAAATCAAGATGTTGGTAGAGCTGCCTTGCTTTTGGAGATTCTAGGGGAGAATCTATTTCCTTGTCTTTCCAGCATCTGGATGCTGCCCATATTCCTTGGCTATTTGCCCCTTCCTCCATCTTCAAAAGCTGCAGTATGGCACCTTCCTATCTCCCTGTGACTTTTACCTGCAGCTTCTCTCTGATAAGAACCCTTGAGATTACTTTAGGCCTACTTGGGGAGTCCAAAATAATCTTTCCATCTCAAGATCCTTGATTTGATCATACCTGCAAAGTCTCTTTTACCATACAATGTAACATATTCACAGGTTCTGGTGATTAGTAAGTGGGCATCTTTGGGGGGCCATTACTTGGCCTACTACGTGGGTGTTTTATGCCATTTCCCAGTTTCTTCCCAGGGTACACACTCTGATTGCCCCCAGTGGTGGTGGTTTTATAGCTTTCCTTTATTTGCCTGCTTTCTCTTCCTTGCTATTTGCCCAATCTCCCAGCGGTGTCTCCTATGGAGGGAAGGTTTTGAGACCTGATGGAAAATGTTGTGCTTAGAACTTTATTTTCATTTCATGATAACAGTTTGTTAATGAAACAAACGAGAGCCAAAGGACACTGCATCATGTGAAGTAAGGACAATAACTTCTACTCCAGAGGCAGGACCGTGAGCCCCAAAGGAATCAGAAATGTCTAAAACATTAGCTCATAATTTTCCTTCACAAATCATTTTCATCTTCTTAGCATTTCCTATAACACAGGCAGGCACTGTTCTTAACACATTCTTAGTTTTCCCATGTTAAATCCTTATTACCATGATTTGCAGTAAGTACTATTATTTTTCCCCATTTTATCGTTGAACTAGAAAGGTTAGATAATGGTAGAAGCAGGATTTAGAACTAAGTCCGTTCAACTGCTGAGTCTGAAATTTTAACTATCACATTCTCCTGCTTCGGTTTTGATTATAAAGAGAAGAGGAATTCAAGAAGACTCCTTTAGGTCTAATGAAAATAAGCTGTCCACAGCTTGGTCTGCTTGTATAAGGAGCTTGGGCAGCATCCTTCAAAGTGAAGTCTCATTTCTCTCTACAATCTTCAAACCAATCACATCAGGCCTCGTCGTAATCCCACTTAATTTAATTCCACTATTTAATTTAATCCATATAATTCAATCCCACTTTTGTACAGTTCAAGTCCAGAACACTTGAGTCAAATTATCTAATACTGCCAGACAAGCAGAAGCCTACCCTGGATGGAAACCAACAACAAAGATACAAAGTGCATTGAGTCAGAACCTCTTGTTCTTCATTCTGGCTATAAGTAACCATATGATCTTAGACTAATCACTTAATCTCTCTCTAACTGATTTCATTTCTTCATATCCAGATAGAATTAATAAGACCTGCCCCCTTTTTGAGAGATTTCTGTAGAGTCAAATGGAAAATTCTATGTGAACTTGCTTTGAGTTCTCTAATACAATCGCAGTCATCATGTTGATTCAAAGCACAGTGAACCTTTTGTTTTTCCCATGAATGCAGGGTTTAGTTAAATCTTTCCCAGCAAAGTATTTTCTGTACAATTGATGTTCCTTAAATATTTGTTGTTTTTGATAATGAAGATAAATGTCTTTTTTTTTTTTTAGATAAATGTCTTGATGCCAAGTCATCTATTAACCACTTTTTCCCAGTTGGAACTGGTATATGTTGAACCATTCCAGTCACTTTGATAAGCCCCCTCTCCACATTATATCTCACTTTTTTATCAGAAACAAACTATCTTCTTAGTGCACGTTGGCTATTTCTGCAAGATGAAACAACGGATAGTCATTTGTCAATTTTTTTTTTTTCAGACACAGTGTCTCACTTTGTCATCCAGGCTGGCGTTGTAGTGGTGCAGTCATAGCTTACTGCAGCCTCAAACTTCTGGGCTCAAGCAATCTTCCTGCTGTAGCTGCCCAAAGAGCTGGGATTATAGGTGTGAGCCAACACATCCAGCCTTTTTGGTCTATTTTAAATCACATTTGGGTATTTTTTATTGAGAATCTATTATATCTAGGGTTCTGCTAGAGAACAACCAACAGAACTAGTCTTCTGGTAGTTTAAATAATAATAGCTAAAATAACAACTGACATCTGCATCTTGCTTTACAGTTGCCAGGTGGCTTCCTATAGTTAGATGTTTCTCAAATTTCAGTCATTTTTATAACATCATCATTGCCATATTGTCATAATTTATGCTCTACTATTTACCAAGATTTTTACTTTAAATTGACCTACCTCTTTTTTACTTAAATAAATTTGTATAAAATATGCATTTCCTATTACTACCATAACTAGAAAATCAATATTGCTTGCCATACATAGAAAATAAATAGATTCATTGATTTAGCTATTCCACAAAGTATACATATATCAAAACATCATGTTGTATACCATAAATATATACATTTTTATTTGTCAATTACAAAATAAATAATAATATAATTTTAAATAGAAAGTAAATAAATGCAATGCAAACTAAACAATATTGCTCAATTTCTGCTAGATACTGCTATTGGGTGAAGGTCCCTCAGCCTGAAATATATTCTTTTGTGTGTGTGTGTGTGTGTGTGTACGAGAGTGAGAGAGAGAGAGAGAGAGCGCACACACGCAAGAGAGAGAGAGAGAGAGATTTGCATGCATTAGATAGAATTTAGAGATGAGCTCTGACATGAAACTGTTTTTAATGAATTAGATTTTGGGAAGTGATATAATGGATTAAACAACCTTGTTAAGTGATTTGTTAAGTAAGTAGTGCTGATATTGTTCCCATTTTACAGATGCCAAACCAGAGCTCAGAGAGGTTATATTACTTGATTTTTGATTATACAGGTAGTAAATGACAGAGCTGGGCCTCAAACACAGGCCTTTTCATTCCAATCCAGTGCTTTTTCTACTACACCTAATCCTTTCTGACGTGAGAGGGCTTGCAGAGGACTTGCATGAAGCACCCTGAAGATCCATCCATTCCCTCAATCATTTATAATCCAGTCAAGAGATGAGAGGTTCTAAAGTGATATATTTAAATGGCATCAAGAGAAAGATAAGTGTGCTTTGAGATAATTGGCTCGGAAAATAACAGTGAAAATATTTAGCAAGTGAGCTCACTGTAACATGGATTGTTAGGAGAGATTTTCTGGAGGAAGCGAGATTAAAACTGTGTGTTAAAGGGTAGATAAAATTAGATGAATTGAAAAGAAGACAGAGGGAAAGGCATTTCAAATAATAACAACACTGTGATCACAATCACCCAAAATATCAAAGAAAGTCCTTTCTTGGTTCACCGCAGATAAGAGAAAATGCAATGACAAGAAGTGCCATGGCTACATTTTATAGTCTTATGTGCTATGAGGTAAAATAATTACTCTTTAAAAATATATTATTAATATTTCCCTTAAAATATATATGATCTAGCAAAATACTTACAGGGTTGAAAGGATGATAGATATGTGCTAATATTTATAAGGATGTGCCTCATCCTTACAGGGAAATTGGAAATGACTCCAATGTTTGACAATATAGGGCGCAGTTACATAAACTTAACTACATCAACTCTGGGAACACTGAGCAATCTTCAGAAAGGATGTCAAGCTTTGCTACTGAAATGTTGTCCGTGGACCAATATTGTTACCTTTACCTGGAACTTGTTAAAATACAGTTTCTGATGCAATAGGTCTGTAGGAGGGTCTGAGATTTTGCATTTCCAACAAGTTTCCCACTGATTCATGCATGCATTAAAGTTTGAGAAACAGAGAGGCAGGTGATTAATGACATGAAAAGATACTTGCAATTAAATTAAATAGGCTGATTTCACAAGAATTAATTCTATATACTATATTGGTAAATTTAAAAAAAATATATGCATTCATGCATGGGGGGAGAAGAATGCAAGGCAGACAGATGGGAAAAGTATATATCAAAATACCAACAGTGGTAGAAGTACAGGAAATTATTTAAATTTTCTTCTGTGTTTGCATATCTGTATTTTCACTATGAACATGCCTCTTTAAAATTATATTTTTAATTCCTTTTCTGTTTTCAGAATTTCAATGAGTTCTTTCTGGAAAAATAAACATGAACCAACAGGCTGAACTGGAAGAAAACAACTCACAGGGATTTAATCAGTGTAACAAGAAACTGTCAGAAGAAAAGACTTATAAGAATTTTCCATTAGGTGTGAAATAAGTCAGTGTAACCTTCATGTTTCTGGATCTCTCAGAATATATTTGAAACAACCAAAACTTCTTCTTTTTTTTAGTAAGGCTATAAATCTATAGGGGCATAGACATTTTCAAGACTGCCGACTGGGAAAGTATTTTTAAGATGAAACAGATCAGTTTCCCTTAAGTATCTTCAGTGGCTTTCCTCTGAGGTCTGGTTAGGAATATTCCAGCAATGTCACTTAGAAGTTGAAAGAAGACCCAGCTGCTTTGTCAGAATGATTCTTTGCCTGCATTCTCCCTTAGAGAATTTACCTTAAGCTTTATTCATTCCTGTCAGTTGTCCCCGTTTTGGTGATCCCTTTTTTTCAGCATGTGATGGTAGGAAAAGGATTAGGGTCCCAGCTTCACTGTTTCCTAGCTGCTAGGGGGTTTAGGCAATGGAAGTAAAGAGCCCACAGTCCTTTATCACTAAATTAAGGGAAATGGTGTCTACTTTAGTTAAGAGGATTGAATGAAATAATGCACATAAAGCATTTATTATGAAGCATAAAAGAACTTAAGAAGTTGACTGATTCATTCATTCATCATTCAACAACTGTGCACCCTCTGTCTGTCCTCTGTACCCTAAAGGCAGAGGATGCAGACGACCCCAGACATGTTCCCTTACCTCAGGGTGCTTTCAGGTAAGGGAACATAATTAAGGAAAACAATTACCCTGCCGTGTAACATGTGCTACAACAGGGAGAGGGCCAGGTATCATGGGGACAAATAAGAGCAGTACCTAACCTGACTATGGTGGTGGGGTGGTAAAGCCGTCTTCCTGGATGAGGGGCCTGCAGGTCTTGGCCAGGAATGGCTGGGAGGTCCCAGACACTGGGAATAACACATTTAAAGGCTCAAATGTGAGAAAGAGCATGAAGGTTCAGGTGTTCAGCAAACTAAAAATGGTTAGGATATGAGTTTGGGCTAGAGGGTGGAGGCAGTAGAAAGAAGGAAAGTGGTGTTGAAGGGGTCAGCAGAGCCTGGCATGAACGGGCCTTGTAAGCCATGTGGGGCAAGTTTAACTTCATCTGAAGGCAGCTGGAATGGTCAAGGTCACACTTGGTCTGTTTCAGGTTTTAGGAAGATTGCTCTGGCCACAGTGTGGAGAAAAGACAGGAGGTAAGGCAGGAAGTTTGGAGATAAGCCAGGAGGTTGCTAGAGTGAGGCTGGCGGTTAGCTGGAATTGGGGGCAGGGAGAGAGATATGGAACAGGCCCCAAGAATGTGCTTAATAGATGCTATTTCCTTCCTTTTCTATCCAAGGAGGTCTTTTGGTCACTTCAAGTCAAGACAAGGTTAACCCAGTGGTAGCTGAAAAAAATATTTTCTAAACACAAAATACCTGTCTCTCCTTAGGAGTTCTCAAAGTAAGGTCTGGGAATTCTTGAGGGTCAATTCATTTCCGTTTGAGGAGACTGTGAGGTCAAAACTATTTGCATAACAATACTAAGGCGCTGTTTGCCTTATTGCTCCTATTCTTTCACAAGCACACAGTGGAGTTTTCCCGGGGTTACCATGATGTGTGGTGGTGCATGCAATTGCTCTGACGGCTAAAGTAACATGTGCTTGGATTTCCCCGACCTTTAAATTTGTCCCAGTTTTAATTTCAAATACAGTAAAAACAGAAAGATATAGCCCCCACAACAAAAGCTCTTTGGGGTCCTCAATAACGTTCAGGAGTGTAAAAGGGACCTGAGACCACAAAATTCCAGAACCACTGCCATAAACATTTAAAGAAGACATCTACTACCAACAGCTTACAAAATTTATGAGTGGGGTTAAACTCTACTGATTGAAGAGCCTAATTCTTATCTTAGTTTTGTTGTCATTTCAAATCTGAGCTGCTGCCTACACCATATAAGGATAATGGCTGCCATTTCATTTCTAGAAGATCACATCTAAAGAAAGCAAAGCACGCACCATCCAATGTACTAAGTAGAAATATGAAACCTCTATCTGTGATTCTGAAGATACTTTTTTCTTTAAAACTTATTTTTAAAGTTAGAAAACATAGTCACTGAGTAATACTCATATATTAGAACAAGATCTCTGTTGTGTGGGCAGAAAAGCAAAATAGAAGCTGCAGTGTGGGCAAGTGGAAAATAACACAGTGAGAAGGAATGATGCAAACTAGACTCCAGCTCTAAACTCAAGTTCCCAGTAAGAAAGGACTTCAGGATCCCCTATGGACCATTCTTTTAAAAAACCTAGTGCAGTGGGCTAGCTAATCAAGCATAAACCTGGCAGTTGTCCACATGTCATCCAAAGAGTCCTGGAAACAGTCCAGGAAGCTTTACTGTGCCCCTGAACAATTCTGGGGTGTCTGTCCTTCCAAGAGGTCACTAGTTATCTCTGCACAAAAAGCCCAAGGAGGCCCAGGAAAAGAGCAATACAGAAAACGGTCCAGGAGACTGAGGGCAGCTGAAGTTCAAGGCTGAAGACAAGGATCTCATATAGCTATTAGGAATAAAATGTGTCTAGTACATCTAAGGAACTGAATTTTAAATTTTATCTCATTTTCACTAATGTATATTCAAATACCCATGAGACTAGTAACTACTGCACTGGAGGGCTCTATTCCAGAACTTCCGTGAAATTATCTTCCTAACCTTTGGAGAGCCGAATCTAAGATCCCTCATCATAGGGCAAGATGGGTGTGAGTTCACTCTTTAGGTAAACACGGCTGTGAAATCCTTGTCTCCCACAATAACCCAAAGTCAGCTTCACAGGACATCTGCTAGCAAGGCCAGCTGGTTCTCCTAGGAGAGTTGTGGAGCTTAGTAAAGTGGGAAGGAAGCAGAGCTGGCAAATGGAGAGGCAGAGGTCTTGACTGTGACTCCATGTGACCTTACCCTGAGCTACCTTCCAAATTCTTTTCCTGGTATGTATCTCCTCGTCACTGTGCTCCAGCCATACCCACCTCTTCTGGCTTCCTCAAACATGCCAGGCAAGTTCCCATCTCAGGGCCTGTTGTGGGTTTACTTTCTCCTTTGCCCAGAATGCACTTTCTCTGGATCAGGGTTTCTTAACTTCAGTGCTAATGACATTTTGGGCTGGATAATTCTTTGTTAGAGGGACCTATCTTATGCATTGTAGGATGTTTAGCAGCATCTTTGGCCTTTATCCACCAGATGCCAGTAGCATCCCCCCCTCTACTTGTGACAATTAAAAACATCTCCAGAAGCCAAATGTCCCTTGAGAGGCAAAGTCACCCCTGGTTAAGAATCACTGACCTAGATATCTGCATGATTCATTCCCTCACTTAATTTAGGTCTGTACTCAGATGTCACCTCTAGGGAAACTTTTTTAAAACCCAGTCTAAACCAGAAACCCCATCTCTGTCTGTTCCCTTTCCCTGTTTTATTTTTCTTCGCACTATTTATTACCAGCTAACTTTGGATTAGATAATTCTTCGCTTATTGTATCTTCACCTGTTTTGTTCACTGCTGTAATCCTAGCACCTAGTACCTAGATAATTGGTAGATGCTTTATAAATATTTGTTGAATGAAGAAAGGAGGAAAGTGCCCGTGCCTCTTATAAAGTCAGAAGAAAGACAGGAATCTTTTATTCTGGGAGAATGGAGACATGCCACCAACAGAAAGGCTTCAACTTGATCTAGCTATTAAAATCTATATTGGTTGTTATATATAAAAATGACAAGGTTTTAAATTTTTTTCTAATAGTGAGCATACTTTTACTCGTATTCTCTAAAATGATACTTTGAATGCAGAAATAAATTACAGTTTTAAATTTGTCAACCACTTTTATAAATAATATGCACTTCTGAGACCTAAAATTGCAGTCATTTCATATCATCAAGAATCTATGTTCTCACCCAATATTAACAATGATGTCTACTTGCCACTGAGTAAAAAACATTCTGATTTGATAATTAGAAAAGTGCCCAATTAAAGGCCTGCATTTTTCCTTCATGGTTATAAGTTGAAAATGTGTTTCTGAGAGGTTTTTATTAGCATTACTGTATAAGCCTATCAATTCAGTGAATATTACCCTGACTACAGCCCAACAAAATTTAATCATGTTCTGAAGTCCTTACTTAATTATAAGATTGAGTTTTTTCCCCCTGAAGATTTGTTATATTCTTCCTGAATTCCTCAGGACATACTAATTTCTAAGATGCTGACTTTCCTCTGGAAAGAACTTCAAATATTCAAAAGAAGTTACAAGTGTTAAGTAAATTGTACCTTTTGGAGAAGAAGGTTAAGGGTATTTCTTGATTGTTGGCAGATCCTCATGAATGGTCAGAGTACTTTTGTAAAACCTGGACCTAGCCAGCTAGTAAATGAAGTTCCACAACACCTCAGCTCCTGAGAATATCCAGGGACTAGGAACTTCTGAATACATTCAATAAAACTTGTAAAAATTATGTAATTTCTCTTTCACATTTTCCAGGTTTTCATGAATGAAAGTTTCTCTACAACAACACTTCCCTCCCTTTTTAAAAAATAATAGACTATCTGGAAGTGTGTGTGTGTGTGTATGTGTGTGTGTGTCTGTGAATGACCATACTTTTGTGAAGTTGTGAATAAGCACAAACAGGGCTGAATTCTCAGGATCAGGACCCCAAGCCTGGCCCTGAACCTTGTGTCCTCTCACAGGTGGGGTGCAGCATGCAGATCCATGAAGCCAGTGTCACTAGCCAGCCTTTTACATAATTGACTGCTCAATCAAAGACTGAAAGTAGCCTTTTTCTGCAGGGGCTATCTTGATTTTTAAAAATCACATTCTTTACTCTTATTTTTAGAGTCTTATCAACTCCTCAGTAATCCTCGAAGTTATTATCCAAACCTTGTTTGTGATTTCTACGGGCAGCCCTTTAACAACTCCCATCCCTCGCCTAGTTCCCTTTCACTATATGAGTGGAAGAGGAGCATTCCTTGTTATTAGTTCAAGAATTTTTTAAAAATAGTTTTTTGTATCTATTTAGGGTATACAATGATGTTATGAATGCAATCCATATATACAGCAAAATGGTTATGATAGTGAAACAAATTAACATATCCATCATCTCACATAGTTACCTGTTTTTCCCCCTGTGGCAAGAACAGCTATACTCTGTTCATTTAGCAAAACTCCTGAATACAATACACTATCATTACGTAAGGTGCTCAAGTGGTACCTTAGGTCATTAGACTTGTTCCTTTTACATGTCTGCTGCTTGTAGACAGACAGAGAATAAACAGTGTTTTCCAGGGGTGGGATGTGGAGAAGAGAAGTGAGGAGATACAAAGTATACAAAGCAGTTCAAGAATTTACATAAGAGGTGGGGAAAATCTACTTTGAAGATGCCTCTTCCTCTCCTCCAAACTCCATCCTCATCACCCCCTCATCATCATCAGAAAATTAACACTTCTAAACACTTGATACCAGATAACATTGTTCTTGACATATTCCCTAATATCAGACTTTGAATAGAATTCCAACCCCTATGAAATGCATTCTAATGGTTAAGTTTGAATGTTTTCTATAGTATTTGCAGGATATGTCAAATTCCTCTTGTATTTTTAATAACATCTTGCTTTCTGAATAGTATTTCAGATGATACATTGACAGGCAGAAAGATGATCAAAGATATTAACCCTGCCTCTTCAAGGTTAGAGGTACAATTGCCCAGCTGGAGAGAAATCTAGCATCCTCAAGGAGGACTTAGGTTTGAAATAATCTTTCCCTGAAAGTACCAAAAAAAGGATGGAACCTCTTGGGAAGTGTTCTGCATCCATCTGTGCAATAGCTTGTCCTCTGGAATTAACACCACGACTCCTCTGGTAGCTCTGTGGTAAGGGTTTTTTCTAAAAGTTAAAAGTTTTATTTTTCAGCAGTCTACAAGACCAGCCTCGGGAGGCACAGTCAACCTGTCCTCATTGTTTTTGAAGCCAGGCACAGTCCACACTATTATATGCTACTAAGAAGACTGGAGAATATTTATAAATGAATTTTCTGAAAGGAATAAGCAACTGACAATTTTTATACAGCTGCATTATATCCTGACTATTTATAGAAGTTAAAACCCATCAAAGCACCTAGCAGAAAATACCCATGCATTACTCATCTGATAAAAGTCTTTTGTTTTTCTAATTTGCTCTTTAAAAAATTATCTTTTCAAGTTGTTTTAAGTTGCAGGTCATTGAGGGAGGGAGAGGGAGAGGAAAAGGTATTCTCTCTTTTCACTGAGAAATACTCAAATAAAAGAGGCACCTCCCATTGAGCTAAGCATACCAGCTTTTACATCAACAAAATCTACAACAAGCTTGTAAAATAAAAGGACTTTAGGAAGAGCAACCCTTTTTAAACAAGTTATTATAGAACTGAGAAAAATAAATAGCATCCTTATTGGGCTAAGTTTTCCAGGCTTGCCCATCTCAAGTCACCCTTGGGTTTCCTTTCCTTCTGCTTCTCCATTTTGCCTTTCCCAGTCCACACTGCAGGGTGTCATGTACAACACGCTTACCCACAACTCAACTGCACGTGTTTACGTATTCTACAGCCAAAGGCTCTACCACATGACCATGATGATGGTTACTCATTGTTTTATTCAGCATACTTATTGGGGGCCTATGACGTGCCAGGCACTGTGTGGGTCCCAGTAAAAGACAGAACAAGGCCCCTGGCCTCCTGGAGCTTACAGTCATTATTGAGCTACGTGTCTGGAGGCCTTCAGTAACTTTTGTATGCAGTGACAGCCCTGTGTGATCCCAGGGGTGATTTGATTTATCCTCATTTTAAATAGGACCCTCTCCATGATAGCAGTATTATTTTAGGGCTGATGTCTGATATCTGCCTTGAGGCCGATCATGTCTTGAGAGACTGTTGAGATCTATGATTGCTTTTTGATAAAACTCCATGCCCACTTCCCCTGTTTGATCTTTTCTTTCTCATAGGCTCAGTGTTTACAGTTTATAGCCACCATCACTACCCTCATCCCCGCAGCCTCTTTCCTTACTCCTCTGTAATTCCCCACATAGTCTCTGCTTCCTTTATCTTCTTTGTTTTGCCTTGGTCACATCTTCATGCTTGCAGTCTGGTCAGATAGTGGCACTGCCAAAACCTCTGGGTTTCTAGGTTTTCCTAGTCACTATTATTACTTTTGTCTGCTTGGGGAGGGGGGATTCTTTACAACACACATTTGTTGGTTCCACCATTGTTTTGTTATCCCCCATCAAACCCGGTTTGGTGCTATTCCAGAAGCTCAGAGTTGTTTGTAATCTGATGTCTGAGCTCTGGATAATGGATGGACTTTGCCAGAGACAGTGAGAGCTTTCTGGAAACATCAGGTGCACTTGTATCACTTGCTAAGATGTAGAGGCAGAATTAGAAGAATTAATGACTAGTGCCCTGGACAACAGGCTGAAAGGCTCCAAGCTTTGCAGTATATTTCTCTGCAACCTATTTCTCTGCTGACTCACTGGTTCTCAAGTTTTTGGAAAAGAAAATAAGAATCTTAGAATGCAAAGAGACATGCACTAAGGTTTCATGGGAGAAAGATGCCTCTCAAGTTAGCCTGGTACACTTCTATTTATTTTGAAATAGTGGTTAGGTCAATTTAATTCTACAATTAACCAAGAATTACCATATATAGATTTCTAATTTTTAAATAACCAGGATAAAATCCATTTATCAATAAAAAGATACTGCCAAAATATTTTCTTCAGAGGTCATTAAGAACATTATAATAACCAAGAAATCCTATTTATTTATTTTATAAATTCTAGAAAAATAGAAGTCTATATGAAACCATCTACATTTGAATGTTAAACTATTAAAAATAAAGTTACATAGTATCCTGTTTACCTGATCTGGGCCTAATATATTGTTTGAGATTCTGAATTTTTTACCCTGGCTTTTAAAATATTTTCTTAGTTGTTCTGTACAGCTTCTCCTCTTTCTATGACTAAAATTGTCTGAAGCCCCTTGCAATGATGATGCTGGAGTAGGCTTTTCCATAAACAGGTCATCAAAGGATTAGCTTTTCAGTGATTCAACTAAATGAAACTTCTTTTAAAAATTTTAGTTACAAGAAAAAAATGCATGCATGTTTTAAGATCTCATCAAATTGGGATGTCTGAAGACAAGAATAACAGGTGGGTGACTTAACGCTGTTGTAGCATCACCATGTTATTTGACTGGCGCCTATGGCCCTTACTGTCAGCCAGGTTTATGGTCACTGCACCAGGGACACTGAATGCTAGCCCTTGAAATGAATCTCATGCATGCTCAAATGCCTGGACAACAGTTCCCACTGCGGGAAGGCCTTTCTATTAGTTCATTAAAAGGTGACCCATTTTTACTCCTCTTCAACTTCTGGAACTTTAAAGTGTGGTGTCAACTTATTTCCCTCATGAATCTTTCTGAATTTATGTTGCTTTCTTGGCTTTTGAAATGTTAGAGCTGGTCTGAGAAAGTGGGACACATTTCCCCTGACACATTTCAAGCTGTATGAGAAAGAGGAACCATGTGCAATAAGCTGTCAAACTGAATACTGGCAGAAAGCAATCAAGTTCTTTATGAAGTAAGTCCCACCCAGCTCTCTTCCACCTCTACTTCATATGATATCCCAAATGCCAAGGCTCCTGATGAATCTTCCTTCTAGGCATGAACTGCTAAGACTATTGTTTGAAGCAGTGTTCTGGGGCATAGTTTGCTATCCTGGTGCTCACAGTCACAAGACATTTTTTTCCGTGGTTACTAGCATTGAACTTTTTGGATAGGAGAGTCTCACTATTTCTCCAGGGACTTATTGCAACACTCTTGTCATTAAATTAGTGGATGAGGAAGTGTGGCTAACATCTTAAATCCTTGTAGATGACTCGTTACCCAATACTAATTTCTTTAGCACTCTTAATTCTGGTTCATGTCTGACCTGGGCATTCCACACTATTTTTTTGTTTTATCTGCATTCTTTACAATGCTCTCAGGTTAGAAGAGTTCTGCCTTTAACCTTCTTGCTCCCTTGACCTATGTTGTGCAGGATGAGAGTGGAGGCTGAGAAATGAGAGGAACTACAGTGCTGAAGGGTTTGCTTTTAAAACCCCGATTAATGGCAGAAGAGGAAGGGTTCATAGAGTGAGAAACAGAGTGAAGAAAAAAGAAATAAGACTGGGTTGAGTTTAGAGATTTATGGAAAATTTCATTTTTTAATTAAGGCCAGATCTTTAGGAATATCAGCAAGTTCACTGATTAAATAAAATGGATTTTAAACCTAGATAAACTTCACATAATCATCTCAATGACTAAGAAGGTTTTATCTTATGTTATTATCTGTCTTTGTGAATTACACTCTCTCTGGGTTCCCATTAGTGCATATAATAGAGTTGACCACACCTAGAAACCATGTTAAGCAATACATATATGAAATATATGCATTGCTATGTGACTTCAAGCACATCAGCTTTCAGGGTTTTGGTCTTTAATGGAGGTAACTCTAAAGTCCCTCCAAATCCTACTGGAGCTCTGTGATATGATTCACATAATCAAATTCCTACAGAGGCCAAGGAGGTAGCAAAAATGGATGCAATAGGCTAGAGACAAACCAGTAAATGCTACGTTGCTAGTACTGTGACCAAGAAATACGAGTAAACCCTGCTTTGCTATATTGCATCTTAAAACCCCTGGGTATGGCTCTCCAAAACCCAATCAGGCTGATTTTGGGCTTTTGGAGCATCAATTTTATTTACTCTTAGAATCTATGATAATTTACCAGACACTGTGACAGAACCCGCAGAAGATGGTACAGAAATTGTTCAACAATGGCGTGACGACAAAAGTGCTGACTTGAGACAGCCTTGCCTGAAAGTTCAAGGGTGGGATTCCACAGTGAACACACAGATTATGAGCCCTGCATGAATTCTTAACTGGTCCCTGAGTGTTGTTAAACTACAAAACTGGCAGAAGAACGCTGTAGCTGTCCATGGTGCTCAAGAATTTTTCTTAAAGCCAGAGTCTCTTCTCAGGGTCTGTGATATGGAAATACTTTACGGTGAACATATTGTGCATTTAAAACAACAATAACACAACAACAAACCCCAACAAATCACCTTGGCCCAAGAGGATTTGATGTTTTCATGACTCAACTCAATGACAAACACTTACATAGAAATTCATGCTCTTGATTTTCCTTCTGTAGTTCTGAAACAATTTGTCTGTGTGTAGAATGGTGTGTGTGTGTGAGGGTAGTGCCTCTGAAAGCTTCTGCTTTCCCTTATGTTAATATGATTCTGATTTGACTGTCTACATTCCCAAAGTACAATGCTTGCCACAAGTGACCACTTAGGTACCGGCGATCCTGTGCTGGAGTGCATAGAGGAACATCCATTTCTGATCCTTCTTCCTGCAAGTTTCACTGCATGGTTACAATTTAGGAAAAATAACCATTGTCCCCAAGTGATGGGAATTTAAAATTCTCCCCAATAGCTAAAAGAAGAAGAAGAAGAACAACAACAACAACAAAGCTGAAAAGTAGCACCTAATCCAGACAATTTCCCACTCTGAAAATCCTACTTTAAAAATACAATTCATCTGATCTATTTTGAAATCAAACATCAATTTTGCATGTTCATAGAGACCCAGGGCAAAATGATTTCAGCTGGATTTCAGTTACAGTCACCCTTTCTGCATAAATATTCTGGAATGCTGACCCTCTGTTGATACTGGCTAGAGGAGTTTTTATGTCCATCTGGAATTATTTTTTATTTTGGAGCTAGAGCTTTGACTTGGCTGAAGTATCAACAACAAAAGAAAAAATATGGAGGAGAGGAGACAAGAATATGTGTTCCAATAAAATAACCAAATGTTAAAGTCTTTTCCCTTTTTTCACAATGAAGTTTAAAAAGCTTTAATCATGAGATGATGATAAATCTGATGAAATCAGGGAAGTTAATAAAGAAATTAAATAATAAATGAAAAGAAATCTTAAAAACCATTAAAACAGGAGGCTCTTTAAAATGTCATTTAATCCTCATCATTTCAGACAATATGTGTCTTTCTCATTCCTAACGACTTCCTAATGAAACTGTCCTAGAGTCCTTCTAAATTAATCATTCCAACACATAACAGTCTTCATTGTGAGGATATTTTCATCCTATTTAAACTTAATCTTTACTATTTAAAGGTTGTTTCCTTTTTTTGAGCCTTTATATCTATTTATAGAGAAAACATTGCTCATTATTCTTCGTGTAACTGAAAACAGTCACTAAATCAGTGAGGTTCATTGCTCTTTTTCAGATAAGTAGACCTCATTTATTCAACCTAACTTTGTGTACCTTTTACTTTCTGTCTTCTAATACAAGGTTATTTTCCATGATACTTTCCCAAATTCCTCACATCTCCTTGGTTATGCAATCTCTCTCAAGAGAAGAAAGCATCTCAGAAACTACCTGTCAGCTGCTATTATATTTTTTGTACATGTTGTTTTCATAGTCTTGCTTAAATCTAAATGGAAATTATAGAGAACAGTATTTAAGTAGTTCCATGTATAGTAAGAGGTGGGTTCAAATAGATTTCTTTGGGTAAAAAAAAGACTGGATTAAGGAATCCTGGAATAGATGAAATCAGATACTATTTTTAAGAATGTTCCCTTGGAAAGTTTATGAGATCAGGAATTCTATTAAAGCAATAAAAAATATAACTTTTAGTAGGAGTTAACTGAGTCGAGCTGAGAATGCTGGATTTGACATATATTTTGCTATCATTTTAAAATTAAAAAAATATTATGACTTGCTATATAATAACATGAATAAAAGTCCTGTCTCTTTTGGCACTATTATATCTTTGACAGCAAAGCTGTGAATAGTTGATTAATATTTGGTTTGTAGTTCTTATGGAATACCTAAAAAATGCATGATAAATCAAGACAATCTTTAAAGGAATCATGGGGTATTTTACTGCAAACAACTAGTTAATAATATCACCAGATGCCCATTTAGGTAATGGGCATGTGAATTAGGCTCTCTGGGATGTTACAAAAGAAATAGAATATTGAATGCCTATCTTCAAAGTACTAATTCTCAACTTGAAGGGTCTACGCAGCAAAAATGAATGTGTCAGAATCATACAAACAAACAAAACAATAAAGAAGATGACTCCCAAACAATCTTAACACATATTTATTACTGACTCTGACTGGGAAGGGCAGGGAGGAGAAATATCAAAGAAAGAGTTTCTAGGGTATGTGGAGGTGCTAGAATCAGGTGAAGCTAGTATATATGGGAAGATAGGTTTTGAGTGACATTGTTAAAGGCTATTTTCTTGTCCTAATAGAATCTAGAAGGTCACCTCTGAAAGTAATGAAATCCTTTCTGCACTGCAATAAGATTGTTCAATTTTTAATTCAAGGAAAATCCCAAAGCAAACGGCACATAAAATACTGGGGCTTGGGGGTTGTAGCGATAAAATTATCATCAAAATTTAAAGACCTGTCAATCTAAGCATGCACACAGACCCATTTTTAAATAAATTATATTGTTTTTAAGTGACAGATGCCATTTTTATCATGCACATTCCTGCAATCTAATTCACAATAAATTTCAAATAGCTTATGGTAATTATTTTAAGTACTGCTTTATCTAGCAGTCATGTCATTTGCTCTCTTATTCTATTTTTGCTGCATAGATGTGAAGTAGTTTTAATTTATTTCATATTTCTGCTAACAACAAAGAAAAATAAGATGCACCAGAAAAGAATGAGCCCACAGAACATCTGGTACTCCTTCCTCATTTTAAAAATAGTATTTAATACAGGTGTTTCCATTCTAAACATTCTATCGCCTTCTATTTAATTTACAAAGTTTTCCCCCCTTAAATTGCCTAAAGCCATAAACTGTGTCCTTCATCATCTCATGATGACTTTAATATAGACTCTCTGAAATAAGCAATTTTTGCCATATGACTTTAGGATCAATTATAACACTAAAAGAGATCCCAAGAAATATTAGGGCTCCTTGTCTCCTAGTATAGCTGAATCAGATAGAGACAGGTCATTTACTGTCCTATTCATAGAATTCTCCTTGAAACCTAATTTTAAGAGAATTTATATTAATAATTAATAATAGAAGTCCAGAGCCAGAGTCAAAGAGAGAAAAATCATTACAGCAAAATTCACAATTCAAAAAGTCTTCTATACATCACACTTCAGGACAGAAACTAAAAAAAACAAGGTTTAATTCAACAAACATTAGTTGAGAGCTTACTAGATGCTGGATCCTGTACAAGGTACATTTCTGATGATGTGCACATTCTGCCATATTGAGTATTTTTTATTCAAATTTACATTTGTCTACATTCCTTTAATTATTTAGATGTCTTTCATTTATAAAGTAATCTAATCCATGGTATAATCTTATTTGTGGCACATCCATAGTAAGGTTAATATCCAAATACAACTTCTACCTTAATCTTATAATTTGCTATGTAGTAATATTGATACTGACAAAATTGTTACACCTGGGAGAGAATGGTAACTCATTTGAAGAATCATTTAGGAGCAAGTCTTTGTAGAAGACTTCTTGTTTTGATAATTCAGAGCCACAAGGCTTGGTGGACACTGAATCATGATCAATCTCACACACTTGGTTAAGAGCATAGCTGACTGCTGCTCAGCCAGACATAATGAAGGATACTAAGAACAGAATGATGCTCCCACACAGCAGCATGTGATGACATCTGCTTTTAAAAGATGACACAATTAGACCAACTCATTTACTTTGAGAAAGGTGATGTCTTCAAAGTTAAGATTAAATTGAAGATTCAAGAAATATTTGAAAGAAAACTGTGCACAATTTTGATTCATAAAAGATGAGTCAGGGACAGGATGAAACACTTAAACAACTTTGCATGCAGTTTGTTTTCCTGGGGGAGGGGGATGGTAGAGTTTGGGAAGAGGTCCGGCCAAAAGCTAACATTAATATAAGGTCTGATATATTACTTCCCTTTCAATAAAACAATGCCAAGTGTCTTTGCAGCATTTATAAATGGAGAACATCAAACTTATGCCCAATGCCATTACCTCTAGATGCTTTTAATTCCAAAAGACCCATATTATTAAGTTTAGAAATAATTCAGTCTTAGTTTAAAAATGGAAATAAGAATTATTTAAAGTCTCCCAATTTCTAATTCATGCACAAATTATAATTTTGGCATATTTAGAAATTTAAATATCTTTGAAATCAATAGGGCATAATTCAAACACAAACACCAGTTGGATTAGATAAAGGGAAATTTTAAAAGGTAAATCCATAAGCAAACCACAGTTTAATCCCAAATCCTATACAAACTTCGAGAGCTAGCCAAATCTCACCTCTTTCTTATAGCCTCCGCCTTCCCTGTCAGAGGCACTCACCCACTTCACAACTCCTACAGCCCTTGTCTGCACCGTTCAAAATCTCTGCCATACGCTGTAGCTATATTTGTCCATTATGGTGTGTGCCAGTGGGGTAACTCCCACCCCCTGCTCCCAGGATGCATTTTGCAATGTCTTGGTTATCCCAAGACATTGTCCTGACTAGAGGGTGGTTGTGCTATTGGCATCTAGCAGGTAGAGGTCCAGGATGCTGCTAAACAGTCCTGCAGCACTCAGGAAAGTACCCCACAACAAAGAAATGGTGCCCAGGTTGAGAAACCCTGGTGTATACCCTGCACATTGTGCACCCGGTAAGTAGTTAATTTCATATTGCACATTATAATTTCACTCAGGAAAGTACCCCACAACAAAGAAATGGTGCCCAGGTTGAGAAACCCTGGTGTATACCCTACACATTGTGCACCCGGTAAGTGGTTAATTTCATATTGCACATTATAATTTCAAATAACTCAATCAGTTATTTTTTCAGTAGCTAAAAGAGCTAATGCCAATCCAAATGTGCCTCCTCCAGGATAAGTAAATAGTTTAGGTAAGAAGTTGGCTCAACATTTTATTTCTATTCTATTTTGGCTTAGTATGAAATGCGTACAAACTCTGTTGAATGTTTTGATTAAAAACTTTCAGATTTGGAGGTAAACTGTCTTTGAAATAAGCTATTTTCCTAGGGTTTCATTTATATACACCACAGCATATTTTTCTACAGCACTTTATTTTATGTGCACATTTATTTTTGCCATTTTAAAGGAAATATACACAAGAATAGGATGAGATGGTGTATGAATAAATATTGCAACATTAAAATACATATGAAGGCCACCATGAGTGCAGTATTTCAGGGGTGACAATTTGGCGAGAATAGATTATAAACTCTCCTTCTGCATGTTCCTAAAGACACAGAACTAAATGGAAGTAATATGCATGCACAGATCAGCGTTCATTGCAGCATATCTTGGAGCAGTTATTTCCCTACTCCCTTACACAGCTGCTGCCCCCAGTCCTCTCTGGGGTAGAGTCATGTCAGAATTGAAAGAAAAGCCCAATTCCTCCTATTTCCTGGCTCCTTTATATTCCAATTTACATGGCATTGCGAAAAAAACTTATGTTTCCAGTGTATGTCCATCTTAAGAAGGAATATTTACAAACACTGTGACCTCTCTATTCTTGAAGCAAATGCAGCTCTAGAAAGGACACATCTCAGCAAAGAATGAAAGCAGAGTCAAAGCCTATGAGGCCCGGTCAAGATTTCTGCCTCCACCTTTGTAGCACCTCAAGAACCAATCTCCCTGGAGTCACTTCTTGGTGAACAAACATTTCACATTAAACATTGCATAGGATTACACTTCCTCTTAACAGGTGATTTCCTTGCTGCAGTTATAATATTCTAATTGCCTGAAAGAGAATATAACTTCAAGAATATCTTATAGCAAACCAAAATGGTAAAAGGAAAAGGCAAAATCTGGTTCCATAAACAACAGCACAATCTTTCTTTGTGTACTAGGATAAGGTTGTGTTTTCTGGCTTTTATTGTTTTTGTTTGTTCATCTTGTTTTGTTTTAATATGAAAGCAAATAAGATTGCAGTCTGGCTCCAAACAGCAATCAGAAGGCACAGCACTCCCCCTAAAACAGGAAAGGGACAGAAGAGAAGGCTGTGATTGGTTCACAAAAACCTCAGCGACCTTCTCCAAACTGAATAGAGTGTGAAATGTGATTTTGCTCTCTTCATAATGATTATCAAATTCCTGTTGGCTAATATAATCACTTGGGATTAAATATCCTCTACTTGTCATGCAGATGACTCACTTAAAATCATTACAGGATGGCATTATTCACATATGGTTAACATAGCTAAATTCATTTGCAGTTTACCAACTGTTCTACAGAATATTTTTGCACCCTGTAGAATTGATCTGCTTGCCCCCAGGCAAATTCAACGTGGTATATTGAACCTTTCTTTTCTTTTAAACCAAGGAAAGATTTTAGGCTGGCTTTGAAGTCATAATAAATGCTTCTGGGTACATTTTGCTTTTTCCTTCATGTCAGAAAGATGGTATTTTATTTACTGCTTGGTAGTACATGGCAGATCATCACACTGCCGGATGCCTGTGTGGAGTCCATCTCAGATTTATTGCTTGTTCCCATTTCATTCGAGCACCTAAAAAATTCCCAGTGAAACTGTGTCACCATTAAAGAAGTAACGATTGTGTCACCTTATTTGTAAGGAAAGTAAAAGCAGCAATTCTGTGTTTGTAGGTTTTCCCCTGGGTTCTTCTTATCAAGCAAATCTGCTGAGATTTAATGCTATGGTCTCAGCTTATGTTGACACAAATACTAGACATTTTTATGTGGATAGAACCAAAGAATAGGGGAATATTTATACAGTGACATTTTTTGTCATCCCTCATGAAACAAAGAAAGAACCATTGAGACATAATCCAAATTTTGAAAAGTGGCCTTAAATAACTCACATTAAACGTGATCATTTTGCATTAGAGTTTGACTTTATAATTCTCCTATCTTCCCTAATTTATTTTTCTCTATAGCATTTTGCACCTTCCCACAACACTACATCATTTACTTATTTATTTTGTACTGTCTTCCTCCTCTAGAAGGAGAGAAACTTCAAGAGGGCGGGGATTTGGGCTAGTTTTGTTCCCTGCAGGAGCCTGAACACTTAGAACAATGGATGGCACAGAGTGGATACTTGTACCTACTTGTTGGATGAATGAATATTACATCTTTCACTCTTTCTAAAACCATTTTTTAGGTATTCAAGTAATTTTGCTACACACCCTTTTCTAAAAGAAATAACTTAAAAAATTCATCTATCATAAGTATTAAAAAGAAAACCCTATCTGAAAAAAATACCCTATACTAGCTTACCTTACATCCCTCTAAGCAAAGATCTGATCAGTTTTATTAATACATTTATTGCAAAACATGGTCATTTACTATTTGTAAGTTAAGATTGTTTACATGTCTTCCTCAGTGGGTAGAGACGCTGCTTCCAGTCTTCATGGTACATCTCTGAAAGTTCATAAAGAGGAAAGAAAGCAGGTAAACCCTGAGGGCCTCAACACCTCTGGGAGGTCCTGATTAGCCCTTTGTAAGTATAATGGCTGAGGCTCAGAAGGTAAGGAAGTGGGGAGTAGGGAGTGGGGTTAGGCTTGTGGGGCCATTCCCTTTCTAAGTGCATCAGTCCCAGCCCAGGCCCAAGGAGTACAGTCCCTTTTGCTCTTGGGTATTTAAAGTTTTAGGAAAAAGGCAGATGGTCTCACTTGAATTGCTTTGTATGACTGGCATTTTTAATGAATTAGTGACAGAAAAAAAAAAGTTTGACTCACTCCCAGCTGGATAATTTCAAAATTGCCAAACTGAAAAGAATGATATCTCATAAATTCAGGCAAATGGGCATTAAAGGGGCTAAGCTGGCTGTCTTTTTAATATAGGAAGTATTAGCATTTTCCAGGGCTTCAGGTTGGTAATGTAGTTTCAGCTCAGGAGACTACACCTTTCATTAAAACTCTTTTATTCTCTCTGCTTTGTTATAATGAAAAAATTCTAAGTTGTCACACATGTAATGATTATAGAAGGTTCTCAACCCTGATGGGGAGAAAGAGTCAGCACAGGCAGGTACAATTTTCAAAGACCACATACTGCTTGCTTCAAAAAAAAATAACATCTGTCACCAACATTTTACATCAAAAAATAAATTTAATTTTTCAGACTGTTTTAGAAAACTCTAAATATTGGAAGATTCCTCAATTTTTGTATAGTCAGAAGCACAAAGAACTCTAGCCTAGCTGATTTTATTCACTCACTGACAGAATAAAGGGCATATTCAATACCAAAAAAATTATCATTTTTACTTTTTTTAGTTGAGGCTTGGATGAAAAAGTTAACCAGTACACTAAAAGAGTTTTACTCAATGTAAATTTAAAAATAAAATAATTGCCTACCAAAAAAAAGAAGAAAAGCAAAACACGTGAGTCTGAGGTAGCCCATATTTGACTTACACATTTCTGGGACAATCCTAGCACCCATCACTTCAACTTCCACACAGTAAACACTCAATCAATGTCTGCTGAATGAACTGAAAGAATAAGAAATAGAAAAGCACCATCATTTCAATCAATGAATGTCAGTTCACTTTATATAAGTGTACAGGGAAATTTAGTGGACTGTTGTTTTTGCTAACACATCTCAATTTATAAATAGTAAATGATCGTGTTTTCAAATAAATGTATTAATAAAACTGATCGGATCTTTGCTTAGAGGGATGTAAGGTAAGCTATTAGAGGGTATTTTTTCAGATAGGGTTTTCTTTTCAATACTTAGGATAGATGAAATTTTTAAAGTTATTTCTTTTAGAAAAGGGTTTCTAGCAAAATTGAATACCTAAAAAATAATTGTAGAAAGAGTGAAAGACATAGTATTCATTCATTTAGCATGGCTGTCTCCCTCACTTCCTTCAGGCCTCTGATAAGTGTCACCACTGCACAGAAGGCAGTGAGAACCCTGACAACGTTGCATAACATTCAGTGTAGAATGAGTCTTTGGAAAATATTAAATGTGAAAATTTATCTTGAACATAATTTGGCAATATCTGTCAACATCAGCAATGTGCAAGCTTGAAATGAAATGGAAATATATCCAATTCTATATTAAATGAAAAAAGCAAGTTGTAGAATTTGATGTCTAGTTTAAGAGTCATTTTTTCTTAGAACACACGAATATGTATATTGATATCGATTTTTACACATTTTTATTGCTTTAAATATGGATATATTACTTTTACATTAATAGTTTAAAACACTTAAAATATTATTTAATGCATATCTTTTCTAAGCATATGAGACTACATTTAAATTCACATTTAATAGTGTTTAGACCATCACTCCTACTCTTTTCTATACTTAAATCCTTAGCTCTTAGGTTATTTTTTCCCCATTGTTAATAAAAGTTTCTGACAATGGAAAAATGGTACTCATCTTTCAAGAACTTGACCATACTTAATTAAAACTGTCACACTTTTCAGTTCATTTTGCTTTATAGTCCATTTGTTCAAATGCTAAGTGATATTGATTTGTCTTGAGTTCATCTTCAAAATAAGACAGCACAAAACAAACTAGGATTGCACATCAGGCAATTTATAAATTAAGTTTAACTATTATTCTCATTTATATACTGTCTCGATATCAAGCCACTGAATAATGTTTAGAAAGTGGTCTAGCTAGTGGAAAAGGTATAGATTTTGAAATCAGGTCTCAGTTTAAATACTATCTTTTCCATGAATTACCAGTAGACTCACCTTCTCTGAGTCACCTTCCCTTTCTCTATCAGTAAAACATGTTTGTTGTGAGGATTATGTACATAGTGTCATGGACTGAAAGTTTGTGTACCCCTCAAATGCATATGTTGAAGCCTTGCTCCTCGGTGTGACTGTATTTGAAGGCTGGGCGTTTAAGGGAATAATTAAGGTTAAATGAGGTCATACGGGTGGGACCCTGATCTGATAGGATTGGTGTCCTTATAAAAAGGGAAACTGGAGAGTACTCACTCTCCAACTCTCTTGCTTTCTCTTTCATTCTCCCCCTTCTCTCTCTCTCTCCCCTTTCTCTTTGCCATAGGAGAACACAACAAGAAGGCTGCCATCTGCAAGCCGGGAAAAAACCGAATCAGCTGCCACTTTTATCTTGGACTTCCTAGCCTCCAGAATTGTGAGAAATAAATTTCTGCTATTTAAGCCACCTAGTCTGTGCTATTTTTTTATAGCACCCCAAGTCAATTAATATACATAGTGTGGGTAAAACAACAAATACACCAGGTACATAGCTTATACTGCAGGCAGCCCACACTTGGCACAGCAACCTCTTAGTGGAACCTCATGCATATGGAACTGTGTCCTCATTTTGCCTGGTAGCTACTCTAGAAATTTGCAAAGTGGGGACTGCCTGTATCCTTATCATTAAAATATTTATTATAATAATCATGTATTGAAATTATATTTGTTAGTGCATTTAAAATATAGTTATAGGGGGCATGGGCAATGTACGTAACCATAATATTTGTACCCCCATAATATGCTGAAATAAAAAATAAAATAAAATATAGTTATAAAATATACATAATTATATTGTTAATATAATTAATAGCAACAATAAAATTTTCAAAAACAATAATAATGATGACAATAAGTCATCAAAGAAAGATGTGGATCGCTATCATTGGTCCACTCAAATGAAACTGTTTCTGGCTTTGACAGAAATGGATACTAAAATCCCTGGTTACTGTGCAAAGTAAGGAACTAAAGGACTGCAAATTCATCCATTAGCTGAAGTAATTGTCTTAGCATTTTATATTTTTTGCCTTGAAGAGAAGGGGAGTATTATCGAGAAGAAAACCGATTGTTACCTTGACATTGCTTGAGCGATAACTTAAAAGGACAGTGAAAGTTTTGACTGGGTGTGATCTCTTTATACAAATCGCATTCGAAGTTGACTAGAGATATGGAAACCCTGATTGTACAATTGCTTATGGAGAGAAAGAGAAGCAGTTCAAATGCCTGTAAATTATTAGTAAGGGGAACTAAATCGTGATATAAATTGTCACTGCCTTAGAGAGTTTCTAAAGGTGTGCAGTGTCCCTCAACGAGCTGGATGTGAACCCTAATTTTGCAACCTATACACTGTGAGTCAGTTTCTTCAACCACTTGAGCAGATATCATCTCTCTGGTCTGTGAAATGAGTATAAAAATATTTACCAGGGTTGTGAGGATTTTAAAACATCCTCAGGAAAAGCACTGAGACATCATTGGCACATTGTGCCATATTGCTATGTTTTTAATGGATGTTCAATATAAAACCCTGAAGAGCTGCTTGATGGGTTGAAAAAAATCTCTTCCTGGTGAACTTGTAGATATATCCCAACAAGAGAAGGTGCAGATACCTGTCTAGCCATACTCAGCCCGGTGCCTGACCTCTAGTGGGCACCCAGTTATGTCCGCTGCCCAAACATCCCAAGTGGCTTAGCCCCACTGGCTGGCACTGAAGAGGCAGAGGTTATGCCATTAATTTCTACACAGTCCAATTAGCTTTTGGAGAAAACTCCGACTTATGGCTTAGACTGACACAGTGCCCTGAGACCACCCCATGCAAAACTACCAGAAATACTGGCTGTTAAACAGTGTGAGCACACCGATCCATGCAACTCCATCAGGGTTGGCTGCCTCTCTTATTTTTAAAGTTTTATTTATTTTTAATTGACAATACTAATTGTGCATGTTTACTGGGTGCAATGTGATGTTTTGCTCTATTGAGCTAATTACCATATCGAGTCTCTTAATGAGGCTTCAGCCATGTCAGACATACATCAGTACATTCTCCTAACATCACGATCTGAGACTACCTCTTTCCCATGGCTGTGCTGGTTCTCTCCCTGCAGTCACTTTGCCAGTCACATCTCAAATGCAGAGCCCAGGTCTGGTGGTCTCAGGGCAGACTGTGAAGCAGAAACACTGGCTGCCAGGGTCACTTTTTATTGCAGGGCAGCTGCCCTCCCATCTGCCTGTCAGGCTGGAAAAAAGGCCAAGAGCTGAAAATGTGAAAATAATGTAAAAAAAAAAAAATCCAGGTTTTTCAGTTGACATTCTGTGAATAGAACCTAGGAATTAATCTGAGGCCTTTTTGTTTTATGAGTTCAGAAATGGGCAATAGACAGAGCGAGGGATCCCTTATACCACCTCAGACCCAACTGCTACAAGGGGAAGAAAATAGTGACTATGAAGTCACATAAGGATGGAACGTTTTGGAAGTCTTAAGATGTGACTGGTGCTTAAAAAAAACATAAGCTAACATGGCCCCAAGCAAACACAGGGCACGTGAGCGGCTCTCTGGACAGTCCCTGGCCCAGGTGTCCAGGCCCACTGGCCTTTGGTGGCTGAGTCTCACCAATGGGGGAAACAGTACTGTTTACAGTCACAGCAATGGGGAATCCAGGGGCTGTGGATACAGAATTTCTTGAAATAGTTCTCAGTACCTTTATGTGTGAATGCCCTTTCGCATCATTTCAACACTGTCTCAAAAGTACTGACTTAAGGGCGTCAGGATCAAAGCTCTTGATTTCCTTCAGTCCAAGAATGCCCGATCAGCAGGACGATCTCCGTTCCTTTCGGTTACAATATTCTCTTCAGTCATCCAGCCCATTGACCCCTTACGCCTTTAACTGAAACCAGGTTGGGTGACAATCTGTGAAGGAGCCCTACAGAGTGCGCTGCTTGCTGCACGCACACGAAGCCAAGCCCAGCACTCAGCCAGCCCGGCGCCCAGGTCCACACAGGTGTTCAGGAAGTGTGGAATGAATGAAAAATCACAAGCAGAGGAGAAATCTGCCCACTTAGTTATTTCTGGAGTGATCCTAGTATCCTTCCCAAGTTTTCTTGATATAAAATTCCTAAAAATCTTCTGACTTGTGGTTTACAGCAGTTCTCCAATCTGTATTTAGCCAATTTATTACATTCAATGTAATTTTGGGTCTATTTGAGGTTTAAGTCCATCATCTTACTTGTTTTCTATGTGTCTACTGTGACTATGTTTTTCTCTCTCTCTCTTTCTTTTTTTTTTTTTTTGCTACTTTCTTGATTGATCAAGTATTATTATGACATTTTGTTTCCCTCCTCTATTTTATTATTCTTTTATTAAAAATGTAGAGAGGACCCCTCTATGGCCTGGCCCCTGCTTTCCTCATTCCTAAGAGTTAATGGTTGAGGTCTCTTTGGGCACCTTTGACCTGTCTGTGATTTAACATATGAACTGAGGGTCTACTCTGGGCTAAACCCTCGTGAACAAGTACACAACCCCTGCACTTATGAAGCTTACATTCTAATGTGAGAGACAGACAAGAACAAATCAGTACTCTTATTTCAGATGATAAATCCATGAAAAAACAAAACAGAATAAGGGAATAGAAAAGAAAGGGGGCAGAGTCAGGTTATTTTAAGTAGGATGATATAAGCAAGGCTCTCTGAGGAAGTAACATTTGAGCCAGGCAAGGATGTAGTTAGATTTAAAATATGTGATAACAGTAAGACGAAAAGGGAAAGGGGATAAAATGAAATTAAAATATTCTAAGACTCTTAGTACACGTTGTCTGGAAAGTGGTAAAAGTACTCATTTATATTGGACATTAGTAAGTTAAGCATGCATTATGCATTATCTACAGTTTTGATAAAAGTAATACAATAGAGGAGGGAAAACGTAATAATAATACTTGATTAATCTGAAAACTAGCAAGAATAAAAAGGAAAAGAAAAAAAGAACATAGTCTCGGTAAGACACATCAAAAACAAATAAGATGATGGATTTATACCCCAAATTACACTGAATGTAAATTGACTAAATACTCAAATCAAAGAAAATGATTGTGAACAAATGATTGAATACAAAACCCAATCACAGGTAGCTTACAAGAGATATGCTTTTTGAATATGAAGGCATGAAAAGGTTGCAAGTAAAGGGTAGAAAATTCCAGACAAACATTATCCAAAAGAAGACTTGTTTAGATTAGACAAAGTAGATGTTAAAGCTGTAAGGATTACTATAAATCAAGAAGGCCATTTTATAATAATGCAAGGGTTAACCCACCATAATGCTACAACAATTCTTCATTTATACTGTGTGTAATAACATAGCTTCAAAATATAAAAGCAAAAATTAATACAATTAAATGCAGAAACAGACAAATCTATAAACATAGTGGAAGATTTTAATACATTTCTTCCAGGAATTGACAGAAAGAGCAGATAAAAAGAAATCAGTATTGAACCAGCTGAACAATCGAAGAACATGATGAACAAGGATGTCTGCTATCTTTTCCTCTTTGCAACACTGCACTAAGGTCTTTGCCAGAGTCTCCCAGGCTTATTTGTGGGAACAGGGGCAGGAAGACAAATGGAGGCCCACATTCTACATCTCTAAATATGTTAATATAATAAATCAAGCTAAGAAACTGTCAAAATATATTCTGTTCTCCTACCTTAACAAATATACCTTTATTATTCAAAATAAAAAAGTATAAAACTATCATTTACATATGACTGAAAATTGGCAAAATATCAAAAGATGATTACATTTAATTATTTTGGAACATGTCTGGGTGTTCTGCTGATGGGCTGACCATATTTGAATAAGTTATAAATGAAGGCATGAATAATCCACCAATTATTATGTATTAATTCCATAAAATATTTCTTCTGCCTTTATTTTACCAAATTTCTCATGCTGTTAGAAGATTGTCCTATAATTGGTATACTATCGACAGTAATGATTTAAAGGATTAAAAAGTGAAATGCAATTTCATTCAAGGTATATAAATATTAAATATTTTTACAAAAAATAAATTTTTTAAAATGTAAAATATCAAAAAATAATTTTATTCTGGTTTGAGCATGCTATTTTTCTTCTGAAATATTCAAAATTATGCATTAAAATTAAAGGCAAGACACAAATAAATTACTGAGTCTCAAAATTGTTTAAATAAACTTGATGTTTTAAATTTAATTTTGGGGGAGGAGGAGAGAGGCAAAAACCTACCTGATAGGTACAATGAACACTATTTGGATGATGGGCACAATTATAGCTGTGACTCAAGCATTACAAAAGCGATCCATGTAACCAAAAACATTTGTACTCCCTTAATATTTTGAAATAAAAAAATAAAGTTTACCATAACTTAAAAAAATAAAGTTAATTTTTGAAAATTTAATAAACTCTATTAAATATTTGTATAAAAATGAAACTTTTTCAATTATAATATGCAATGCCCTTTTATGTGCCAATGAAAACAATGGGTATGGAGCTTCACACATTTTAGGTCTCGAACCAAATATATTAAAATTTAAGACTAATACAAATAAATTGCTTTGTACTGTAAAATGCTCCTCGGTTGGCAAGTACAACTGCTGAAAAAATATTGCTAATTTATGAAAAACTCGCTAATCCCCCAAATTAAAAGCAAGAATGCAAGACAAGTAAGAAAACAGAAAGTCAGATCTATTAGAAATCAATGCCGTACTTCAGTATGCAAGGCATCTATGCAAGCATGCTGTCTAGGAGGACAGATTAGTCAGGTTAATCTGTCTTTCACCTTAGTGCCTCTGCCACTGTAATCTTCTTCTACCTCAAAGCAGTGTTTGTTCCCACCATCAACATGAGCATGACTCAAACTGTCAGGGAATCTGGATGCCATCATTTTTTGTTTCAAAGATGTGGGCAAGAGAGGTAGAGAACTATTTTTCTAGGGGTTGAGTAATGTTGGGGTAAAAGTAGGCATTTAGGGTAACAGGTCCCAAGTGAGAGAGAGCCCATGCATTCTTTAATAAATTTATTGTGGTCAGTGTGTATATTTGTGATGTGCTGGTCTAAAAGCGGTATTGGTTTTAAGCAGTGCAATAAAGCAAGAAAAAGAAATGAAAGGTATAAAAATTGGAAAGGCAGAAATAAAGCTGCCATAATTTGCAGACAATATTATTGCATATATATATAAATAAAAATGATTAGCAAATAAACTATCTTAATTAATAACTAAAGTTAGCAAATCAGTTATATTTCCATATACTAGCAAAAAATAGAAAATATAAAATTTTTAAATTATTACATTTAAAATAGCATAAAAATAATATATCTAGGAATAAATCCAATGAAATATGTGCAGGGCCTTTACAAAGAAAACTACATTATTTAGAGAAAACCAAAGAGTCTAAATCAATGAAAGGATACAAAATGTTTATGGACAGAAAGATTCTATATGGTAAAGGAATCATTTCTACTCAAAGTAAATTATAGATTGAATGTAATCCTACTCAAAATCTTATCACGTAATTTGAAAACTGACAAGCTAATTTAAAATTTATATGAAAATGGAAAAGGCCGAGAATAAGCAAGAAAGTTCTAAATAGGAACAAAGTTCATGAATGTACACAATCAGATGTCTCAATTCTTATTAAAATAAGATGGTTATTCACACAAGGATATGCCAATACAGAAACCAGAAGCAGACACATATTTACACCATCACTTGATTTATGACAAAGGTGAGACTGCAGTGCAGTGAGGAAATAATAGTTTTTTCAATAAATGGTATTAGGTCAATTGGATATAGATATGGGGGGAAAAGAATCTTGTCCCCTATCTCACAGCATAAACAAAGTTTGATTGCAGATGGATTATAGATTTAAATGTGAAAGGTTAAAAATAAAAAAGACTTTTAGAACATAGGAGAATATCTTTATGACACTGGATTAGGTAAAAGTTTTTTTTTAAACAAGACTCAGTAAATGCTAACTATAAAGAAAAAGTCTGATAAATTGGACTACATTAAAATTAAGAACTTTTTTTTTAAGGTATAGCTGCTGGAATGGGATAAAATTAAGAACTTTTTGTTATCAAAGTCACCATTAAGAGAAAGAAAAGACAAGTTAGAGTAGAAGAAGATATCTGCAATGTTGATTTCAATAAAGAACTCATACCTGGAATACATGAAGAACTCCTATAAATCAGTAAGAGAAAGACAGACAACACAATAAAAGCACAGCAAAGACTTGAATGGACACTTTACAAAACATATCCAAAGAGCCAATTAAGTATCAGAAAATGTGTTCACCAAGGGTGGACAACTTAAAACGACAATGAGATACCATGACACATTTGCCAGAATGGTTAAAATGAAAAATACAGACAATGCCAAGTGTTGGCAAGGATATGGAGCAACTGGGATTACTGGAAAGTAAAATGACATTACTTTGAAAAATTGTTGGGCAGTATTTATTAAAGTTGAACATAATAAACTGTTGGGCAGTATTTATTAAAGTTGAACATATATATATATGTGTGTATATATATATATATATATACTAAGACCCAGCAATTCCTTTCTTGATATATTCCCAAGAGAAACACATACAAACAAGTATGTACTAAAAGACATGCACAAGAATGTTCACAGCAGCATTGTTTGTAATAGTCAAAAGCTAGAAACAGCCCAATTGTACATCAAGGGTAGAATGGACGTATGAATTGTGGTATATTCATATAATGAAATACTATAGAGTAAGGAAAATATTAATGAACTATGGCTACATGCAACAACATGAATAAATCTTACCAGAAATGTTGAGTAAATGAAGCCAAACTCAAAAATGCCCATATTCTATGAGTTCGTATATACAAAGTTCAAAATAGGTGACAGTGGTGACTTCTTTGGGAAAGAGTGAGGAAAGGACCTAAGAGAGTACTATAAAGGGGGTTCTGGGTATTTGTAATATTCCATTCTCTGATCTAGGTGGGGTTTACATGAGCATGTTTGTTTTGTGGAAATCCAGTGAGCTGTAATTAAACATACTGAATTGTTTATGAATGAAGTTATATAGTTTGGCCAGGTGCAGTGGCTCATGCCTATAACCTAGCACTTTGGGAGGCCAGGCAGGAGGATTGCTTGAGGCCATGAGTTTGAGACCAGCCTGAGCAAGAGAGAGACACGATCTCTACAAAAAGTAGAAAAGTTAACTGGGCATGGTATAGTCCCAGCTACTCAGAGCCTGTAGTCCCAGCTACTTGTGAGGCTGAGAAAGAAGGATCGCTTGAGCTCAGAAGTTTGATATTCAGTTAGCTGTGATGATGTCAGTGCACTCTCGCTCAGGCAACAGAGTGAGACCTTGTCTCAAAAAAAGAAAGAAAGAAATTATGTAGTTCAATGGGAAGCTGAGAGGATAGGGAGGAGGTGTTAGGGGAAAAAGAAAATGAGTGGCCAAATGCTTGTGATTGCTATTGTTGGGTTATGGGTACCTGGGGAGTTATTGTACTATACTTTCTATTTTGTGCACATTTGAAATTTTCCATTATAAAAAGGACACACACACAAAAGCCCAAACTATCCACAGAGACCTACGATAGCCTCATGGTGTTTTTCACTGCCCTCTCTCACTGAATCACAGCTTTACTGGCTTTATTTGAAGGGACACACTGTTAAAACTGAATGCCATTTGAGGACAATTATTAAGATGCTGTTATATTCTATATACCTTTCCTGGCACCTAGAATGCTGTCTCATTCCTCACGGGAGCTCACCGGTTTGGTTTCTGCTGCTGCCATCCGCTTACCTTGCCTGAAAACTCTGGTGCCATTGACTAAGCTCTTGCCTCTCAGTTTCACACGAGCCCTTCCATATTCAGACTTTGTGACACTTGAGAGGGGACTCTACAAACCATGTTTATGATCTGCTAGCTGACCTTCTGGTTTTGCCAAAAAGAGGAGCTAGAGAGAGATAGGAAACTTGTAGGAGGAAGAAGGAAGAGGGATTTGCTCCTTTCTTTTTATTTTCTATGCACTTCCTGCTTCCTGATTCTTTGAATTTCACCCCAGGAGTGGCAGTGCCACTCTTCACAGCAGGTGAATCCAGTGGCACAGGTTTTCCAACACTCACATAACAGCTTCATCACTCTCTGCTCCAAGCATCAGCTAAGTAGCTTCCTCCTTCAAGTTTGTAAATTTTAATTTTTCTAGCGTCTTCCCTTTGTTTCCCCAGTCCTAAGACTAGTAGCTGCTACCTGAAATTCTACCTCCCTGGTACCTTAAAGTTCTCTTACTCTTTAGGTAATTAGTAATTTTCTGCCTAATTAACAATTCTTTGTTAAGCTTATGTAAAACACTGATGTGACTGTTTTAATGAAAGACTTAAAAATTTAAAATGTCTCTGATTTTTCCCTGTCTGAAAAAAAACCCTGTTATTTTGAAAAATAGAGGAATCCCATGCTTAACAACTCTTTTACAAAACAACAGCATGTAAAAATTAAAAAGTTAAAATTTCTTCCACTCTCTCTGCATTAGCATGCACTAAAAGATTGAGCTAAGAAAGTAGTTATGGCTGAGTTGGACAATTACTGCTGAGGTTATGTCATAGGGTCAATCAGTTTGTCCCTTCTGTTCATAGCAAACTTGATCATATACTGACTTGTAATTCACCTTATAAATTATACAGAATTTTACTAAGCTGCTTTTTAGGGAAACAACATTTGAAATACAGCTGACACTGATTTTCTGCATCTCTTAAGCTAATGATCATTTAGTGTACTATAAGTTTAACCTTAAAGAATAAAGTGTTTTCCTTCAGTGGCATTTCTCAAACTTTGTTATTGTCCTAGGGCAGATGACAGGGTGGGTGAGTTGTGGGGCCTCACAGAGGTATGTAGCTACAAAGCAGTTTCTGTGAAGCACAATTTCTTTGAAATTGGTGTTATATTCAACAGAGACAGAGGGATTTTGCATTCCACAATATGGTCTCATTTACATAATATAAAAATGTTCTGAATTACTTGCTAAGTAAATTATTTAACTGCTCTCCTCCTTTAAAATATCTTAATTAAATTAAGGTCAGTCCTAAGGTTCTGCTTATTCTGAGGCACACTATTGCTTCTAATTCAAAAAAAGCATGGCAATTTAGACAGTTCTTGGTGCTATAGAAACTCTACAGGTGGATGGATCAACAGCATGAATGGACTGATACTTTGGTAGGGTTGCAGGTAGGGAGGATTCTTCCTCAATGTATTAGCCTGTGTCTAGATTGTTAGGGTTATGTTTATTTGATTGCTTAGTGACATAAAATAAGAAATGGCTTTGCCACTTAGGAGACCAATCCCCAGTCCTGGATCATCATCCCCACCACCCATCCTACATGGTGTTACAGGAGGGGAACTACCACAATATCCACCCCCCCCCCACCATTTCAAATGGGCGGGCAGAGCTGCTCTGTGATGTTTTAATACAACGAACACTTCAGACTTTGTCTTTTTTTCCCTTGGACCTATGCACTCCTCCTCAGGTGCAGAAGAGGATCTTGTCTATGTTACTGAGAGGATGAAGATCATCATCTCTAATTCAAACACTGCTTCTTTTACTTCTGTTTTCTTCTTCACTATATCAAGGGATAGATCTTTCCATTCCTTCCCAAAGCCAACCCTCCCACTTGTGTCCTTGACCCCATCTCCTCCTTCCTCTTACTGGCTCTCGTTCATGTCATGATTACAATGCATCAGCATCTTCAGTTCTTCTCTGTCCTCACACTAGAAGTGTCTATGTTTATCTTGTTGGATTTTGTGGTTGCAAATCCATATGCTCATGGAGGTCTGGTAAGTCATCTAAAGGAGGGAAAGAGCAGACAGGGGCTGTTTCACTCCAGAACTTTTTCCCCAGCTAAATGGATGGTTGCCACATGAGAATGCAGACCCTAAGTCGCAACATCTGATTTTTCAAAAGTAGACAGGAATCTGGATTTCCATATGAAATCTGATAATTTTTAAATTTTGGTCACTAATTTAAAACTTTGAACTCTAAGAGTTGTTTCACTATGGGTGAAATAAATACTTCGTGGGCCCCACCCATAAGTTTCACCTCTCATCTCAACCATTCATTTGACTCTGCTTCCCATTCACATACCACATTCTTTCACTTCCCAAAGTGAAAGAGCCTGTAACTGTTGACTCCTTTGCCACATTCATGGCTCTCTCCTCAGCTAACTTCAGCCTGTTTTCCACTCTTCTGAAAGTGTACTTTTTTTTTCCTGCCTACAATATCAAAGTAGAAGTGAAATGAAAGTGTACTCTTGAAGGTCACCAGAAGTTTCTAACTACCAAATACCCTGAAATACCTATGTACATGTATATGTCTTTGCACATCTTTTACACAGTGGTCTCACAGATTGATTCCAGGAGGATTAATATTAGTATCACCTGGGAACCAGCTGGCTAGAACTGCAGAATCTCATGGCCCTCCCAAAACCTACTAAATCAGAAACTCTGGGGATGGTCTTGAACTCTTGACCTCAAGTGATCCTCCCACCTCGGCCTCCCAGAGTGCTACGATTATAGGTGTGAGACACTGCTCCCGTCCCCTTTCTGGGTTTTAGAAATAGTATTTTTTTCTACTCATAAGAATCTAACATATTAGTTGAAGAAAAGCTGGAAAATACAGAAAAGACTTTAGAAAAAAAGTAAAAAATTACCCAGAATTCCACTGCCATTATTATTAATACGTATTTTCATTCAGTCTTTTTGTTGTTGTTGTTTTGATGCATGAGCACATGTGTGGCAGGTGCAATCCTCTTGGATTACAGGACGCAATACTGTCAGATGAGTGGCTCCCTTGTTCTCAGAGCCTATGGCAACTTTCTAGTGGAACCATAAGTGAGAAATTTAAATAATTATTTTGTTTATCTTTTGTTCATCAAAGTCCTAAGTAACTCCAAAAGTAGATGCAAAATCTAAATGAAATGAAATCAGCATTGCTGATTTGTCTAGTAGCCATGACAGACAGGGGAAATTGCTAACCCTGATATAAAATATTCAATATCTCTATGCTATAATATTAAGGGTGCCTGAGGCAATTCCCACTGCAGATAGCGTATGTAGGCTCCCTGTGACTAACTAAATAGAATTCAATAAAAAACTCTATTACCATAATAGTTTAGTGTGTCAATAAAATTGATACTGCTTCTACAATAGGGAAAAATATAAAATATACCCAAGGGCATACAATAAGAAGCTTTTAATTTTTATTTATTGACCCATAGAATTGTTTTTTTCCTGATTCTGGCATTATTCTAAAATCCAGTATTCCCTTCCTCACTTCTTTAACTCACTTTAAAAAGCTAAGGCCAAAAAGCCTAAAGAATATTCATGGGAAGGCAAAACTAAGTGCTATTTCTGAAATATAACATTTCAACAATAAAATCAATAATTTTATTTCAGAGCAGTGTTTATAGGGGAAGAAAGCCTACTAACAAGAACAAGTCCATTTGCTGAGTGTCTATCCAGTGCCAGTATTGTGTTGATGCTCTCCAAGTCACTACAACCTATTTTTAAAATGATGAAATATTTTAACAATTCAAAATGGTATAGTGATTGATATAATAACCAACCCGACATTCAAATTTTAATATTTTTCCATGTTCACACTTATTTGAAAGAAATACAATATTCCAGATATATTTGAAGCCCCTCTGTGTACCCTCCCCATCCCATTCTCCTCTCTCCCTTTCTTCACCACCCTGAATTTGATACTTATCATGCCCATGAAATTTTTATACCTGTACTTTCTCTCTCCTATTATATATAGATAAACATATGTATATATGTGTAAAGCATTTCTGTTAAAGGCTTCATAATATACATATGCAATTTGCTTTTCTTATTCTGTTACATTATTCAAGTTGATACTCCTCTAAGCCTCAATCTCTTTAGCTGTAAAACAGGGATAATAACCCTACCTTATAAAAGGACAAAATAATACTGGTAAAGTGCTTAGCACAGTGTCTGGCATATAATAGGCACTTGATAGAAGTTAATTACAAATATGTTATTACCTGACATATCACACTGCCTTTCAATAGATTAGCCAAGACAAATTCTTCTTGTCTTATCTGGAAATTAACTTTTACTATGACGATCTTAACTCATGTATTTCTACATGCTCCATGAGACACAGGGACAGATCAAATGTGTGTATATCATCACAGATGGCTTGAACACACTTGCGACGGCACAGATGGGCACACGCACACACCACACACACGAAGGCTAACTATGCACTAGGGTCTGACTGGAGCTGCTCTGTATTAATCCATTTCACCTACACGACTCTGTGAGGCGGCCATTTTACATCCGAGGAAACTGAGGCACAAAGAGGTCAAGACATTGCTGGAGATCACAAAGTTAGTGAGTGGTGCCACAGCAGGGCGCTCAATGCAAGCAGTCTGGCCCCTGAGCCTCTGCTCAGGGCTCACACTCAGTCCCTGACCCCTTAGCCCATAGATTTCTATATTTTCTGGTTTTGCAAAATCTGCAAGTTCACAAAAGAGATACACAATAGTGAATATCGCGTGTTATTTACCAAAAACAAACACCCAAAGCCATTTGTATTGGACAGTGGCTCACACCCAGTTCAGCAGAAGCAGATAGAAAGATACTACCCTAGGAGAAAAGATCTGGGATTTCAGTTGTTGGAGTCTCACCCATACTCACAAGCAAGCAGGCACATTGCCCTTTTTACCATGAGACTGGTTTCTTTAACAAAATAAAATAATAATTAAAAAAAAACACTAATCCTTTCCTTCTGAAATTACAGCAAGAAATGACACAAGAATTTTGAAGCTTGGCTTTCTGTTGATGTAGTGGGGCAAGTGGTGGAAAAATGGTTGAGTCACCTTTGTGAGCATGTTTAATTAAACTTCTGTGTAGTCACAGCTGAGCGGTAAGATTTTGCAGGATGAATGTCAGATGTGGTCGATTAGTGTTAACATTATGATCTTTGTAATTTAACCTGATAATACATTTTCAGCAACGTTGGTCAGCCCCTTTATCTAGGTAGTCCAGGCCCAGTTGTTTCTGGTTGTTCGTTTTTTGGGGTTTGTTTTTTAATGACACAGCTCAATACACATCCTCCCAGCTTCCTGATAGGCCCGGCCTGACCGGAGCGATAAGCATCCCTAGGTGTGGAAGGAAGGTGACTTACAGGCACAGGTCAACCACAGAGGAGGGTGACAAGCAACCTTCTCCATTTCAAATGGAGAGCGCACAGGAGGAAGTGGGTTTGTGTTAAGTCAGAAACAACAAGAACCCCTCCTATCTCGAACATGGCGCCGTACCAGATTGTGTAATCCACTTCTCTCTAGAGACCTTGAGGTGCAGGATGAGCCACATCTGATCAGCACAACCAGCTTCCAGAGCTATTTCCAGAAGCCATCAATAAGCCCCTGAGATTCTCATGAATCAGCAAAACCGATGTGGCTATTCCAGATACTGACCCAAGTCACCTCTCTTCCTTGCTTTCAGCTCAGGTTGCTTAGATGAGAAAGGTTAAAATAAATAACAAAAAGATACACAAACCAGACCCCATGAATCCTCAGCAAAACACAAGTATTTACTAACTCTTTTTAAAAGAAATAAAGAAATAGCACATATTTCATTTCTTTTGTCTTGTCTTCCTATCTGAATACTATTGAATTAACCAGAATCTTTTTCGGTTACATTTTGATATTTGGTTGGGTGTCCACTTTTTAAAGGTGAGTGTATATGTTCAAAGGATAAAACAAAGGCCACCAGAGACTAGGAAAAAAAAAAAGCAACAAAGCTGAGTTTATTGCTTGTGGCATAAGGGAGAGCCAGACCTGCATCACTCAAGAAACGAGTCCAGCTCATCTCTCTGTGCTAAAGCCAAAGGGATCATTTATTTCTTGTTGGAAGCAATTCTAGGCAGCACAGGAAATGAACAAGGTAGATTGGTTTAGGGGTAGCCAAGTTTAGAAAAATAAAAACTTAAGATGCCCAGCTAAATTTACATTGCAGATAAATAATGAATCATTTTTTAGAGTATATCCCAAATATTGCACGGGATAAACTTGTACTAGAAAATGATTCGTTGTTTACTAAAAAATAAAACTTATCTGGGATTCTCTATTTTATCTAATTAGGTGGGGCCTTGTGGGGCTTGGGATCATGCAGCAGCAGCTAGTCCATGTGCCTACAATGGGGACTTGGTAATATTTTTCTTTAACAGTGTAAAGTAAATGTTGCACTGCAGTGCATTCTGCTAAAGGGACCATAAACCAAATTCTCCCATCTGGGACCACCCTTTGTGATCAATTCCAGTGAAATATACCAAGTTGGAGACCAAAGCACAAGGCTGTTAGACCCTCCAGGAACTCAAGCCACGGCAAGAGGACTTGCAGTTACCCACGCCTCCCAGACCAGGACAATCAGTTGTTGGGTGCTGCTGGGGTAGACAGATGTCAGAGGTGGATCAAAGAGGAGTCTTTGAAGATCACTCTGGTTTTTAGCTTGTGAAGCTGGTTGGAGGATAACATTTTAACTGAGGTCCAGAATACAGGAAGATTTACTGGGAAGACCAGAAAGACCTAGGGACACTGCAATCTCTCTCTATCCTCTCCAGATACCTAAGGGACACTTCTATCTAAACATCCTCCACTTGTATATTCCATAGCTTTCAAACTCAACATGCTCAATACTTAATGCATTCTCTTTTTCCCCAAACCCATTTGTCCTCCTATAATTCTTACCTCAATGACAGATAGCACACTAAGTTTCCAACAGCCCCAGGCTGGACGCCTCCTGGTCATCCTCAGATACTACTGCTCCCTCACACTGCAGCCCATCAAATGCCAGTGCTTTTCGAGGCTGTGTATCCCTTAGTTCAAGCTGTCATCATCTCTGACTTCAACAACAGCAAGAGGGCCTGAACCAAGCTCCACCCCCACCCAACCATTTCCTCTGCTGGTCTACTCTTTTCATTGCTGTATCAGATATCTTATTAAAACGTAATTTTGAGAATGTTTCTCTATTTCTTACATACTTAAGTGGCTTTTCATGCCTAGAGCATGAAATCCAAATTGCCTCCAGATAGGCTCACAGGTCCTTCAAGGTCTGGCATTAGTCTCTGTTTCCAGCCTCACAACCATCACTTTTTCCCCAACAACAGATGGTGCCAAGCTACTGGCCATCTGATGCTCTGCCACATCAAGATGACTTTGCACAAACGGTCCCTTTACCTGGAACATCCTCTGCCTATCCTGCTTTTGTCTGGCAAACTCATCCTTCAAGCCCCTGCTCGAGTGTTAGACCGGCTTCTGGTGAGCCTGCTTCCATCTCCACTGCAGACTTAGCTGCTCCCCAGTTCATGTGCCCACAGCACTGCACCTGCCCTCACCATGGCACTTACCACTTTGCACTGAGTGTATGAGTAACATGCTTGTCTTCTCCACAGAATTATGGGCTTGCGGCAAGGACTATGCTTTATTCACTTTGGATCTCAATGACATCACACAAACACTGACTATAACAATTACAGTGGTAAAAATGATTATAATGAACACTGTGTCCTGGACAATTTTTTAGGGATCTTTATCCATCTTAACCCTTTAAGCCTCACCACAACACTATGTGGTCAGTACTATTATTATCACCATTTGATAGAAGAAGAAACTGAGGCAAAGATGTCAAGGGCTGGCCAAAATATAACATTACAGCTCAAAAACTAGCGGTTTCTAACTCAGCTACAAAGTGGAAGCACCTGGGAAATTTTTAAAAATACTGATGCTCAGGCCCACTCAAGAACTACTGAAGCAGAACCTTTGGTGGGCTGGAACCTGGAGGATCTTATTAAAACTTCCCCAGTGATTTTAATGTGCAGACAGCATTGAGAACCACTGATCTACTTGCTTCACCCTAAGAAACTTCAACCAATGCTGTGGGGAGAGGAGGGAAGCCAAAGAACTTTTTGGGGAAAAGGGACCCAGACACTGGCGGCCAAGAGTTGCATAGCTTTGCATCCATGGCCCTAAGTGTCCCACTAAGCATGAGACTCTTGTAGATGAGCAGAGTGCCAGGACTCCTGACATGCCCCTCTGCCCCCTTCCTAAATATTGCAGATAGGACCGGGTTCTTTCCTTAGCACACATGGCTTGAGGATCAGGTGTGGGAAGGGTGGTAGAGCTGGCTACTTTCCACCCGGCAGCTGGAAAGGAGACAGAACCTCTACTTCCTGGTGAAGAGATGCATTAGACATTTCTGAGCATAGGAACTATGATTCTACCTAATCTTTTCCAAAGACAGAACCTGTCCTTCTCTCTGCACCAGCTGTTTCTCTGCAAAGAAATCATTCCCTTCCCCAAATTAGAATGTATAACACAGTAACCACTTTCCATGTAGTCAAAAAGTTGTCAAATGGCAGAATTTGACCTTAAAAATGTTCATTTGATGAACACCTGACAGGTTATGTGACATCTGTGCTAGCTGCTTGCCAGGGAAGAAATAAGAACAGAAACTAGAGAGACTGGGTGTAGAAAGAATGAGGACTTGATCCAGGATGGGGATAAGAAGAAAGGGGGTTTTTCTTGGCAGACATAAAAGACCTAGGAAAGGGTGAGCTACTGTATATTTGATGAACAGGAATCACACATGGGACAACAACGGGGGTTCATGAAGTGATGGAGAGATCAACCATTTCTGACCTGGAAACCGAGGGGTTACAGCTGGATCCCAGTGAGAAAAGACAAGGACTCTCTATGATTGGAAAAAAGATGCTGTCTCTTCGAGGGTTAAATCTGTTAAAGTGACCACCATGATGAATGAAGACTGTGCAGTCTTGCAACCCTGGGAGTCCAATCCTGGCTCAGCCCCTGTGAGTCTATCACTTTGGGAAGCTCCCTAAACTCATTGAGCCTCAGTTTCCTCATATATAAAAGTCTCAATAAAAACTTACCTCATATGGTTGTGGGGAGGAAGAAATAAGGAATCTGCATCAATAATAATAGCTAACACTTACTTATAGAGAACACTCATAGAGGGTATAAGTGTGTGTGTGTGTGTAATCAATTCATTATATCCCCACAACAACCCTAGGCAGGTATATCACCATGGCCATTTTACAGTTAAGAAAACTGAGTATTGGAAAAATTGGGTGACTTCTCCAAGGTCATATGAGATAATGTGGCCAAGTGAGATTTTGAACCAAGGCAATCTAGCACTAGCATCTAGTCTCCTAACTGCTCTACTATGCTCAGAATTTTCTATATGGATTAGCAGACAAAGTGCAGATGGGAGGGAGAAAAATGGAAAGGCCAAAATCTTTAAGTTACAGTTTTCAAAGGAGGCCCCTGATCCCGCAGGTGCCAGGAGTGAGATTTAGACCTAGATGCACTTCTTACCACATTCTCCCCTTTCCTTTGCAGACTCTGGCTGGATAGAGAAGAGCCTTATATGAAGACACAAAAGGCAACTTTTGAAGTCCTTCGACCATTGGTGGGTCCCCTGACTCAGCAGGCAGAGAGGACAGGACATGCAGAGGAATCATTTCTCCTCTGTCCACATCTCTCTGCTCAACTGATCTCCACCAGGCAGCTCACCTGATTTCTCAGATTCAGAGTCCCAGCATTTTTGAAACCCTGAATTTTATCTGTGTTGACAATCAATAAAGCTTTTAAGAATAGAGATAGCTCTTATTCTGGAGAGTTCTAAGTGTTGGTGTGCAGAGATAAGAATGCAAAAAAAGAAAACAAAATTAATAGCCTTAAGCTATTAACATCCCCAAATAGTTTGTCCATTTTCATACAATTAGGCACTTATCAGTCAGAGTGGCACAAAACCAATCTTTATTTTTAAAACAGTGTCTTCTTTTAATATTGTGTTTACCTTCCTTTTTTAAGGAATGAATTAAATTGCATTACTAAACCTCCAAGTTTAAAGTGTCCTTCCTTTCTTTAGTACTTTCTTTTTTTCCACAAAGCACAGTGTTTGCCTACTCAGCCACCTCTTTAGAATAAGTTATTCCTTCAAAACTGCTGTCCCACCAAAGGCATGTACTAGTGAGAAAATCAAGCTGAGGACCGGCTGGGCATCCTGTGTCATGTGGATGTGAATTGGATGGGGAGAGCAAATCAGTCTCCCCAGATTTCTGTCTGTCACATTAAGTGGCAGGAGATGGAACTTAAAAGCACTCCTGCTTCCAACAGTCAGCATCTGCCAGCATTACCTTCCACCTGCATCTACCACTGAGCTTTTTTGAGAGAACCAAGCAGTCATTCCAGTAGCAAAGGCATGAAAATGATGAATCAAATCACATATTTGAACATGCATGCAAGAAATCACACTTCGAAAAACGAAATAAGGGAAAAAACAGAGCTTCCATCCTTTCCCACAACATTAACAATTTAAACTACATCATGGTGGTCAAAAAGCTCACTACTCAGCTTTCAACCAGGCAAGCCACAGAAGCATTTCCTCAGAGATTCTGAAAAAGGGGCCACCCCCTCAGGGGCAGCATGGGAGAGAAGATCCTTGGCAGCCCCAGGCTCTGTGCCACTCACTGCCTTCCCAGGTTTACAGGCTACTCCTTTAAGAGCCAGTTCCCTCTTGAAGCCATCCCTGTAAACACTCCTTCCCTGACTAGGCTGTGTTAGGTAAGGAAGAGGACCAGGAAGAACATAGGACTTGGAGTGCGACAAATCTGTTGAGAGCCTGGTCAGCCCTATTTCTCACTGTGTGACTTTGGGCACTTCAACCTTTGAACTTTGAACTCCTCCTCAGTGACCTGGGTACTGGGGCCCAGCACCCACTGCACCGTCCTTTTAGCATGCCTTCCTGAACTGCAGAGGCTGGAAAATCTAACCGTGACACTTCCCAGACTGCCTTGCAGTGGAGGTATGTGTATTATTTAGGTTTACCCCATCATATACTCTTAAGCTGGATTTAGAAGGTGAAAGTTAGGGTGAAGGCTGTGCTTCTGCTCTTTCTCCTGGAAATCATGGGGAGAAATGTTTTGAAAATTAACCTGTGGTGTTGAGTAACTAGGATCACAAGCGCTGAGAAGCAGGGCACTGGTGGTTTGTTCCAGAACGCAATTGTTCCAGTGGCGGCTTCCTGATTCCTTGCCTTCCTGACTGATGCAGAAGCAGCAGTTTTTCAGGCAGGCCAGCTTTAGTGAGGTCGGAGAATCATTCCTGGAGACCCAGCCTGACCCTGCAGCCTTCCCAAAGATTTTGTGAGCACCCAGTTCCTACATTAAAACTACTCTCTCTTTAAAATAATAGAGTGGTTTCTATTTTCTGCAAGCAAGCCCAGACTGATAGACCTCTCCAACCTTCCGAATAGGCACAAGGACTAAAAGACTAGCGGGAGGCAGAAGAGTGTAGCAGTTAAGAACATAAGCTCTGAGCTCACATGGCCTGGGCTTACATCCTGCTCCTGCCTCTTGCTTGCTTTGCGACTGTGGGCAACTTCTTTAATCTCTAGTTTTTACAGGATGGGGTTATTATAGGATTACACGAGACAACACGTGTAGAATCCTTGGCCCAGTACATGGTCCCTAGTAGGATTTCAGTAAAGAGTAGTTTCTTCACACCCTGAGTTCCCATAGGACCCGCTGTACACGTCTATGACAGCACTTATCAAATCACACTGTATTGATGAGTCCTCTGTGAGCACGAATCTCGAGGACTTCCTGTAACATGTGAATAGAAAGCATAAGACTAATTGGAATTTCAATCGAGGTGACTAAACTTAAACAAGGAGAACTGAAAAATGATTGTAATTTATTCAGTCACAACATAGTTGTCTCTATTGTACTCTGTTGTGGAAATACAGTGTGACACAAGTGGGTGTGGGAGTATAGCAAGAGGCAGGGTTGGCCAGGCCTGTCCAAGGACACTCAAGGGTAGAGGAAATCTTGGCTGAGCAAGGCTCCTGTCTCCTCAGTAAGTTCTCCCTGCTGGGGGTGAGAGTCTGTCGAGCTATTTTAACAAAGTGACCCTTCTTGAGTCTGTGGTGATACCCTAATCTGGCTCCTCGTCTTGTCATATAAACAAAGCCAACGTGTTGGTCAGACCCGTCAACTTGACAGTTTAATTCCTTATTATAAATTAACAGATTGTCACCCTGATCATTATCATTTTATTGGCTTACAGGCAGATAACGGACTGATTTGAGCTTTCCATTTGGTTTTAGCGATGTAGTTCTCGTTGTATTATAACGGCTCTAATTGGTTTTGTATTAATACATCGCAGTCATAATGAGCTTGGTTAATACAAGTCCACATCTGAGAGACAACCCTTTGCAATGAACCATCGCAATCAGGTTTATGATTCCACTGGGATGACAGCCAGGCCCCTGACCATGGCAAATTCACCAAGTTACCTGTTACCTGCTACCTGCTTCAAGTGCTCTGCGTGGCCAGCAATAACCTTCAGACTTCAGCATCCAAACTGTCTACAATGATCTGCTTTCATGTCTGTGAACTCCCCTCCAAATGCCCAACTGAGTGCTAGGCAAATACATTGTTGAAATATAATAAATATTTGATGAATGACTCCATAAACAAATGGATGTGTTCTTCTGCAGAGAAGTTTTTTAAAAAATCTATATAAACAAAGAAAAAGAAAATAATTCCAAAGAGACTCCAAGAAGACAAGAATCATAGGCTTAAATATTCTATGGTGATTCTTTGAAAATACTCAAAGCTTAACTATTGATATTCTAATATTTTTGGATAGCTTTTTATATAATGTTGTTATAATGAGTGTATTAGTTTTCTATTGCTGCTCTAACCAATTACCACAAACTTAAAGGCTTAAGACAACAGCCATTTATTATTTCAGTTTCTATATTTCAGAAGTCTGGGCACAGCATGGCTCACCTGGGCTCTCTGCTTGGACAATCATATATCATGTGACAACTAATTCACCCTTGGGAGGCACTAAAAATTATCCTAAAGTTCCAGATTATTCTGGAACTAAAAAACCCAATTTTATCTGGTTCCATTAAGACTAGACTCTTTAAAAGAAGTCTTGACTTAAGAATGTCTACTTCATTCAGAAAAAAACCATGTTTCTGTAGTCTTCCTAGCTAATGCTCAAGTTTAGGGAAAACTTTAGGGGGAGAGAAGATGGAAGCAAAAATGTATAAAACTAGAGATTGGAATCCATGTCCCAGGCTTCTCCTGAAGCTTCTTAAAAACAGAAATGCCTATCTCAAAATTCTAGAGTCCATTCATTCAGTTTTTCAACTCACAATTGAAGCAACTGACTGCCCAGATAATGACAGATTATAAATTAATTGAAGGCAAGGCTGTGTCTCATTTGTCTCTGTACCCCAAGAGCTGAGCATAGAATTTGTTGTGTTTGATAAATTTGAGAGTTTTGAATGAAACTAAACATGGCAGCAAAACACATGGCTGTATAAAAACAGTTATCAATAATTAGAAAATTTCACTGATTCCTAAGTTTAGTAGCAAAGAAGAAAAAATATTGTAAAGCAATTTCTTCTATTTTGTTTCCTTTTTTCCTTCTTCTCCTCCTCCTTCTTCTTGCTTTAAATAATGTTCACCTAAAATTTTAGGGTTTTTTTTCTTTTTAGCAAATAGATGCAAAGTCCCTTGACAGTTAAAAAATAGCTTGAGGTAAAGGCCAGGCCCAGAATTGAAATAAGGAAACTTCCAAAAATATCCCAATAAGCCCAATGGGATTTCCCAGTCTTTTAAAATCACATACAACCCACTAAAAATCTTCACAAAGATCTAGACATGCTGCTATGGTTTGGATGTGGTTTGTTTGTCTCCACCAAAACTCATGTGAAAATTTGATCCCCAGTATGGGGGTGTTGGAAGGTGGATCCTAGGGAGAGGTGTCTGGGTCATGCAGGTGCATCCCTCACAAATGGCTTGGTACCATCCTTGTAGTAGTGAGTTTTCACTCTGGTGAGACTGGATTAGTTCTCTCCAGAATGGATTGGTTCCCTCAAGAGTGGGTTGCTATAAAGCCAGGATGTTTCCCTCTTCGCACACATCTGCTTCTCCTTTGACCTTCTCTGCCATGTTATGATGCAGCATGGAAGTTCTCCCCAGAAGCCAGGACCTTGACCTTAAATTTCCCAGCCTGCAGAACCATGAGCTAAATAAATCCCTCTTATTTACAAATTACTCAGTCTCAGGTATTCTGTTATAGCAACACAAAATGGACTAAGACAGACACCAACAGAGAAACTTGAGATTTCACCACTGAGTCTATGTTAGGAAAATTTTGACATCAAACAGGAAGAACCAGTATATAGAATATGAAAGAAAATGACCTGTGACCTGCCAATAGGCACGAAGCCCAACTTTTTTGCCTGAACTAAGTTGGTGAAGAAGACAGACACAAGGAGGACTCATCGACTCGAACTTCCCATCTTATCACTCTTTGCTTGTCCACATGAATAGGACCTCAGCTCTTCTCTGGAAAAGGGAGGGAAGAACAAGCTGTTCATAGGTTCAGAAAGTGGTACTGTACTTTGTAATTGGGACAATTCTATATGGAATTCTGACTTTTCCACGTTTATTTCCATTAGGTCTTTAACTAAAAAAGAAACATAAGAGAATATAACATTCTTTGGAAAATAAATTCTCCTTGGAAAAGAAAGAGAGATCATGGTTTCTTTCTGTGGGCTCAAGGAACCAGTAAGTCCCATGGGAGCAGTGTACATCTTAAAGGTTGTTCAGTAGGGTTGGGTTGTGCCAGTGTGAGGGCCCAAGAGGAATGAAGAACCTCATCAGGTTTGGTTTGTTTTTAATAAGGAAGGTGGAAGGTGGAAAACTCTCAGGGGGTTAGGAGAGTCCCTTCAATATAGATATCTGAAGGCAAATTTCTAGAACTTATCCAAACACCTGATTGGACAAGAACTGTCTAAGGATTTCAAGGCCTATCATAGAGTGTTGTGTTTCCATCTATTTAAATAGTACTTCTAAACAGTACTAAATCCAATAAGAAAGAAATCAATTAAGAAAGTTATTTTACTCCCTGCTTATCACTGGTATCAATAATTCCTGTTAATCAGACAAGTTGGAGCTAAAACACATTCTCTTGTTGTGCTAAGGTAAAGTCATCTGTTCTCCTTGACTCAATAGCTTCCCCCATACTGCAATGCACCTTTCCTCTCAGGCTTCTGGGATAAACTGCCAAAAGTGCTTGCATAGCTCTTTTGTGTCAAGATTGCAGAACAATCAGTACACAGCCTATTGATTTATGTGAAGACACTCAACTTGCCAAGCAAAGAGAAATAAAGTACAATTAGCTTACTTTGTGATCCTGCTGTTTACAGAGAAGATCAAACAAAAGACAACTACAAGCAGGTGCCTAGACCTGGAATATAAAACATAATGCTACTATTTAGTTTCTGATTTTTACCATGTCCACCATATGGTAGCAAGTTGGCATAACATAAATACCAGAGGACCTAGTTTTGAATTTCCACAACCATACCTGATTTCTCAGTGTAGGTGCCTGGCTCATCAACAGATGGTGCCCGGCACTTTACCCATCAAATGCTATGATCTCCATAACCACTTAATAATGGGATTGGACCAGATAAGATCAGGGAGCAGATTTACATTCTGCACAGAGATTCTGCTAGCTTTTCATCTGCAAAGCGAATTTATGGATTGGAGCCTGTGAAATTATCCCATAAAACTAGAGCTATAATATAAGCAATGTTCTTGAGTCAGTTCACAAGAACAAAGTGTTTGGAGGAAAATGGCAGCACTGCAGCCATATGGACACTTTCACTTCAATGATAAAAAAGTTGAGAATGTACAAACAGATTACTTAAAATCAATTGCTGTATCCTTTTAAGTAAAGAATACTCTGGTTGACCTTACCTTGGTTTTGACTCAATCATTCATTCAAAAATTATTTTCACAGCATCTGTTATTTGCCAGACCCTCTTTCTTTTAGGCATTGGGGATTCATATGTGAAGAAAACAAATTCCTGCATGAATAAAGCTAAGGCTTTCACAGACTTCTATGTTTCTATGATAAACCATGTACTGGCATAACTGGGGCTCCTGAGGAAGTGAGAGAGCCACCGTTTAAGTGCATGAAACTACACATAAATGCCCTGTTATACCCTGTTGTAAAATAATAATAATAACAATGTGGTCTTTTTAAATAAAATAGGTTAGTATTTATCACTCTGCTTCTTCACTTCTCAAGCAGTACAGGTTTTTGTAGTTCCATCTGAGCCACATAACTTTATTTTGCTGAATGTTGATGTGATTGACAGATGATTTTTATTATTCATCAAAGCATTTTTCAATCAAATTTTAGAATCTGTTGCTTCCTATTTTACTGAGAAAATAGAAACAAAAAGACAACTTCCACACGTCCTGTCAACACATACATGCATTACCTGCAGCTGTGCAGGTTCCCAGCTTCCCTCCTTACTGTGTGTTGCTCGTCAGGCCCAGCCCTTCCCTCCTGTGCAGGACCTGGCCCCTTCCCCCTTACTCAAGCACATTGCCCCAGCTACTCTCCCTTTCCTCTCCTCTTGTGCATTATCAAATCTTCCCTCTGCTGTGTCATTCCCATTACCATATAAATGTGCTAATATTTTTCCCACTTAAAAAAAAACAACAAAAAACCTCTCTACCCTTGTCTTAGTCCATTTTCCGTTGCTTATAATGCGATATCTGAAAGTGGATAATTTATAAAGAAAAGGAATTTCTTTCTCACAGATATGGAGGCTGAGAAGTCCAAGGTCAAGTGGGTGCATCTGGTGAGGGCCTTCTTGCTAGTGGGGACTCCCTGCAGAATCCCAAGGTGACACAGGGCATCACATGTTGAGGGGGCTGAGCGTGCTAGGTTAGGTCTCTCCTCCTCTTCTTATAAAGCCACCAATTCCATTCCCAAGACAACCCATTAATCCATGAACCCATCAGTCCATTAATCCATGAGTAGATTAATCCATTCATGAGGGCAGAGCTCTTATGACTCAATCACCTCTTAAAGGCCCCACCTCTCAATACTGCCACATTGGGGATTTTAAGTTTCAACATGCGTTTTGGAGGGGACAAACATTCAAAGCATAGCAACCCTATATTTTCTTCCAGCTTCCCTACCTTTTATTTTGTTCTATCTCTTATTCCCATTCTCTCATTTCTTGAACCCAGTTCACCAAGTTTTCACTCCATTACTCCTCTGAAACTGCTCTTGCCAAGTCACCAATGACCACCTCATTGCTAAAGCCAGTGTTCAATCCTCTGTCCTTATCCTAGTTGGTCACCACTTGACAAAATCACTTTTTTTTCTTTGAGTGCAGTAGTCTCCCCTTACCTAAGAGAGGTATGTTACAAGAGCCCTAATGGATGCCTGAAACCTTGAACGGTATCCAACCCTATATATAGTATGTTTTTCCATCTGATAGCTGAAGATAGCTACTAAGTGACTAATGGGCACATAGCATCTACAGTGTGGATATGCTGGGCAAGGAGGGAGAGGAACAGGGGGGATGTCATCATGCTACTTGGAATGGCATGCAATTCAAAACTTATGAATTATTTATTTCAGGAATCTTCCATTTAATATATTCAGACTGTGGTTGGCCACAGGTAAGTAAACTGTGGATAAGGAGGGACTATTGTATTTTCTTCATCTGGCTTCCTCATTCTCCAGGTTTCCTTCCTTCCTTAGTGGCTGCTGCTTCCATAGCTCCTTGGCTCACTCCTCACCATTTTCCTCACATCTCCATGCTGTGCACCCCAGGATGCAGGTCTTCTAGCTTTTCTCTGTCTACACTCACTTCTGGATGATTTTATTTGGTCCCATGACTTTAAACACTATCTATATTCTCATGACTTCTGAATTCGTATTTCTAGTCTGAATTCCAGACTCACATCCAACTGCCTACTCAACCCCTCCATTTAAATGTTTAAATCAACCATCTTAAATCCAAAACTGAACTCCTCTCTCTTCCACTTGAAACTCACTCCTCCTAAAGTCTTCCCCATCTCAATTAATGGCAATTCCATTCTTCCAGTTACACAGGTCAAAAATCTTGCTGTCACCCTTGATTTCTCTCTTTTTATCATATCCTACATCTAACCCATCAGCAAATGCTATTAGCTCTACCTTCAAGATATATCCAGAATTTGGTAATTTCTTACTGCCTCAGGTGCCACTATCCTGGCAAGGCCACCTTCATCACCCAGCTGGATCATAGTACCAGTGCCTAAACATGTGGGTCCCTCTGTTCCCACCCTTGACACTACCACCTGCCTGTCTCAGCAGTTCCATTGCCTCTAACACAAGTCACATGGAACATGAGTCAGACTTCCTCAATGTTTCTGTGGGTATTATCAACATGTATTACAACATCACTCTCATTTTCGCAGGTGCTAGGAGGTGAAGTACTGAGGTTTGACCCTACACTTACTGACCCCAGACAGATATATTCTTGTGTGCTCTTATTGCCATTGGCTGTCTTACTGATGTGATCAGCATGATTGTGGCATTCGCTGCGCATTTGTGCGCTGTCCAGGGGTGCATGGCCGTGTGCCACACTCCAAGTCGTGAGCCCTGGTGGGCACTGCATCTGCCCCCCCCCAGAGGAGATGGCACCTTTCTTTTTGCACATAGATGCCTTTTGCTTATCACATCCTACATCTATAGTCCTGTCTACACCTGTGTGTGTGTTGGTGGGGTGGGGGTGCCTTATCTAATTGGTCTGCTCAGAGCCAGGAGCCTTTTTAAACCTGCTTAAAGACACTAAATAGGTCAATAGCAGGCCTATCACTGTGCGCATCAGAGTCTACCCAAATTCAGCACCCTACCCACTCCTGCCCCATGTGAACCTCATTTGCTACTTCTAATTTTTTATGGGCTGAGAAACCTAACTTACTTAAGTTTGTATATGATAAAAGTAAACAAGCTCTAATAAAGAGTCTCAAGAAGTTGTTATATAACTAAATGCCTGGAATTTACAGCAGGGATCTTCTGTCATTATTTGGTTGTGCAAAAGTCCTCCTGGCTTTGGATCTTGGTTTTGTTCTGGACATCTGGATAAGAGACTTCCGGATTAATAGAAGTTTATGGGATTAAAATCACACCCAAATATAGTTTGCCAGAAAGTGCTTTATTAAGCTCTCAAGATTACTACATGAGCTTTTTTTCTGGACAGTCACATCAGAGCAATCCTTTCTATAAAGACTATTTGAAACCTATGCTAAAAATGTGCTTGAAATCATTCTAATCTGCTTGCTACTTGTCTCTTCGTGTCTGCAGTTTTGTTCTAACGGGGGCTCAGATAGTGATCTATTTCTATTACCTCATTAATTATCACACTATCCAACTTCTTGACATAGAAAACTGGGGACAAATAAATGCATATATAACTCATGAAATATTGGAGCATTTAATGATATAATAGGAACATAAAGTATTTTGAAATGGGTGTATAGAAACTAAAACTTAACATTGACCATTCAGTGAGTCAGTGAGATTCTCAGACAAGCATTTATTTCCCAGGACTAGTTAGCTTAAAAAGAGAGAAGAGCAGCCCATAGCACATCACAAATACTTAATATTATTTTTTTAAGATGGTAAAAAATAGCTCTTTAAATCTCTATAAGCCAACTCTAGGACTTTAATAATTTTAATAAGAGGCCCCATGCTGATAATATTTTTAAACAAGCTATTCAACTACAGAAGGTTCATCCTGTGATCCACATTTGCAAGAAACTGAACTGAGATGGTAGCAGGATATTCTAAGCACTGTTTTACTAAAAATAAATAAGCAAAAGCATCTACTGGGGCTGCTGAGAGGAAGGAAGCATCACTCAGTAGTGGCAGGCAACAGAGACGCCGATCCAAGGTGATTATGCAATGAACATCCCTGGCAGTACCACTTATTTGGTTGGGGCTTGTCTCCCAGATCCACCCAGTGAAGTGGAGATAGAATTGGATTAATTTTTTAGCCCAGTTTATGATTAGCCACCAGTGAAGCATGTGGTGCCATTTCCCAGGGTGTTTAAATTCTTCCTCCTAAAGCACAACACTATCTTGTCCTGTTCTATTTATTTTCCCTAAGTGTGTGTGACTTGCAGAGCATTAACATGCCAAAACATATGTTTTCTAAGCCTGTTCTCCTATCTCACCTTCGCTTAGACTTTCAAGGTCAGAGCTATTTGTGGCTATCTACTTAATTGGACTTAAAATAAAAGGCGGCAGAAAATAGTAGATTTGTAATGGCCCTTCATAGCATCAAATGAGCAGCCTGGCACATCTGAATGCCACTTAAATAAATCAGCCTCTTATTCAGGGCCACAAAACTCCATCCACCATGCCACCAGCTACTGTGTAGCTGACACAAGCTAGAAGTGAGGGAGAGGATGTTTCCTGAGCCCTTTGGAAAGCACTGGAGCTTTGAACCAGTTGTGCATTTTTCTATAAAACATGATCATGTGGTTAAGCTCTCTTTACCCTCGGAATGTGCACATTAATCAAATTTGTGCAATTACTGTTCCCACTAGACAAAGACGGAGTAGATCATTACTGGTATTGTTATTATTTACTATATGTAGCTCCGTACACTTACAAAGCAGTGTGCAAGATGAATGCAAATGTTGCTAGGGCCTGGAATGGGGGTGGATATATATATTAGAGGCAGGGGGTGGATGGGCAGGAACCACGATGTATAATATAAAGCTAAGTGGCAAGGTACACACAGCAAAATAGACAAAGTTCACATCTGAGAGTGAAGGACTATGGCCCAATTACTTTGCTGACGGCTTCTGGGCAAGAAGCAGGGAAGGGGATTTAATGACAAGAAACTCTCTTAGATAAGACAGAGAGGAATCAGGAATAGGCAAGAAACAAGTGATGCAGCAACCTGATGACAAGCATCCTAGGTCCAATGTAGATTCAGATTCCCAGGTTCTCCATAATCAGGAAGTCCCAGGCCCCAAACAACCCTTGAGTCCTCCTCCAGTCCTTAGCTTAGGGCGGGGGCCATATTTTCCCAAGACCAACTCAAGGGAAGAGGCAACTATGGGATTGACCCAAGAGTCCCAAATCAGTCTAGATATAAGAATGTTTAGAGAACAGTATGGAATAGCTTGGAGCCCCAGAGGTTCCCAGTATAGAAGCTGCCTCATCTATGGAGTATATTCCTTAAAAACCCACAGAATGGGAGAAAATATTTACAAATATGATAAAGGACCTATAACCAGAATATATAAAGAACTCTTAAACGTAACAATAAAACAAATAGCTCAATTTAAAAATGGGCAAAGGATTTGAAGAGACATTTCTCCAAAGAAGACATGCGAATGGCCAATAAGCTCATGAAAAGATGCTCAGCACCTTCATCCATCAGGAAAATGCAAATCAAAATCACAAGATACCACTTCACACTCACAAAGATGGGTGCAATAAAAAAGACAGATGACAACAAATATTGGCAGAGATGCGGTGAAATCAGAACCCTCGTACGCTGTTGGTAGGAATGCAAAACAGTGTGGGCACTTTGGAAAACATTTTGGCAATTCCTAAAAATGTTAAACACGGAGATAGCATACGACCCAGCAATTCTAATCCTAAGTATATACCAAAGAGAACATATATTCACACAAAATCTTGTAAACAAATGTTCACTGTTGCATTATTCATAATGGCCAAAAAGTAGAAACAACCCAAATGTCCATCGACTGATGGATGAATAAGCAAAATGTGGTATATGTAAACAATGGAATATTATTTGGCCATAAAAGGACTATGACATAGATGAGCCTTGAAGAGAAGCCAGACACAAAAAGCTACATATCATATGATTTCATTTGTATGCAAAGTCCAGAATAGGCAAATCTATAGTGACAAAGCAGATTAGTGGCTACCAGGGGCTGAGCAGAGGGAGGAATGGGGAGAGACTATTAGTGGGTTAGAGTTTCTTTTTGGTATGATTAAAATGTTCTAAATTAGATAGGGGTGATGGTTACACAACATTGAATACATACTAAAAAGCATTAAATTGTACACTTACGGTGAATTCTATGGTAAATAAATTATATTCAAAAAACTGTTACAGAAAATTGATAGAGAAACATTACATAGTGCTAGAAGGCAAGGAGAACTATTTCAGGCCACAGATGGAATAATCTGGCTTCTAGAATTGGGAGCCCTTACCTACCCTGACACCCACACTTGCAACCTGAGGGGACTGGAGGATTTCTAATGACTCCTGCTTCTTAAGTAGGAAATTAGTCATTTGCCACTTGAGTTTAATAGATATGCTACTACATTTTATGATGGATTCAGGCCCAGACTGTTTCTCATGAACACTCATCACTGTCATTATCAACTTCTTGAAGCATTAGGTGTCCTTTGCCATTTTACCTGTGACACCAAGCTAGGCACTAAATACTGCAAATGGGAGTGGTTAGTTACCGAGTCAAGGGGAGTAACTCAGTCCAAGACAGAAAACACAGATGCTGGCAAACCAACATAAGGCATATCCCTGACTAGATAGACACATGAATAGCTAGGATTAAATATTGATGATGTATACAAGAAAAGAGTGAACACATTTATAAGGCAGCACTAGAAAGCCTCAAGAGAATTTCACAGTTGAGCAAAGTTTAGTTTTATAGATGGGAGCTGTTTGTCTCTTAATCCTCTGCAAGAATAAAAGGAACGCAGGTTCAAGTCCAAACAGAGGGTTTGACTATTATTAATAGTTACGGGTTAATTGGGGAACTACATGTTCCCATGGCTGCTAGGGAGATGTGGCGAGGGAAGCCTTGGAAGTGAGGCAAGGCTCTGAAATGGCAAGTGAAAAACACACTGGGTGGAGAGACAGGACTGAGGCAGAGTAGGCTGGTAGCACAGGGTAGGGACTCAGAGCAAAAGAGATCAAGAGTAGAGGGTCTTTGGGTGGGTTGGGGGGAAGCAAGGACTGGACTCTGATAAACCTTTTCTTGTTCAATCTTTTTTGAAATTCAGAACCTCCCTGTGATGGAAATTCTATTTTTTAATTTATGGGTAAGCAAACATAAGTCCAGAGAGGTTAGTAACAGGCCCAAGACCACACAGCTAGGAAGTCACACTCTATCCCAGGCCTAAAAAATAAGTAATTCCATTGTGTTAACCCTTAATCATCATCCTCCATCTCAGAAAACAAAGTTATAGGTTTCTGGAATACACTAATGTTCAGTGCCTATCACAAGCCTAAAATAATAGAAGTGGTTCAACATACATTTGGTTGCTATCAGGTGGTAGGGAAGAATTATGCCGACTCAGTCTATGTAAGTGGTTAGAAAAACTGATGACAGGTTGTAAGTGGGAGGAATAGAGCTTCAGGTTTTAGTAGAAGGTGAAAAACCTGTACTTCTACCTCTACCTTGCTTGTCCAACTCAATATCCATCACACAGTAAAAGAGAAAGTTACTTACAGAGAGCCAGAAACTCACTTGGCCCTTTTCAAGGAAGTCCTATGGATGGGTAAAAGAAGCCCTCATTAGCCCTCCAAAGGAACCAAACTCCTTTAATTGGGTTTCTTAATTGGAAAAGCATTGTGAAAAAAGTAAGTTCAGGGCATCTCTACCTGACCATTTCTTCGGTTGGCTAGTCCATAACTATAAACAAGTATACTTGTTTCTTTCCCATTAACGGAGAAGCACAGAATTATCAGAGCTTGGAGGATCTTGCAGATACATAGCCCCTTTATTTTCTAAGAGGGGACGCTTGGGGAAAAGTGCCTGGTCTGGGGTTAGGCAGCCAGTGTGTGAAATGGAAGGGACTCCTTCTCTCCAGGCTTGGTCCTGCCATTGCAAAATTTGAAGTGCACCCTTTAAAGCTGTGAACGTGCATTAAATATGGTCTGGTGATCAGACTCTTTGCAAAACCACTGGTTTTTGCCAGTACGAGAACCTTGTCTGCATCATTTGGTTTGCAAAATCCAATCCTTCATAAAAAGGAAACCAACCTAATTGAAATGCAGCTTCTTTTCAAGGTTCTTCATCTCTCTGATTCCATAACCACCCTGCTTCACCCACATTTCTTTCCCACCTGATGACAAGCTCATCAGGAACCAAGGATGAGCCGAGGCTTGGTAAGCACATAGTGCAGTGCTCTACGCCTTCTTCACCCTACAGTCAGTCTAGGTCAAAGCCAGAGAGCAATACAGGGCTTGGTGGGTGCTGGCCTCTTAGGAGTCTGCAGAAATCTGCATTGGTCCAAGTTACTCGACTGGATGTAGATGGTGTATGTGCTTGGAGAGAAAGCTGCAATGACATGGGGTTTGAGCTCTAAATGGCTGAAAGAGTCTCAACCATGAATATAAGCATATACTTAATTACACATTGCACATGCTTAACGGTCCCTTTGGATTCATGGCTCTGAAACTCTAAATAAATCATAAAAAGGAGAAGCTAGGGGTAAGAAGCAGGGACGACACCAGCCCTAAGGACACACCTTTGTGGAATTAAGAAAAGCAACCCCTTCCTCAGACACAGTCTCACACCAGGGCACACAGCTCATCATCCCTCACAGTGATGTCTGGATTTCTGTCCCCATTCGTCCCCTTGCTCAGACAGATTCCCTTGTGTAGTATACAACTAGCACAGCTCTGCAGGGCAGCCCTGCTAAGAGGAAGAAGGAGAAAAATGGAATTTCTTAACACAACTCAGGTCACAGCCCATTGGGACATCATGAAATTATTTTAGAAAGTTGAACCAATATTTTTAATAGAATGGAAAATAGAAGAAAAGTGGCTTACACTTAGATTTTTATATGTATATGTAAATATGATATGTATGTGTACATACATGCACATGTACATGTTGAGTTGAGATGTAAAATATATTTCTTAGTGTGGGTCATGGTCAAAAAAATATTTGAAAATCACTGGTTTAACAGAGCCTAATATAAAAAGTGAATCTAATTTGGAGCCTTGCTTTGTCTTTATTCTCAATTGCCCAGTGAGAAGCACTAAGGTACAAGAGAGCTAGCTTGCACTTTGGAGTCAGGCAGACTCAAATTCAAAATGTAGTTTGAATACCACAAAATTTGGACCTTAGGCAATCATTTATGTTTTTTGATCCTCAGATTCCTGGTCTGCAGTTGGAGGTGATAATATCTCTGTAAGTGTTGATGCACTGCCTAGTTTTCAGATCCCTCTCCTCTCTTGACTTTGGAGACACTGGCAGAGACCAGCAACCCAGGGACACACATGCAGCTGCCAAGGAAGGTTTTCAATGCCAGAAGCCGCAATGCTGAGGAATTCTAGCGTCCTGTAGTAAACTTGAAATGACTTTCTCCCATGCACGTTGTTCTCCCATCTGTCTGGACGAGCTACTTCCCACAGCATGCTTAAGCGAAAATTATTGCTTGGTCAAGTCGATTAAATAATTTCAGTGAAGCTACAGTATGCAAGTCAGTTAAGGAAAAGAGTTAGGTGATATATGAGTATGGTTAGACCCTGGTCTTCTGTTTAGGGTAAATGTATTGAGTTGCTACTTTGGCCTGGTTGGAATATTCTGCATAGTAAGTATTAGAGCTCCCAAGAACAGAAATGACAAGCTAAAATCAATCTGTTAGGTCACTGGGGTCAAAGCTCCCATTTTCCATATGAGGAAACAGGGTTCCTGGGAGGAACAGAATCCCCCAAGGTCATACAGCCAAGGAGCACATCCTCATCCTTGAGAACCTCATTTCCCAGCTCCTCAGCTGCAAGGCCTCCTCCTCAGAATAATTCTCCCATTAAAACAGAAATGAAAACCACAAAAACTTCCTGGATTTATTTAGGTGTGGAAATGTGGGGAGGGAGGAGAGCTAAAGTTAGTGATTCTCAGCATAAATCTGTAAGAAATCTTTGTGTGAGTCATCATAGCTAACTTTAAAATTGACACAAAGGACACAGGACATAGGAAACTAGCAATCTATAAAAGAAAAATTTAATTCTTCATCAACATATGTTTCAAAGCTCAACCTCCCAATTAATCAAAGCAAAGCAATGCAAATTAAAACAAATTAATTAAAATGATATGCTTCACCCATAAAATTGGAAAACATTAAAAATGATAATATTTAATACTACAAAGTATGTAGCCATATGGCAGGAACTTAAAAGAGTTAATAAACTTTGATCCAGAATTTCTGCTTCTATAAAATCAGAAATTCATGTATAAAGCTATTTTTTGTAGCATTTTTTAAGCAGTAAAATAATAAATTCAATGTGAAATTAGCATTCTAGTAAATAACATTTTAGAAAAACATTTAATGACATGAAGAAATGCTCATGATAGGCCAAGATCTAAAAAAAAGCTTAAAATTATATATATGCAATATGATAAATAAATATAAAATTGTGCATATCCAACATCATTGCAATTTATTTAAATATATAAGTATATATGTCTACATATGTATGTATGTGTGTGTATGAGAATTCTGGAAGTACACTATATGCAAAAAGTACATAGTTATCTTTGGATGGTTTAATGGAGATATAAATTATTTAAAATTTTCTTTTTTATATTTTGATGTGTTTTTATAATCTTATACAATAAATATATTATTTTAGTATCTGGCAAAAATATTATTTAAAAGGCAAATCTAAAATTTAAAGTGACTCCAATAACTTCCCATTAGAATTGCCTCTTAGATTTGATTTGACTAAAAATTTTGCTGTTGGTAAGATTTTTCTTGATGAGGAGCTTTACTGTGATGGTCAGGTTCTGAGAATATACCATTAAAATTCCATATCAGTGTTGCCTATTATATGAATTATCTTTTGAAAAATCCACAGTCTGAAGCATATGTTTCTGGCCATAGAATGGACTAAACATTTGGAGAAACCCTTCACGATATATCACTCATCCAAATGCTGGATGTTATTAATATATTTATTTAGTGAGGAATTAGGAATTTCTTAGAACCCAGAACACCAAGTAAGCACAAATCCAAACATGTCTGTATTGTTTTGCCTTCTAGGCATTTGTCATTCTCTAAAGACTAGGTTTTTAGAAGCTGCAAACATGAGGACTGATGGGGGGAGGTAGTTCAGAGGCCTTTTCTACCCATAAGATGCGTAGAACCCTTCTATCCTGAAGGGTTGAAGCTTTTAGTGGGTGAATAAGGAAAAAAAAAATCTACCTAGCAAAGGAAGATGATAGGATATACCTATTTTATTCCTGATTTTGAGTGGTACTGAAAAAGAAAGAGAAAGAAAAAAAGAGGGAGAGAGAGAGAGAAAAAAGAGTCTCCCTTAAGAATTTCTAATCACAGGCTCAGTCATGTGGGTTTGAAGTCTGAATTCACACTACCTGGTAGAAAAACGTCAAACATTTAGGTTAGAATGGTTCCAGGTTGGTCGTACTCCTAGATCCTTGACATAAGAACAATCCTCTCTGGAGGAGTATATTTAAAATCCAGGCCTCAATGAATTTCCACAGGTTAAGTTCCAAAGAAACCTGTGTTCTGAGTTTTAAAAAAAATTACTAAAAACATAAGAAAGCAACCACATGGACAAGAATCAATAAAACAACAAAACTAGACCTGCAAGGATATGAACACTAAAATGATCAATTATGAAATATAAAATAAATATATTTAACATCTTTAGAGAAATAAAAGAAGGCATTAAAAGTATGATCAAGGAATAAAAAGCAATGAAAATCAACCTGGTAGATTTGCATAAGAGACAAATAAAACTTACAGAAATGAAAAATATGATAATTAAAATCAGAAACTCAATGGATGAGCATTAGAGCAGACTAGACAAAATTGAAGAAAAAATGAGAAACTGGAAGGTAGATACAAAGAAATGAACAGAATGAGGATTATAAATAAAGAAAGATGAGCAATTAAAATACATGGAAGGTAGGCTGAGAAGGCATAAGATATATTTAATCAGAATTCTAGAAGGTGATTCCTCAAAATCAGGAAGCCTAATGAATCACAAATAGGGGTTATATAAATGAAGAAACAACATTTTTCATATTTTAAGGAAAATGATGAACACCCAAAACAAATAGAAAACCTTAAAAGTAGTCAAAGAGAAAAGACAGATTTCTTACACAGGAGAAAAATTTACACTGACAGTAGGCTTTTCAACAGCAAAAATGGACTTTAGAAACTGTGGAATATTATTTTCAAAGTGGGTTGAGAAAATAATTTCCCACCCACCAAAACTATATTTTAAGAACAAAAGTAAAATGCATCTCTAAGCAAATAAAAATCAGGAGCATTTCTATTAACAGATTCTTGCCAAAGGAACTTATAAAGAATGTTACATCAGGAATAGAGGGAAAAATCATAGATAAAAGGTCTGACATGTAAAAAGGAACAAGGAGGAAAAAAACTGGTAAATATGTGAATAAATCTGAAAACATTGATGACATAATGACAATGCTTAATTTGCAGGGTTTAAAAAAATGAAGATTATATCTCAATAAAGCTGTTACAGAACATCAAGGTAGAACTTAAATCCTGGACTTTAAATCATATACAATGGGGGAGAAGTGATTGAGTTAAAGATACTTAGGTTTTTTAGCTGGAGTGTAAAAATCTTAAGATCTATGTTAAGTTAAATATACAGGTTAAAATTTCTAAGGTAAACAGCAAGAGAATAGAAATAGAATGTCTAAATTCCAAACTATTACAGGAAAAAACAGATTTAGAAAAAAACTCAATCCAGAAAAGGCAAGAAAAAATTATAAAAAGAAACAGAAAGACCAGAACAATAGAAAGTATAAATTAACATCATAGAATAGAATCCAAATGTAACAGTAATCACAATGAATGTAAACAAACTAAACTTCCCAGCTAAAAGATGATTGTCAAGCTGAATTAAACAAAATGCAGCTATATTCTGGTTACTAGAGACTTATATAAAAACAAAACTTCAAAAGAAGTTTGAACATAAAAGAATGGAAAAACTAAGTCTGTCAAATCCACATTGTAGATGTACTTGTGTCCCCAGTCACCAGAGAGCAGCTTAACATAACAATCACATTCTTTGCTAAAGTTAAAATACAAATTATCTGGTTTTACCGAAAGTAGATGGAGAAATAAAAGAAGGGGAGGGAGGAGGAGTGGAAGATGAGAGAAGGAGAAGAGAGAGAAAGGGAGGAATGGAGGAAGGAAGGAAAGGAGAGATGTGGTGACTCCCAGTTCTCACAAGGATTCACAAAGCCGAGGTCATCTCTTGCCAGGGGAAACCAGAGTAGCAAGGGGAATGGCCAAGGGCAGTTTGAACTGTGTGCATTAACATCCACTGGGCCCTTTTGGATCTCTCAAAATGCCTTGTTCACTCTGAATCACAGGCAGTAACTGGTGGTTTTGATTTTAATATAAGTAGAGAAAACAAAAGAACGAAAAAATCGCCAGGCTCTATCCCCAGATAAACAAACATACTACCTTCACAGGCATCTAGCCAGGTAAGAATTTCCATGCTTATTTTTTTTTTCTTTTGAGGACAGGGAATTAGTTTCCAAATCTATTAAGTAATACATTCTTTTATTTAATATAAAGACTATTTTACCTGCCTTGAAGTTTGTACATTAATTTTACTAATTTATTTACTAGGTTTGGAGAGGGAACAAAGGTTGAGTTTTATAATAGATTCTATGTTTTAAGAAAACTTGGGGCTCCATATGTGTACTTATAAAATTATTTATGGTTTAGTGCCTTACAAGAAATACTTCATTTTATGAGGAATATTCATAATATTGTTTTAATTCTGATTTTCCCAAGAACATTGATAACAATTTGAATTGCAACTTTTCAGAGACACACAAACTGAATAAGGCAAGGCATACCTAAATTATTAAGTAGTCTGCCTCTTCAACTATCCAGCTTTAAGCATCTTTATTTAGATCATTCCCTTCATTAGAACCAGGCCAACTTGCTGTCAGATTACAGTGCCAAGTGTAAGACGAAGTTAAATACCATGGACAGCTGCTTTCTAGGCCAATGACAGCCTAGCACCATAACATATCAACCGATCCCAGCAGCCAGGCCAGGCGTGCAGCAAGGATGAGTTGGATGCCCTAAAACTCAACTGCAGGATTCAAATTTATCCCTAACCAGCTACAGAGAGGTTTTACAAAGAGAACTCAAATCATTTATAAATTAAAATTCCCTGAAAACAAAAGTCTCTGTTTAGCATAGATATTGCTAAACCTGAGCCAATGGCCTCCTTATTTTAAGCAAAATTATACATAACAAAATTTCAGGACAAAAAGAGGCATTGGAAGTTTCCCTCAAGTTTCTAATAATATTTGGCTTGCATATATTCACCATATGTGAACTAGAACTTATGAATATTATAATACAACAAATATCATATGACCCTAAGGGGTACAATGGCCTGCTTAACTCAATGATTCACTAGATTAAATTCAATCTTCAAGGAATGTTTTATCATTCTTTAATCTAAATTATTCTGATTCAATTTTCATTTAAGAACAAAACATAAAAGGAAGGGAACCAATTTATTGCACAACCCACATTTGCCAAGGACCATACCGGATGCTTAACATTCATTTCTTCATTTAATAATTTTACCAATCTTATGAAGTAGGTATCATTATTCTCATTTTCCAATTAGGAAACTGAGGCTCAGAGAGTTTAAATGACTTCTCTGAGGTCACTGGGCTTATTCCACAGCTGGACACAAAAGCTTTTTGTTTCTGAGTCAAAGCCCCAGGATCTCTCCATCATGTCATGACACTACACAACTTTTTAAATAGGGTAATAGTATCACTAAAAGAAAAAATAACAATGACAACACAATTAAAAGCCACACAAGGTAGAGCAATTAAATGAGATGGGAAACTATTATTTTAACTATGAAAAAAAAGCTAGTTCACATTTTTCCATATTTCACAGTTGCTCTATAATACATATCATCAGTAATGAAACCAAATTAAGATTTTTAGTTTATCTATGAAGCAAATTGTTTCAAAGATATTTCACTGCTTAGAGCCCAGAAGAGGTGATGACTTTCTTTTAGCAAGAATAATTTGATGATTTATACAAGAATATCTAAAATGTGTTTCCTCCACTTTCACAAATTCCCATGGCCCATAATTGTGCATTTAGGACAATGAGGTGGCTTTGCATGAACACATGCTTAGTATTAGTATTTTGCTTCCTAAATTCTTATATAGCACATTCCTCTCTATGAAGACTCCCTTGAAGGCTGCATTTGGCTTAGGTTTCTTTCCCCTAAATGTTCTGATGATATCAGAAGCACCAATTTCGGTAGGAAAAGTGAGCCACACAGACAGAAATTGACTCTTCAGACCAGAGTACTAGATGGCCACCCTCAAGGACTCATCCCTCTTTGGAACACCTTATGTTCAGTGCTTGGGGAGCAAACCTCCATAAGATTCTGAAATCAGGTATATGTTCTTTGCTGTAATTGCTGAAAAAAAATAATTCAAAATAATTCAAATAATTCAAAAGTAAAATTGGCAAGGTGAAATTTCCTAAGGGAAACCATGCATTATTATGCACATGCCATATCAAAATGTATGACTATGCTCTAGCATTTTTGAGGAATACCAAACAAGACATAGCTATGTTAAAAAAAAAACTCTACTCCCATTAGCTATTCAATGCCAAAAGAAACAATAATGATTAAATGAAATAAAGTAAAGCTATTTGGTGCTAAAAAGAAAAATAATATAATGAACACATTTTTTGGGGAAAATCAGAAACAGGAAAGATAGTTATGAATATAACCTGCTTTCTTTCTTAATTAGATAAATCCAGAATTTCCAAATTTAGAAACACACAAAATTATGGATATGAATAACAATTGCTAAGGAATGTCAGCCTCAATAGCTGACTTATAAGTTATCATAAAAATGACCTTGACAATCACCTAATTTGAGTAGGTAAAGATCTTGCCAGGGCTACTTTAATGAATGGTTTACAATTGATTAAATACAGTCTATAAGCTATATTTAGAAAATCATTTACCAAATGTATGAAACCATCTCCTACCCCACCCCCTGCTGAAATCAGAATACAAAGTCCTCCTGCAATCGTACATATAGCATTGGATTGCTTTGCAGATTCATTTTTCATAAACGTTGCCAACATAACCTTCAGCCAAGTCGGTGTCTAAGTTAATGAAGTTCCACTATGGTGTAAGAAAACAAAAAAGGACTGAGTTCTCAAAAAGATTTTCTTTTTTACCATGGATGTGCCCAGGATGTTTATAAGATACCAAATCATCTCCTTGCCTCTAAATAATATGCCTGGCCAGGCACAGTGGCTCACGCCTGGAAACCTAGCACTTTAGGAGGTTGAGGTGGGAAGATTGCTTGAGGTCAGGAGTTCCAGGCCAGCCTGAGCAAGAGCAAAACCCTATCTCTAACAAAAATAGAAAAAATTAGCCGGGCATCGTGGCGTGCACCTGTAGTGCCAGCTACTCCAGAGGCTGAGGCAGGAGGATTGCTTGAGCCCAGGAGTTTGAGGTTGCAGTCAGCCATGAGGACACCACTGCCCTCTAGCTGGGCGACAGAGTCTCAAAAACAAACAAAGAAACAAAAACCCTATAGACAAAAAATAAAAAATATGCCTTTCCTTGACAATTACTCAGTTCTCTAACTGAAATAAACACAGAGACTACTGATACAAACCACTCAAACAGGTTTGAGGAGGGGGCTTGAGGGATCATCTTTTTGGCTACTAAGCGCAGGTAGAGGCTCCAGAGATGGTCCTTTCTGATGCCCTGAAGGAGATGTATTCAGTCGTATCACCTTAATGCTTATTTGCCATAAATTTTGCTATATGAGTTTTTTTGTTTTACTATACAGTTTCTAACGAACAATCGTACACTGAAAGAAATGCTGGAAAAATGTACTATAAAACATTTCTCTTTTGCATGTAATAAGTAGAAATATTACTAGTGGTTTTTCTGTACTTCCATTTCATGGCTGCTACAAAAAATAATGGTCATCAAACTTGATTATAAAAGAATTATGTAAATTTAGCTAAATTAATATCGTTTTTTTCTTTTCTTTTTGGACAAAATCTCTCACCCCCTACTCAAACATCTGTTTTTTGCATACATGAGAATTTTCCCAGATGTAGCCTGAAAAGTCTGTGTATATACTGTGGTTTTCTGTTTAAAATCACACTTAGAGACAACATTCCACTGCTAGGATATAAATCAGAACTGCATTATGCTATAATATGCAATTTTATTGATGCTGCTTATCATTATTTAAAAAAATTTACATTTTTTCAGATCAATTTCTTTTAAGTTCTTTACCAATTTGTTTCCCACCTAAGTATTAGGATGGCCACTAATGTCATTAAAATTCCCTCAAATTCTACTATAAAAATATTTGGGGTCATGTGTTTTATGGCAGGTAAAATGGGCCACTGTGATACACAGGCAGGGGGCAGGGCTGGCCAGTGACTCTCTTTGCAATAGATGCTGATTAGTTCCTGATCAAGTGACCTAAAACATGATGTTGTGAATCAAGAAAAATGGCCTCAACCACTCTAATGACCTGGTAGGCCCTGGGCTGCTGACTTGAAGGTACAGCACTGGCAACACAAACGATCTTTCCCAGACATCTTTCAAGAGACGGTTCTTGATAATTATCATGTGCCCATTAGAAAGAAAAGGGCCTGCAACTTGCTAGGCACATATATACTTTCCCAAGAAAACTAAATTGCTCACAAAACTATTATGCCTACTTTCAGAGCCCAATAACTGCTGAGTCTGCTCTGGGATGCTTATGTAACCTATTTACAAATGTTTTACTCTAAAGCAAGTAAGCTGGGGAACTTAGTAAACATCTACAAGAATATTCCCAAATTATTTTTTCCACCGCTATGCTAGTCTGCCTATCACAGAACTGCAGAATGCAATCTGCTATCCACTACAGCTCCAAACACCATAATATTAAAAAAAATTGTAGTTCTCAAAAACACAATGTAATTCAGAATTATGGTCAAGAAGAGCATTAAATAAAAAACCACCACCACTAACCTTTGCTTGGGCCTCTGGTGCTGTTACCTTGACGACTTTATTGCGATTTATCATTTGCTTCACCCATCTTTCTACTTGGACGTTGAATTTCATGAAAATCACATAGCAAACATAAGCTGTTAAGAGAAGCAAGCTTTCCCACCACATGATAAGATTATCCAGGAAAAATATAATCAGCATGATCAAGTCAACGATGTAGAAGGACACATCCCGAAAGAGCGGCCACCATGTCAGGTTTAAGATTTCTCTAGAAAACAGAGCACACATGCCAATAACAAAGAGGATGTTGAATACTGCTGAACCTACGATTGTGCCTATGCCAACGTTGCTATGAGCAATAAAAACCCCTATGAGAGATGTGAAAAGTTCTGGGGCTGACCCCCCGGCAGCCATAAAAGTGGCTCCAGCCACATCATCAGAGATGCCCAGTTTTTCAGTGATGACAGTCAAAGAAGGAACAAAGAACTCATCGCAGACAATGGCTAAGGCTATGAACATGTAGATCATTCCAATGACATGGAGAATGACTGCACCTTTTCTTCTCTCCTCGAGGGAAAAGATGTCTCTAGGGTAGTCCCCTTGGGCATGATCTGAACCATTCTCAGATTTGTCTTCCGGAGAAAGAGATGGCTGTGGAGTGTAATCCTGAATCTTGTCGTTTAGATCTAAGAGAGTTCTTTGATGGTAACCCTGTGCTACCCTAGGGCCACTTACAACACTGGCCTCTCCTGTGCTCTGTGTGTCTGTCTCAGAAAAGGCACCCATTGAAAATGAGACAGTGCTAATGGCTACCAGGCCCATGAAAAGGCCTAAGACTCGAATAAATTTCAGTTTTTTCTTTACATTATAATGTCTCCTGCAGCCAGACAGTGACTCATCCAAACACCATTTCTCCAGGAAAGTGATGGTGGTGCTTTGGTGCAGATCCATTCTGGGTCTTCTGGTGGATGTGGTGGTCTTCAAACTTTAGACTCAACCAGATGGTTCTTTCATACTTTTTCTTATTTTATAGGTAACAGTGCTTATGGGGCACTTCCACAATCAGCGATTCTTATGCTTCACAGGAAATTTTCATCATTTATGCTTAAATAAAAATAAAAACAAGGATAAGTAAATCATAAAATCATGTCTTTTTTACAGAAATAACTTTGCAATTATGATAAAATCCTGTCCTGCAGCTGTGTGATCTTGGGTAAGTTACTTAACTCCTCTGTGCCTCAGTTTCCCCATTTAAAACGTGAGGACAATTACAGCACCTATCACCCAGGATTGCTTTAAGATGCGTTAAAACACATGTAGCACTTGGAATAGGATGTGGCATAGTAAGCATTAATGAACATGTATGTATAAAGCCAAATAAATATTTTGATAAATCCAATGTTAGGTGTAGAAAATGTAGATGTGTCAGAATAAAAATTTTATAGATGAAAATCTATCAGATTAGCTCACCTTAAATCATGCAACAACCTTCCAGTGCTAAAAAGATCCCACTTGTTTCAGAACTATCTAGGTACTTGACAGCTAACAATTATTCATATGTGTTTTCTTTTAATCCAGTTATATAATTCCCAGTTTGGGGCACATTTTTCTGATTTAATCTGTCATTTGGAAAGGGTTGAGTATTGGAGGAGGTGGTGGTCTTTTCCTGGACGCACAGTGATCTCAGGATCTTATTTTTAATAAAAAGCCTCTCTCCTTTAACAGATGCAGAAAAGTAGCCCTTTAAAAATTTAAGTTTACAAAAGAATGCTCTGGTGACATGCACAAGCTGTCTTCCCTAAACATCTAGACATTGTTTTCAAGCTAAAGCTTTTTTAAAAAAAAACAACCTTTAGTCATATTTAAAATAGACAGCCTAGTAAATCAAACAACTCCCAATGCAGTGAAATAACAAGTAGGCTATTTCGACAGACCAAAAGTCTATTTCATAAACAATACGCAAGTTGCAGCAATACATCTGTCCACAAAATTTGCCCCAAATAGCCCCAACACCGACTTGAATAGGTGAGGTATCCAAAGCAGAGTTTTCATTCTCTATCCCACGAAGGGGATGGGTAACATATCCAGACACACAGCTGATGTTCTAAAGCTTCCTCTTTTCAATTTTTCTTTTCTATATCAATGATTTCATTTTACAGTCATGCGCTGAGATCATCTCAGGTGTAAAATAAGCTAATTAAACACACGCCACTTAGACACTGAGATTAGCTGGAGCTCAGGTTTGCAGAGCAGACCGAGAGCACAAGTCAACCCAGGCTGAGTTGCTGCTACTCCTGAGATAAACCGAACCCGTCAGAGATTCCTGGCTGGCTGCGGATGTCTACGCTTAGCAAGAACGATTAAGCGATTCACAGCACTCAGGAGATTGTCACAATTCCCCGGGCCCGGCAGGAACAGACTCAACTCCTAGGGCGCACGAATATCTCCGGCCCGAGCCAGGCTCGCCCTGAAAACCCACTGCACGGCTCCCTGGGAGCGGCCTGCGCAAGCGAAGTTCGCCCCCAGCCGTACCCCAACTTTGCCTTGCGTGGTCTCAAACTTTCCCTGGTGGGTTTATAGGATAATAAAACTAAAGGACAGACGCCCCACCTGCGAGCTTGGCTTGGAGCTGGGATGCATTTGGGGAGGCGCTTGCACCGCATCTCCCTGGGTCGTTTGTGGTGGGCTGGGGAAGGGGAGCGCCCCTCTGCGCGTCTCCCCCGAAGACAGGCCCTGCCCGGCGCCCCCGACTCCACGCCAGAAGCATGGGTGGGAGAGGCGGGGCCTCGGAAACCGCGTCCCGGAGCAGAGAGAGTTGGCTAACTCCTAGCGGGGCCTGGGGCGCCCACATCCACGGCGGAGCCACCTGTGAGCCTGCAGCGCAGCAGCAGGATGCAAGCAACCGGGATCCGGGGACTACGGCCACCGCGGCCACCACGGTTGGCGGCTGTGGGGGGCGCAACTACCCGCACTTACCGGGATCTGACAGGAGGACGCGCGCTCGGCTGGGGCCCGAGCGCGGCCCGCCACTCCGGTCTGCCGCTTCTCCGGCCCTCCGCCTCCCCGCTCTGAGGCCCGGGCTCCGGCTCGCGCTGGCCGCCGCGCTCGCCAGCCGGCCTGGGCTCGGGAGGAGACTGAGCCGCGGCGAGCCCCGCGCTCAGCGTCTGGCGCTGCCCGGCCCCCTCCGGCCCCTCCCTCTCGGCTGTGCGCGGGGAGCGGGGCCGCTGCGCGCTCGGGAGCCCTCTGCTCCACGCCTCCCGGGCGCAGAGGCGACGCCAGCAGCCGTCTCTTAGGAGATTTCTCCGCAGTGGGGACGGGGGTCAGGATTTGCAGGCGAGCAAGGGCAGAGAGGAGAAATCGCACAGGTCGGCCGCGCGCCTGATTCCCAAAGCCTCAAAGTACTGTCAACTTTGGGGTCATCTCTGCCCGGCACCGCCTCTCCAATTATCTGCAAAAAGTGGTAGCAGTAGCGTCTTTCTTTAGGAGGCGATGCAATGTGTGATGGTGGAAAAGACGTTCAATGAAAAGACACGGAGGCCTGCAGGACCGGCTATTCGGGTCCTGGGTTTCTCAAGTTTCGGATTTGGAGGGTTGAGACACTAGGGTCTTTAGTCTTACAGCTGACCTTTCATTGCATGGGTGATGAGACGGAGACCCAAGACGTAGTGCCATTTCCAGTTACTGACAGTTTTCGGATTCTGTCTTCAGGACTTCCAGCCCAGTGCTCTTCCTGTCCTGTCTGGAAAGCAAGATCCCCTTGACCAGAAGATAGTGAATCAGGCTAGTTGGGGATTAGAGGCAAGAATCGGGGCCAGAGTGGGAGAAGATGACCCAAACAGGTGCTGAGGGAAGCCCTTATACCCAGACCTGTGTCAACCACCAAAGCTGCCAAGAGGTACCCACCACAGGACATTTTGGAAGCTTTCAGCCTTTCCCATCCTTCTTACCCTCCATCCTACTTTCCTCCACCCCATTTAAGAGGGAGTCTTCATGCTCTTAGGATGGGGGTAATGTTGGTTAAATCCTGAGAGCTCATTACCTCTGACTTAAGAGTTAACTCTGTGCCCAGACCTCTCTGCTTGCTCATCCATAAGTCAAGGAAGCCTTGGGAATTTAGAAATCCCGCCTGAACATTCCCAGTAGCTGGGATTACAGGCGCACACCACAGCTCTGTGCTGAACTTTATCATCTTTTTTTTTATTTTGGAAAATTTCAAACACATACAAATGTAAGAAAATAGAATAATGAACCTCCATGGGGCCATCGGTAGCTTGGACAACTATCAACTCATGGCCGATCATATTTTATGTATATTTCTTTTTCTCATGCCATCAATTTGAAGCAAATCCCAGACATCATAATATTTTCAGAAAGGAGGGAAACTATCAACCATTACTAGCATTTTTTGAAAACTAGTCAGGAAACAATTGAAATAGGCTCCCACTGACCAAAGATGGTCAATCTGAGTATAAAAAGAGAATTGCAATTGTTTTCAAACATATCAAACAGGATTATATCTATAAATTCACAAAAATTTATCACTTGATGGTTGAGGGGGAACCAGCTCTTTATTTTGAAAATTCTTTTAGTGAAAAGAAAATATTGTGCATTTATTCTGTCTTTCCCATACAAATTGGACCTTTAGGTCACCAATTAGGCTTTATTTTTACCCTGCCTTTGTCTTCAACAATCCTAATCTTTCCTGAGGCAATAGATGCCTCTGGCTACATAGATTGGGGGAAAGAACATGTTGCACAAAGTTCCGCTTAAAAGAAAAAGATTGTGTTAATAATATATTTTAAATATTTTATTCCTACAACCATGTCGTACTCCTCCTACCAGTACCCTCATAAATGTTATCTAGCTAACTTCCCTTACCACCCAGAGGTGCTCCTGAATCTTGATTTGGTGGGAGGGGGAATGAGGCCCAGAAGAAGACCTCATGAGTCTGCAGGTTTCATTGGTTGGGGTTTGCACGTGGCTGCATATAATAGAAACTTATCCTCAATGATTGAACCAAACAAGAGTTTATTTTTCTCATGTAAAAAGAAGTGTGAAAGCAGACTGTCCATGGTTTGTACAACAGTTCCATGGTACCATCAGGGAACCTAGATCCCTTTGATCTGTCTTCCTTAACGTATGTCTTTTATCCTTATGGCTACAAAATGGTTGCTTCTTTTCAGCATCAAATCTGTGTTCCAGGCAGAAAGAAAGGAAAGCATGAAGGGTGAAAGGCAGAAGGCCTCCTTGTTGGGCTTTGCCTTTTTATTTAGGAATGGATGCTGTCAAAACTTCACTTACATGTCACTGGTCACAACTTGGTCGTACCACGTTGCAAAGGAGTATAAAGACTATTTTAATTGGCTTCATAGTCGCCTTTTAGAATATCAGGATTCTCTCAGTAATAGAGAGGGGGAAATAAATGTTGGGTGAGTGAAGGCGTATTTGACACACAGTTCCAAAGCATCTCAATGAGATCCACTGGACTAAAGATTTAGCAGTTGACCAAGAACTTGGCAATCAACTGCCATGATAGTTGAGAAGACTAGAACTGACATCATGGTAGTAATGGAGAAAGGCATGTCCTATTTGTTCAAGTCACACAACATCAAAGCAGTAGAAAACATGAATAACACTGTAGGTCTTCCATATTCACAGACCTTATTGCCTGGTCATGAGGAAAGAGGAGCTTCATGAGAAATTTTACTACAATAAAAGCATGAATTATTAAACAGTAGCACTGACCAAATCTTTTGCTAAGAGATTTAAGTAGATTAATGAGTGTGTCTGTGTATAAACTATTATACAAATAATAATTTCATCTTTTTTTAAAAAGATATCTATATAAGTATAAACAATAGTTGGCATCATATTTATGCTTCTATTAACTGTATGATTTATTTGAAGATAGAGTTTATGGGAGTCATTGGTAACAGTGGACTCTTTTTATAATTCTGGAAAGGAGGCTTTCAAAAATCAATAATGAATTTTAAAAGTCATGGGGTAATACTTAAGCTAATAAAGAATTTTTAAAATAAAACTGCCAAAGGAGTACTAGTTAATAGTTTTGCTAAGCACGCATATCATTTTTACATAGAAACTTAGAATGTTATGATTTTAAATAGGGTTGGAACATCCACTCATCCATCTCAAATGACATCCCCACAGGGCACTGTGTCTACAATTCTACCATTAGAAATTCATTGCTTTGGCTTTATAGTTTACAACTTCAGGATATTTTTAGGTAAATGGCTCCAGAATTATAGTAAGGATTAGCAATTTTAGATTGTTTCTGACTTGATATTCAGTCTAAAGGGAAAAAAAATCTAGTAAATGATCACTAGGGGAGGTAAGAGAGGTATAGCTCAGCCAGGAAATTGTGGGCAACCCAGGGACAAAATGAAATACAGTACTCATATTTACTTTGTCAATTTAATCACCTCGTTCTTCATTCTTTCCACATACACCACCCTTTTTTCCTGATATTACAGTCTCTAGCTTCTCTGTTATTAAAATCTGCAGGTAATCAGGACACATATGAAGGATTCAATGTGCACAAATGCAGTAGTCCCCAACCTTGACCCTAGCTAAACATGTAACTGTGAACATTTTGAAAAGATTCCTGACGTCGACCCCTACTCTCCTCCCTTTACAACGAGCTCCTCCAGGGCAAGAATCGGTATCATGCATTTCTCAGCATCTAGCACAGTGCTTGGCATTTGTTCAACACATATCTGCGGAATGAATTAAGATGCTGGCAAATGCAGTTACTTAAAGGAAAGTGAGTCGAACAGGAAGATGTAGGTTATGCTGCAGTAACAAAAAACTCAAAAACCACAGTGGCGTAAAACAACAAACGTTTTCATTTCTCACTCACACTACCTGTCCTTTGTGAATTTTGCTGTGTCACTTCATTCCTGACCCCAAGCTGGTCACTGTCAGGACCATTGCCAGTGGCTGTCATAGAGAGAGAAGATGCATGGACAATCTTGAACTTGCTTTTAAAGCTTCATCTTGGAAGCCGAAGCATCAATGCTGCTCAGATCTCATTGGCTGAAGCAAATCACGTGGCCATATTTATTTTTCATGGGAGCAAGAAAATGCAGCTGCTCTGTGTGCCTGTGAGGAGCATGGAAAGATTTCTGTGGCCAACACTAATAATATCCACAATGGGCAACAGGATTTAAAAAAGGGAACTTACCTATTATGTACCTACCATGAACTAGAGTTTTCACTTATCTCTCTTCAATCTCATGAGCTTTATCATTATTATAATTATTATTCCCATTTCACAGATGAAGAAACTGAGGCTCAGTGAGGTTAAGTAGCTTGTCATATATCAAAGAACCTTCATTTGATCCCAATTTGAACTCCGAAGCTCAAGTTCTTTCTACTAGTCCTTATAGTATATGATAATCCCTGCCTAAGAGTTAGTTGCATTTTTCCTGTTAGGATTATATACTTTATAGGTTCCTATAGATTTCTTCTACTACCAGCTGGCCCACAATCTAGGATAACTGTTTACTTCCTAAGAGGATTCATTTTGCTTATTTAAAAGTCACAGGTGTAAATATCAAAATAAAATCCTGGTGTTCTATAAAAAGGTTCTCCTCCAAACCTGGGCTGATTTTGTTTTCCTTTGCATTTGGCTCATTTTTTGACCAGTAGCTTTCCCCTTCCAGTTTGGTGAGAACCATAAAAGCAGAAAAAAAAATATCTGTGTGGTTGAGGGCTGCAAATACAGGCTTCTTTGCTTTTGATAGCAGTTTCTGCAATAGCACTTAAAGCCACACAGCCAAATTATTGCTCCTTCTTCTTATTTATTTAGGAGGTGAGAAGTGATGAATGTCTATTATTTTTACATTAGGAACAGAATTTTTTTCTGATCTTAAATGCCCAGGAAGCCCCCAGATTAAGATTCTCTTTGCAACATCAGCTCAGCTTCATTGCTCCTGAGCACAAAGACAGGGCACGGTGCCGAGATGAGGGCTCGGAGGAGGGCAGGAGTGTGGTCTATCGATTTTGTCGAGGGACTTGGAGTCTAAAACCTTGGCTGTCTTCCTGGTTCCAGCAGGGACTTCCTGAGTGACCTCCAGGGCGCCCCCTTGTCTCTCAGAGCCACATCAACAAGGAAATAAGGATAAATAATATTGGTAAAAGCAGGCACTCTGGGGAAGAGGGTACAGAGTTGGGGCAGCCTGCTTGGAAGGCAAGCAAGGAGCACTTCTTATTAATAGCTCAAAAACCTTGTGCTCCAGCTGCCTTCTGTCTTAAGCTACCCACTCTCTTTACCTAGCTCTGGTTTGGAATTTCAACATAAAATAAAGATTCAAATAATAGGACAGAGGAGCCATGTGCCTTGACCCTCAAAGGGAGGACAAGCCAGAAGGAATGTGCTGCTCGCTGTGTCTATGGTTTTTGAATGCTGAAATCAAATATTTGTTTTATTTCAGTTTATACACTTATTAAAATTATTCAGTTTATAAGATTGAAATGAAGTTGTCACTAATCCTTTTCCCAGCTCAGTGGTGGTGGGGTTCTCAAGTTGTTCATTTGGAATAGGCTTCCCCCCCAGCCCTCCAGATAGTGTGTACAGCTGTGGTGGGGGTGGTGGGGGTGTCTCAGCATCGCCATACCCTGTGAGCGGGCTTCCCCGGCCCGACATTGGGCTTCGGGTAATAAGCCTGTTCAACGTTCGTGTCACCACCTTCCCAAATTGGCTTTTATTGGTAAAAACAGTGACGGTTTCTCTCCTACCTGCCACTCTTTTTGCTTATCTTTCATTTGTTTGGAACTAAGATGGGAAGATAGGTGATATATATTGGGTCCCTCACATACTCTAAATATTACTATAAGGCTTAGATTGAAAAACAGCCATTCTTTCTCCCCGGAAATCCTGCTTCCTGGTCTCTAGAAGCAACCATATTCAACGGTTTTAGCTGTTTTGTTTTTTAAAAATTTTTGTTTCCTGGTACGTATCACCATCTTTTGAACTAGTAGGGTCGCTTTGTTATCTCTTGATATTTCCAATTTGGGCATTAGCTATTACATTCCTACCATGGGAGAGGAGGACTCCTTCCTCTTACAATATCCCCCCCCACACCCACTCTGAAGCCTTCATCTTGGCATACTCCCTCCCCATCCTTCCGATATTTTACAATAGTTATATCACTATTTTGAATAAACAGTCACTGTTTACACCCTTTATTTATTTATTTTTTTTATTTCAGCATATTTTGGGGGTACAAATATTACGGTTATGTATATTG
>VBSM01003204.1:39703759-39726304 GCA_008086735.1 Cheirogaleus medius | reverse complement strand
GCAAAGGTATTAAATCTCTTTCCCCATCCCCAAAATACTTGTCCTTGTTTTTCTGATTTTGCCTCATAGACAAGTGGCCAAGTTTTCAGTAACAATTAGGTTATGAGGGCCGAGCCCTCATGAATGAGATTAGTGCTTTTATAAAAGAAATTGCAGGGAGTTTATTTGCCTCTTCCACCATGTGAGGATACAGTGAGAAGGATGGTCATCTATGTAGCAGAGGTTAATCTGCTGGCACCTTGATTTTGGACTTCCCAGCCTCTGAAACAGTAAGAAATAAAATTTCTGTTTTTCACAAGGCAACCAGTTTATAGTGTTTTTGTTACAGCAATGTGAATGGCTTAAGACAAGACACATAGTAGTAATCTATATTTGTAGTTCTGGCTTGTTAAGACCATATCTACTGAAATGAGAACATTGCTTTTAGAAAATGTAAATTAAGACAGTAAAATTTCAATAATTTTTGATGAAGCTTCAACTGTTCTATGTAAAAGTAGTGAAATAATTTCTTTTAAATGAAAAATTCAAACTTTGAAGGAAGAGTTGAAAAAAAATTTTTTTTTTATCTTTGAAGCTGACATAAATAAGATCTAAAGTTTTTGTTGGTAGTGCTTGAGAAAAATGATTTCAATAAAATATATTGACATAAAAACTATACTGAACTTTATACAGTTATGCCAGTGGAATGGTAGAGAGAAAGCCTGGGGTTTTAATCATAATTTTAGCAAAACTGCGTATTTTAATTTGGCACTATTTAAGTAACTATAAGCAATCACTCTGGATAATGGGACAAAATATATAAAATAAATGTTTTCTCCTGAACTTTACATTTAGTAATATTTATCAAATAAGCATTTGAGAGAATTACTCAATATTTCAGAAGAGATGACAAATAAAATAATAAAAAGTAGAAAAATATTTGCACCTCAACTGGCAGCTTATAGTGCTAGAGCTGAAAAGCAGTTTGGAAATCATATTATTATTAAAAATTGTGAAAAAGAGTAGTTAAATACTTGAGAAATGAAAAAACGTTTTGGAACACTGGGTTTCTAGGATATCTTTATTTAGATATAATTCACATCCCATTAAATTAATCTTTTAAAAATGTATAATTCTATTGTTTTTACTGAAGAAAAAATGATATTTAATGAAGAAGAAATGATATTGGCAATAACTGTGATCTGAACATCTTCTGATGTTGTGGAAAAATAGTGAAGTGTGAGTTCTCCAACATTGTTCTTTTTCAATATTGTTTTGGGGTGGGGCAATTACACCAAGGCAAAGCACCCACTTTCATCTCTAGAAGACCCAGAATCCCTTACTATCTACCTAACATAGACACTAACTAGATGTGTGACCTTAAGTAGGTCCCTCATTTCTTTGCAACCTCAGTTTTCTCATGTGTAAAATAAAAGCTCTGGACTAGACAAACTAGGGTTCCTTCTGCTCCAAATTTCGATATCTGCTTCTAAAGAGGATGGATTTGAAAACTCATTTCTGTAATCACAAAATCAGATGTCAAAGTAGACACTGAAAGAGAAAAACAAAGGGGAAAATATTAATTTTATAATATCTCTCATATCTCATTTGAGATTTTCCTTTACAAATAAAAAGAAACAGAAAATGGACTTAAAGTCTCTCCAGCATTCTACCCTATCCTTTTTTAGAAACAATCTTGCTGCATTGACCCTGGAATTTTATAACCCAAATGAGACCATTTATCATCCAGGGAATTTAAATCAGAAACGTGGTATATCTTTATGGTAATAAGGAACAAAAAGAAGGCAATAGGTTTGAAATTTATATAAGAATTTGGGTTTTCCCATATATCTGAATACAGCAATATCTTCCAGCCTTTCCTGAGTGTAGTGCAGAAAATTGTTTCCTAATTTGGTTATTCAATATGATATTTTATTTTGCTTTTCTCACATCCTTTAGAGAGAACTGATATGTTAGAAGAAAAAGTATAACAGTATATTCTATTAGAAAGAAAAAAATGAGGAAGAAACCAGGTACATTTAGGAGGGAAGATAAAATGAATGGCTCAAGGAAACTTGTAGCAGCAACCAAATCTAAATATAAAAGGGTTACTATGACTACAAAGGTGGTATATTTGAATAAAAATGGATATAAATGTCTTTTAAATGCTAATTGCAATTGGAGGAATTCTGTCATTTTAAACTGCAGACAGTCCCCCACCTCCTCTCCTACTTTATGGCTTCTGGATGGCATCTGCTGGAAACAAAACTATTGCCCTGTGAAATTGAAAAGCACTTTAAGTTCCCCTGTGTAAGGGCTACTTTATACCAGTTCCAACACTGTGACTCCAATTCTTCATTTGTTAAGGAGCCTCAAGACCCCTTCTTTTCTGATAAAGAAAAAGAATGATGATCCACCTGAAAAATCTTTAAAGTATAAGTCATCCTTTCTAAGTGATTATGACTTTCAGTCAAGTTGGAGAACACTTACAGAGCAAATTCTAAAGGCAAAGCACTGTGGGGGAAACTCAGATAATTTGGGTTCTTCTTCCCAAGGACCCCTCTAGATGGGGAGTTATACTGAGTGATCTTCTGGGATTCTTTCCAGATCTTGTTTCCGGCTCCTGGCTCCTTAAGAAACAGCCACTGTTCCTTGTAGTTAAATATAGATTGTGCTGGAAGGTGCCTGAAATAAAACCACCATGGTAGTGTCAGCATTACCAGATGACACCAATATACTTGAATCTACTGCAGTATTCGCTCTAATTTCTGATAAGCTTAAAGAACATATATGGATTCTGCTTTGAAAAGTCATATGAGTAATAAAACTGAAATTCACTTTATATCACATGAAAGAAATTGGTGACATTTACATAAAGAATATTTGACCATAGAACTCTCTGTCCTCAGAACAATGATTAACAAGTCAAAGAAAAAGAGTTTTCTGATGTAGTTTGGGCAATGAACAATTTAAGATTATTTAAGAAAGCTTTTCTCTCTAGAACCCAATAAGGACTTAATGAGGATGGGCCCTGACCTCCAAAGTGTAAAGGAAAATAAAAATCTCAGGACCATTTCCCCAACTCCTTATGGAAAAGGGAAGGTCAAGCCTGGAGGCTGAGCCATGCAACACCCCCTCCCAAAAGAATAGCTGATACTAACATTATGCATCCCCAGGCAAGTATAAGAACTGCCCCCACACATCATTCATAAGGAAATTCTTTGCTGGCCTGCCATAAGCAAGGATATGCAAATTGAAACTTAGAGTCTGCAGCCTAAGTATAGCTCCTAAAACTAAAGTCTCTTCAATTCTACACTAATAATGTTGGATTGTAAATTTAATCTTCCAAGGTGCAGAACAGAGACAAGACAAGATCAAACTTTCTTCCAACTACTCAGGGACATCTACAGAATTGATGCTTCCTTCACTCTCATTTTCTCTTCTAACATTCACCTTATCTTATGTAAAATATAGATTTCCTGGGCCTCACCAGAATGTAACCATTTGTCTTACTGCCCACGTTTCTCTTCCTTTTTTCTTTCTGTATGCCCTCTCCCTTTTAAAATCCTGCCTCAGAAAAACAGTCACAGATATATCTGTGGTTTCTACTTTTCCCAGAGGCTTAATAAACATCCATTGATTGAGATCTTTGCCTTAGTCACTTACTTTGGGTTGTCAAGACTATAACATGTGAGTCTCAATTCTGGCCCAGTCATGGCCTCTGGTTATATGTTTGTAAATAAACGAGTTAATGAATATACCTTTCACTGATTGTTTTATTCTTCTGTTATTAACTTTTAAATTATGTACATGTATTACTTTAATGTTTTAAAAATAGCCATTCTAATGATAGAATGACAGGATAGTTTTGTTTCCCCCATACATCTTTATATTTTTTAAAAAATTCACCAACAATCTATTTAGAAAAACAAAACAACACAAAACACCAACTCTTGTTGGATTTTCCTATCAGATAGGAACAGAGTAAATGCTCTGAGACATAACAGAGTAAAAAGAAATAAAAACTTAAAAATTTTAAGGGTTTCAAGAACTATGGTACCTGGTGGAAGATTATTTTCTCAGCACACCAATCAACAGCCTCTGGAGTATTTCGCAGTTTGGGAAACTCTGATCTAGCTCCTGGGGCAGAGACCAGACTGCTGGCTGGAACCATAGGAACCAGCAAGAAAAAATTTAGCCCTGAGAGAGTAAGGTGTCTTAATAAAGGCCTAAAAGTGGGGAGAGATGGTTCCAGGGACTAGGTAGGGTTGGCTTGGACACCCCACCTCCTCCAGAGCACTTGTGCTCAGGCAAGGCCCAGTCTCAGGAGAGCAGATACTGTAGCCATGGGAGTTTGGATATCTGGAGCAGAGCGATCTCAGTGCATGAGAATGAGAAACCTTGTGGAGCAGATAAGGTTCATATATGTAGGCATTTTATTTAATCTATAATATTTACAAAGTGTTCATAAAAACTCGTTTTGTTTTTTTAAAAAATCTGTGTAAATAGTAAAGAATACAGAGAAACTGTGATTAAGCCAATCAGTCCCAGGAAAAATAGGAACTGTACCAAGAACATGAAGAACTGATCAGCTCTGGTGGTCACTGGCAGAAATGAGTTTCAGGTTTGTCAGCATTATACACCTCCATAACCAAGCAGAAAGAGGGCATACCTATCTTTCCCTAAATGCTACTTATTCTAATTTTTGAAAGAGGAGAGCTAATTTAATTAATGAAACCAGTGAAGGAGCTTGTTATGAGAAAAACCATAATAAAATCCATGGCTCTTGTACACAACCAGTAACTTGTTTGAAAACAAAATGGGCAATGAGAGCTTGTCATAATAATAATTTTAAAAATTATATGATAGCTGATATTAAAGATAATCTTAAAAAGAAATATGTGATGTGAGGTCCACTGGAAGAAATGGATAAAACTTGTAGAATACTTAGCTAGATAAATAGGTATACAAAATATTGTATTGCATTTTTATTCTTTTAAGTTCAAAAGTAAAGCATGCTTATTAGGAACATTTCTAAGAACTAAAATTTTGGAAACAAAATCCTTCTCCTTATTCTCCTCCCAACCCCTTTCATTCCCCAGAGGGGCCACAGTTAGTAGTTTGCTATGTATCTTTCCAAATACATTATGGACTGAATATGTCCCCCCCCAAATTCACATATTGAAATCTAATCCCCAGTGTGATAGTTTTAGGAGGTGGTGCCTATGTGGGGTGATTAGGTCAGGAGGGTGGAGCACTTATGAATGGGATTAATGTCCTTATAAAGAGACCATAGAGGGCTGGCCAGCCCTTTCTGTGAGGACACAGGGAGAAGATGCCATTTCTGTGAACCAGAAAATGGGCCCTCATCAGACACTGAATCTCCTAGCACCTTGATCTTGGACTTCCCAACCTCCAGAACTGAGAAATAAATTTCTGGATTTCCTTTCTTTTCTCTCCTCTTCTCTTCTCTTTTCTTCTTCCCTTCCTTTTTCCTTTCCCCTTCCCCTTTTCCTTCCTTCCTTTCTTCCTTCCTTCCCTCCCTCCCTCCTTCCTTCCTTCCTTCTTTCCTTCCTCTCTTTCTCCCTCAACAAGAGTCTCTCTCTGTCACCCTAGGTAGAGTGTAATGGTGTCATTGTAGCTCATTGCAACCTGAAACTCATGGGCTCAAGCAATCCTCCTGCCTCAGTCTATTGTGTAGCTGGGACTACTGGTGTGTGCCATAATGCCCGGCTAATTTTTCTGTTTTTAGTAAAGACGGAGTCTTGCTCTTGCTCAGGCTGGCCTTGAACTCCTGAGCTCAAGCAATCCTCCCATCTCGGCCTCCCAGAGTGCTAGAATTATAGGCATGAGCCACCATACCTGACCAAATTTCTGTTGTTTATAAACTACCCAGTTTACGGTATTTTGTTATAGCAGCCTGAAAGACCATTCTTATAGGACTGGTTGCTTTAGCAGTCCTTTAATGGCTTTAAACATATTTGCTATTTGCTTGTTTTATATTTAATATTTTTATTTGGCCTTTCTAGTGATTCTGAGTGGGAATGTCAGTCCGCTATAAGCCATTTATCATACTCACTAATATCTCATTGTCCACAACTTGGTCGTATGGTCACATTGCACACTGAGAAAGGTAATTTTAAAAAAAATTTTTGAGTGACAATATACCCAGCTAAAAATCAGAATTCTGTTTCTATGAAAGATGAGAAGGATGGGTGTTGGGTAATCAATTAGCACTTAAGTGGAAGGCGGAAGCCAGTTGTAATGCCAGGGTGGGTTGGGGAGTGGTCTTCCCATATGCTGGCGTTATGAGTTGCCAGAACACACCTCTGACTTAGGTGAACTCACAAAACAACCACAACTTAATTAACACTAGCTATTAGAATCACCTGACTCCCTGTGTTTGGATCTGTGCTTACTAAATAACCTTGAGGCAGTAATTTGGCTTTCCTTAGAGATTTAGAGAGAATGTACTAAGCCTCAGATATGAAATCTACTGATTTTTTGGCAGTTATATTTCTCAAGGTAAATAATCAAAACCAGTGTGAGAACCTGCATAATGAACCAGTCTTATTGAACCCACTTTGCCCTGGATGAAATGACAAAATATAATTTCTCAAACTACTAGGATTTGATTGTTGCTGTGGCCCTCTTACTAAAGCACTATAAACATTTAGACATTAGACATCTCTTGCTAAATTTAGCAGCAGGTTTATTCTATGGAACAAAAATGAATCCTCTGATTAGGAAAAAACTTTCAAACGATGTCTCAGTTTCTAATAGAAAGGTGAAACAATTTACAAAAGTGATGGATACAGGAAAGATCATGTCTGAAAACTGTTTTCTCCTTATATCAGGCATACCATTGGAAAATGTGGTCCTGAAATTTGGTGAAAATAAAACTCACAGAGAATTGTAAAAGGCTATCTCTCAGACTCGTCTGCAATTTGGGGGTTATACAAAATGTTTGCTCTTTTTAAAGGTAGAGCAGAATTGTGGATTTTGGCTAATCTGAAAGAACTTCCCTATTAAGTTAATCACTGTGAACACTGGGCTGTAACACACAGAAGAGATTTAAATTCTGAGGGTAAGAGCTCTCTTGGCACCCATTTCAATTTTATAGGAATAATCAGATGATTAAGAGAAAAAAATAGTGACTCAAGAGGTCCTTGGGATTCTCCTGTAAATTCTGAATAAGGCACTTAATTTTCCTAATTCTCATTTCTTCCTTTTCCAATCTGTTATTGAAAATAAAATCTGGCCTCTGAAGATATATGGCTTGTACTAATGAAATAATAACTAGAAGGATACCGAGTTTATTGGATGGGCTCTGGGACCATTTCCCTAAAACCTGTTCCTGCCTAATTACCAGTTTAAAATTCAGCACTTTATTAATGTGTTTGTATCATTTGGAGTATTCAGTTCTCTTTTTTTTTCTTTTTTTTTACCCTTTTAAATATTTTTAGACACTAACGCATTTAGTTCTTAACCTTGTAGAATGTATGCTATGGAATCTATCCCTAGAAAAATGCATCTATGCACCAAACCACAAACTTTTGCCTGCAGTTTCAGAAGAGTCACAGATTCCTGAATTAAAGAAGATAAAACACATTTTAAACTTTTTTAAAATAAGTATTTGTCAGGTTTTGAACATTTTATAAACAATTAGGCTCTTTTGTATCCCTAAGGATATACTTCCACTTTTGAAAATTTTACTTTTCACCATCTCAAGTTCCTAACATCACACTGGATTATAAAACATAAAGAAATATATACAACAATGGTAGCCAATGTAACTGACAATTGAGTACAAGTAATTCCTACCTTGATCAGAATTTATTATTTCCTGATGGCTTTGATGATTTGTCCCAGGCTTGCATGGTTTATGACAACCAGTTGCTGAAATCAACAGAGTCATGCTGGTCTCCTTTAGTTCATCACATATGAACTTTCCTACTAGGAGCACTCTGTACATGATTTTCCCGCTGTCTTTCTTTCCTTCTTTGCATAGTTAAAGGCTCCTCATCCTTACCTATTTGGTGAATAGCTTTCCTCCACATGGTTATTCAGGGACTCAAGCTCTTTCCATTTTGTAACTCTACTATCCCTAGGACTTCAGAGTCTTCTGCTTCCAGCAGGGGAAGAGAGAAGAGAGAAAGCACCCACTTATAATTTTCTTGACCCAGAAGTGACACACATTAGGTCCAAACACTTTCTGATGGTAAGAACTACTCACATGGCTCCACCTAAGGTACAATGGTGTTTGGAAAGTGTAACTTCTGGCTGAATAGCCACTTCCTATGGACATCTCAGCACTGTGGAAAAGGGAGCTTGAATTTGGTGGTAGCTACTTATCTCTGCCACACCACAGTGTACCACCAGCACCTAGCATACTGGCACTTAAATATTTGTAGAATGCATGAATGAAAATGAATGAATGCAATTATTTGAAGTAGTTTTGTGACCAGTAGTATTGAAAAATTTCACATCTGGTGCACAGAATTTGGGAAAGCAGCAGCTTCATTAGGTGATAGCTATCCTATTTACATAATCTCAAAATAATGATCCAGGAGGCACTCACTGTGCTTTCTCAGGTCTAATATGTCAGGAAGCACCAGATGGGCAGCATCACTCTTACATTTCTGCTTCAGCCTGCTGGCTTGGATCATTCCACAGATGCATCAAAAGAAATGGAAAAAGCAATTATAGTGAATTATGCCAGAAAATTATGCCAGAAACCAATTGAATTGGTTTCATTCTGGCCATTTCAAACTGTATCATGAGTTAATTGCCCAAAGGGCCAAAAAAGAGCATAACAATAGAACAGATAAATAATCAATTAAAAGTGGGTTAAATTTAGGTTAACTGATCATTAGGTAAATATTTTTGAGCAAACTGACCTGTTTCCATTTGGTGAATTTATCTATCTCTATATATTTACTATATATATTCATAATATATAATATTATAATATGTAATATTATAATATTCACTTAATATATTTATTTTATGTATGGTTATTATATATTTATTATATTTTTCATCATATATTCATTATGCACAGTCATTATATATTCATTAATTCATATTCATTATATATTCATTAATTAGTATATTAATTTTATAATGGTCATATGAAATATTAGATCACAAATTAGGCATATAGAGACATGTCAGGAAATTGTAACTATGTTGTTTGTATGTTTCAGATAACTTTTTTGCTTATATAGCCAAGATTTAGTTTTAAAATATAGAGCTTGCTTATGTAACTAGTGATTCGGTTTGCACCAAATATCTAAATTTTAGACTTATAATGTATCTTTAAATATGTACTTTTAATAATGAGTTTACAAGATTAATAAGGACCATGAGATTTATTTATTTTCAATATTTGGTGCAATACCTAGAGTCATGTTCCCTGCTTTCCTAATTCTTGTAACATTCCGGCGGTTCATCCAGCTCTGTTTTTCACTGAATCTCTAACTCCTACCTCTTACAAGGTGCTCCGTGTTCTTACCAGTCTTAGTTTGTCAGGCTGGATAGGAGAGCCAGACAAGAGAGAGAGAGATCAGAGAGCTCTAACCTGGAAAGAGCTTCACCTTCAATGGGATCAATCTGCTCTGTGATCTGATAAACCATTTCAAAATAAAGCACTAGTTACTTCACAAGTGATTTGTAATAGAAAAACTTTCATTAAAATATCACCATGGTGATATACAACGCAAGGTAATAGATTAACGGTAAAGGCAGTACAGGATTCTGTGTGTGTATGTAGGGGATTACATTGCTGAGTAAGATTTAAATGATTTAGAAGAAGGAGGTCTAGACCCTTCAAATCATGCTAGAATAGGCCACCTTTGCGTGCATATCTACACCTTCTCACTATATTCTCTTCAAAGAGCTCAGCTGTAGCGTTATGTTTTCTGCAACATCAAGGAAGCAGATATATTTTATATCCCAGCCTCATATTTGCCTGAAGAAGTCTCCACTGAATAACCAAAAAAATTTCTAAGATGTTGTATTTTTGGAAAAAATACTTTTACTTATTTCAAAACCTTCAGTGATTCATGCTGTTTTGAGGGAGTAGTTTTTTAAAAAAATCTAAACCTTTAATGCTCTTTAGATGGCTTTGGCTTACTTTTGAAATAAAATGATACTTTTTTTTACTGGATGGTTTCTGAATGATTGCCATATAGGAGAGCTTTACATATAGGTGTGAAAAAGGCCAACTTAACTGCCCAAACTCCTATATCCCTAAGGGTGGTGCCAATTTGTACTATGCTGTGAGGATTCAGCACAGAATAGACTGGTGCTAAATCGACAGGAGAAATCAAATTTGATCTCTCAAAGGAAATTTGATCACATAGAATTTGTAGTCTTGATCCTGCATCTAGATATACAAATAAATACACAGTCCCTTCATTTTGTTTCATTAGTTAACATACTAGTGATGATATTTCATATTGTTATGCATCTTACAGATTGTAAATGGATTCACTTATTTATTTTTTTGCCAGTCCAGGTGGATTTGGAAGTACCCCAAATAGTCTGTTAAGAATGTAATACCAATTTTGTGAAAGCCTTTGCACAAGAATCCTGGGGAACTTTATATAGTGTGTGAAATATTTAATGGTACAGGGCATCATCTGTAGCAGTAGTTCCCAACTTTTTAAAATGAAAGGCCCATTTTGAAACTAACAAAAGTATCGTCAGCAGCTGCATGCCGGAAGTTGCGCTTTTAGTATTTGTCGATTGAAGAATAAGCTAATGATAACACCTATTCTGGATTTAGAAATGCTTTAAGATATACTTGCATGCTATTCATTATTACAGCATCAGTATGTTTTTGTAAAAGTATAAGACCTATGGATAAGGACCATGTTATCTATGCCAATAATGCTTGGCTTGTCTTTAAACTTGTAGACTCTTAAGGACTTGTCTCACATAGATCAGAAAGTGCTGGCTAAATTAAAAATACATAATTAATGATGGGCATATTTTGAGTTTTTATGAAAATTCTTTCTTGATAAAGTCCTGAGAGCTTTAAGTAAAACATTTCTTTCAGGGTCCATGACTGATACTGATCTTATTTCCCCACCATGATGCCTGATCTTTTCTTGATGCAAAGTGTGACCTCTGATAATCCCATGTGGATCTAAAGGTTTATCATTGCTGGAATGATAGGATTGATGGAATGCTATGCCATGAAGTTGTGATTAAAGATTCATGTTCTGTAGCACCAAGGAATTGGCTAGGAAAAATATTAGGCCTAATTAATCAGGTAATGTGCTGAACGACAGCCCACTTTGCAGTATCTCTGAGACGATGTGATTGCATAGGCTAATGGAAAATAGACCACAGACTCAGAATTTAAAAATAAGACTATTGTTAATAAGAACTTTATTGCAGGATAGATGGGAGTGCTCACCAGTCAGAGGAAGGGTGCTATCATATCCTAGTTCCTTAACACATTAAAATGATAAGCTTACTTCTGTTCATGCAAAACCATAAGACCCTTCTCCAAAAACTGGGGAAGAAGAGAGGTTTTGGGAGACATGGATGCAGAAGACCTTCTTCCTTCTTCTCCTCCTCCTCAGGAATCAGAGCTGTGTTACTGTCTAAGGCTCACCCCCCACCCACCCACACTCCTTCTTCTTTCTCCTTTTGTCTTGTATTGGGATTTTCCCCAATAAAATCTCTTCCACTTCTAGTCCCTTCTGGGAGTCTTGTTCTCAGAAGACCTGAACTATCATACCATTAGCTTGGATGAGTTACTTAATCCTTATAAATATGGTCTGTCTCAGTAGTAACATGAGTAAAATAATAGTATTTAGGTCTTATAGGTTTTATAAAGAAGAAATTTGAAAATGGCTGAAAAATTGTAAGCACAGTGCCTGGCACATGGCAAGCAGTCAAGAAATGATAATTGTCATTCCTATTATTACTACTATCTTTCAGTGTTTCTAGAATTCTTTGCTTGGAAGAAGTTGAGAAAGCTGAAGGATGCCTTTTCTTGGAGGAGCCCTGGGTTGCAAGATACAGATGAGAAAGAAACCTCACAGAATCCCACGCTGATCATAACCCAAATGCATTGTAGCTGCCTGTGTGAGGGTTATCGTAGCTATTGGGTGTTTGTGACCTTTGTACTTGGGCAAGAACCATTTGAAAAGCCTCCTGACCTACTGAGGCTAACATAAGGGAGGGCTGGGGACCTAGAGACTTGTCTGCCTAATCCAAAAGATCCTCCTCCTCCTACACCTTTTGTCTTTTTACATAATTTCAGACTTACGCAAAAGTTGCAAGAATAGTGCAAAGAATGTCTCAATACCTTCATTCAGATTCCCCATGTTAACATTTGTGTGTGTGTGTATTCACATGCATACATTTTTTTTTTAACTTTTTGAGAGAAAGTTGCAGGCATGATGTCCCTTTACCTCTAAATACTTCAGTGTGTGTAGTCTGAATGTAGGGTCTACATTCAGCATGGAGGTAGAAATTGCCCATTTTCAGTCTCATATCCTGCCCTCCAATAAATTCAGAGCTGCCCGATTTTTTCTTTTGTGCTAGCACAGATCATTTCTTTGGTTAATCAGCGTATGAAGTAGTTATTTTTCTTATCGGATTATGTTGTCTAAAAAGTAATTATTTTAAAATACCAGAACCATACTTATCCTGGTAAGAGGTTCACCTGATGGGAGACACGTGGGCAAACTGATACCCCTGAAGGTGATTCAGGTGGATCTGTTCACTCAAGATCTCTCTAGGCATGTGCCCATTGAGGTCTGAATTACCTCTGTGTTTAAATTATTTCTTTTTCATTCTCTTTATTGATCTAGTTTCTGTTAAATACTAACATAATATGACTTTGAATGACTGTTATAATGCTCAGAAGACAGAGATGACTAAGACAAAATATCTATCCTGAATGCAGTTGTACCAGAGAAAACAAGACATGAACAAAAAATAAACAATCATAACACAAAATATGAGAGGAGGTTTGAGAAGAACGATAGATTATAAGGAGATAGCTGACTCAGAAAAGATTTCATGAAAGAAGTGGCTTTAACATGTTCATTAAAAAGAGGAAGATGTTTTCTGGGTATTGTTGAGGAGTTTCCTTCTACAAAGGTGTCAGCATAGGCTAAGGCACAGAGACAGGAAAGCATTAGGGTGAACAGGATACTCGAGTATAGTTGAGAGTGAGGAGCTCCATGTGGCAAGAACTTCTGGGACTTGAGGGACTTGCAGAAGAATAGTGAGAACATCGTTGTCTTAGTCTGTTCATGCTGCTACAACAAAATAACTGAGCCTGGGTAATTTATAAACAACATCAATTTATGTCTTACAGTTCTGGAGGCTGGAAAGTCTAGGATCAAGGCTCTGACAGTTTTGGTGTTTGGCGAGGACCCAATTTCCACTTCCAAGATGGTGCCTGAAATGCTCCTTCCTCCAGAGGGGACAAACGCTGTGTCTTCACATGAAGGAATGGACAGAAGGAGCAAATTTACCCCCTCAAGCCCATTTATAAGACACTAATCTTATCTATGAGGGCTCAGTTGCCTCCTCAAAGGCTTCACATCTTAATACTGTTGCACTGGGGATAAAGTTTCAACATGGATTTTGAAGGGAATGCAAACAATCAAACCATAGCAAGTATGGAGAGATATTTTGGGGAGATTGTGGAGGATCTTGGAGCATGGTCTCCAGTGAATCTTCTGGCTCTCTGTGTGAGTCCTGGAGGCAGTGTGTTTTCCCTCCTCACTCTCTTTCAGCTTCCCTCTTCCTTGTACTCTTTTCTTTTCCTGCTTTTTTCCCTTGGTATCCAGAGACCTCCTCTACAAACAGAGTTCTTTGCCAGGTTGGATAAAGACTTTTCTCCACCCTCACTCCCCAGATGCTTGGACCTACCCAATGTTATTAAAGTACAGGGACAAACTTTTTCATATTTCTAAGTTGTCACAAAAACTACCAAGATGAGGGATGCTGACACATGTGCCCAGAAGTGAGTCCCGTGGGCCATCTGAGGAAGGGGCCCTGTGTCTGCTTTCATCTGTCTTCTTACAATAATGCATCTTGGCAAGGTAAGGACAGGAAACGCTAATCAGTTTCAATATTTAATCAAATTAGCTATTTACCTCCACTCCCCGATGTGTCATTGTAGACCCAAGATGACTTGGGTGAACATGTTAGAAACTCTTTGAGTTCCCAGGGTTGTTTTCTCTCTGAGAATGCCAAATTAAGGCTACTCTGAAGAGGTTTCCTAATTTTGTTTTCTTGTTAGGGGCATTCAAATGATCATGAAGAAAGATCAAGTATTTACCAGTACTAATTTTTAAAAGGTATTATTAACTTTATTGTCATATTTCCTTAATTCTAAGATGTACATTTGATGTATTATCACATTTCTGGAATGGAAGTAAGCTTTACATTCAACATGCGTGTTTAATGCGGTGGCTCTTTGTTTTCCTTCCCCTCTACCTCCCTTCCCCAAACCCAAAAGCAAACAAACAAGCCAAAGCTCTCATTAAATTGCTGTCTTACAGTCAAGGGAATAGGGTGATATTTTCCAGTTTCTCACTTCTGTCCCCCAGAGACACCCTTTCTGCTTATTAGCTGGGTGAGCAGAAGTCATCTACTTTAAAATGTCCTATTGAGGGGTAAGCATCTTTCCCTAGGGAATGCTACAAACTCTGAAATCACCCATGTATTAGACATGACTAGACTATTTCTATCAGCTGACACCCTTTCTTCTCCTGCAAATAGAGTCTCATTTGAGTAATTCCCATGTGTACACATCCTCCTGCCATCCAATTGTCCTCCTCAGAGCCTCCATGACAGAAAGCAGTGAGGGATTCATTTTTAATGATCCAGCCTGGTTTTTATGATGGGTCATCATCATTATTTTTTTTAATATACAAATTGTCCTATGATGATTCAATTACAAGAAGAAGTATAGGGATTTGTTTGATAGATTGCTTTGTTTATCCTGAACAAAACAGAATATGAATTAAATATTTTTAAAAATAGAAAAGGAGGGGTCTTTTGTAGCATTCTGCGTGTAACTGCATATCTAGATTCACACTGGGACAGGGTAAATCTTATCCTGTCTCTGTCCTGAATTCTACTCCCCTACCCCCTGCCCAACTTTAAAAACTGGGTACTGTATTGTTGAAGTGCACAGATTGGACAGCTGCAAGGAAGTTTTTAAAGTGAACAGGTGTCACAAAATAGCATATTGCTGAGGAAGTGGGTTTGTGGAGGGGAGGGCAGGTCACTCAGCACCAGTTGCATTGCTGAAGTTGTGTGTGTGGAGAATTAGAAGAGGAAAGAGTCTGATGCTCAGGCCAAGAGAAGCCCCAGTTCCATTCCAACATTCTATTTGCCATCTAGGTGAGGTTATTTTAACAGACTCAGCAACTCTCCCTCCAGGTCCCTAGTGGACCCTGGCAGCCCTGTCCACTAATCCCCTCCCCTCCCCACTGCCTGCTTCCCTCATCCATGCTTTTTGACTCATCCTTCCTTCTTTTTCATCTTTAATCCTTTTCTCAAACTCCTTTTGGTCTCTACACAAGAACAGAAATCTGACTTTCCTGTACAACCCTCCTTGTAGAGACAACACCGTCTTCAGGTACCTGAAACTCACAGAAAAGGAGAATTTCCACAGCCCCTTTTCCTCTGTGCCCCTTTCCTGCTAGCTCTGCCCTCTCTCTCAACACTCTCTCCTTCTATGCAGCCCAGAGGGACCACTAGCATGGCCTAGATGAAGGGGCACAAAGAGCAGTTTGGAGCACAGGTACCTAAAATGGAACCTAAAAAACCTTCGATTTTTCCCACCTTGCCTTGGTAGATAGGAAGCTCAGGAACTATCCTTTCCCCATTTAAAAAAATTATAACATTTTTTCTTAGTTTAATTGTTTTAGTATAATTATCCTTTTTCTTTCCTTTTTATTGAAGTCTGAGATTTTATTGTATTTGGATTTTCCAGTCTCAAACTAATCTATCTTTCTTTCTTTCTTTCTTTCTTTCTTCCATTCTTTCTTTTTTATCTTTATTCTTTTATATAAGAGAAAGAGTAAATAAATACAACCTGGAATAATATCAGTCTTCTTTGGCTTCCTTGGCCACCCAAGAACAGGGGCAGATGGGTGAAAAGGGAGCTGGTCTATGACGGACGTGTTTTTCTAGTAGTTTTCCAAGAGTTCCAAGGCACTTCAGGGCTGCCATGCAGGCCTTGAGGCCACCGTGAGCAGAGCCTACTGACATGCTGTATCTTAGGTATTGGGCTTTATGGCTAAAAGAAATCTGCTAGACATTGTGTTTTGTTTCAGATATGCCATGACATCCTTGCCCCAGAAAAAAGAAGTTCTTCTTGAGAATTCCCCAGGAATCAAAGGCCTTTTAAATTAATTAATATACATATTTATATATATTAAATATATATAATTAATATATATATGTTTTACAAAAACACATTCTACATGTTATTCACTATGAGGCATTGTGCCAGATTTTGACATGCATTAGTTCATTTGATTCTCACCACAACACTGTGAGTTAAGTATTAATATTAGTAGTGCTACGTTTTACAAATCAGGAAGCTGACTCTTAGAAAACATTAAATCACTTATCCCAAGTCATACAGCTATGAGTTGGACCCTGAATCATTTGTTTGAAACCTCAACCTCCAACTACATTAGGTGCCCCAGGATAGAATGAAGCGGACTGTTCTCCCTGGAGTCTTCTGTTCTAGGCACCAGCAATGCTACAAGATTCATTTAAGCAGCTTTGTAGTGTGGAGGATCATCTGGACCCAGCAGACCAGACTCTGAAGAGTTTGGTATTAGCACATGAGCCAAAGAGACAAGCAGAAGACACTGAATGAATGGCAAATGTCTGACTGTTTTAGTCTGTTGGTGCTGCTATAACAAAACAACCGAGCCTGGGTAATTTATAAACAATAGAAATTTATTTCTCACAGTTCTGGAAGCTGAGAAGTCCAGGATCAAGGCATCAGCAGGATTGATATCTGGTGAGGGCTGCTCTCTGCTTCTAAGATTGCACCTTGTTGCCATATCCTCCAAAGGGGAGGAACACTGTGTCCTTACATGGTGGAAGCAACAGAAGGGCAAGAGAGTGTTCTCTTCAACCTTGAGCTTTTTGTAAGGTTTTAATCCCATTCAGGAGAGCAGAGTCCTCATTGCTTAATCACTCCCCAAAGGCCATATCTCTAAATACTATTGCATTGAGGATTTGGAGGGAACATCATCATTCAAGCCATAGCACTAAGAACTCTGGTCACCAGCTATATTAAGTACATTTATGTATTTTAGTCTGGCTGCCTGGGGGGAGGGCCAATCCAAGGCCCCCTGGTCATGTTTCTCTTCTCCTGGAAGTTTGAGTGAAAATCAAGTCCATTGCTTTTTATGCCTCTTTAAAAATTCCCCCACTACTCTTATTCTCTAGCTGTCCTTACCATATGAAATATCTACTTTCTGCTAGCCCATAAAATAGAGCTGCTTATAAACTACATTAAAACTTGAAGAAAAAAATAAGCATGCATTTTAAAGCATGTCCCCAAATAAATTTGAAGCCAAATCAGTTCAAGCAATTATTGTGCTACAAATGTCATTAGATTCTCAATTACAATGATTCATAGGTTTTTTTAATCTCCCCAACTGAACTTTAAAAATGATTTCTAATTAGGAAGACACAATATTGTCTTAAAATTTATTCAGTGGTTCAGAAGACCAAGAAAAGAAAGGGACAAAGACTTCTGGTGGAGATAAAAATGTCTCGAGCCTTCACCATGCCAAATATTTATTTTCCTTCTGAAACAAAGTTATTGCTTTCCCAATAAGGAAACCATTTAGAGCCAAGATATGCCATTCAAATCATAACAGCTTTTTCTTGCTAAACTTAGAATGGAAGAATGTATACAATAAAAGTGTTAGCGATTCTAGAAGTAAACATTTTGCCCATGATACATATCAAATTAAAAATATTCTAGCATAATGGAAAAGATAGCATTGTTGATCCAACCTTAGTTGGACATTTGTTTTTTGTTTTGTTGTTTGTGTTGAACTTTTTAGTACTGGGGTAGATTTAGATTACACCTATGCCTGTCTGCACTGTCTCACCTAGTCATTCCCACAAGACTATTGATGAAATGCCAAAACAGAGTGGGATGCTGGTGTCAGAACAGGCAAAATCTGATTGGCCCAGAAAGAGAGGAAACCCCAGATTTTGGTTTGGTAAGCAGAATATTCCAGCTGTAACTCATATAAGCTATACCATTTAGAAGGTAAACAGGGAACCCACAATCTATGTCTTCAGAGTCATTTGACTGTTGATAAACCACTAACAGCTCCAATTTGTATCTGAGGAATGTTCTTATTCTATATACAAACCCATTGAAACATTTTTATAGGCTAGATATTAGTCATCCAAACACATGATTAGTACCAGATTTTGTCAAAATGATCAACTAAGTCATGTTGTGCAGACTAGAAATTTCCAGAGTGAGTTCAGTGGAGCACTAATTCATTAGACTGTTAAAAGATAACACTTAAAAAAAAATCAGTGGCTCACCAAGCCTGGAAATACAGTATCAAATGAAAGTAAACAGGATATTTCATGCAGTGCTTCTCTACTGGTAGAGATACAGACTCAATGATGACTCAGTCTGTATCTAATTAATCTTTCCCTTATGTTTGAAAAGAAGGGTTTATGAGAGCCTATTTTCATAAGCCATCATTGTCCTATGCCAAAAAGTTGGTGCAACAAGTACAGATTTCTTATTGGTTTCAAAGAGATGGATCTGTTCATTCCATTATCAAATACCTGAGGGCCATCTTAATTTTCCATTACCTTGTTGCTATGTATGTTTTAGCAACATGCTCAGAGATAGGGATCATTTCTATTAGGTGTAATGGCAAAGCACTTCTTTTATTCTTACTCTACCCAGGTAATGCTATTAGGACAGTGTAGTATGGATTATATATTTCTCTTTGTTTTTGTACTTCTTTATATAACTACCTGACATATTCTGTTGTGTAGTGGATGGATAATATAATTTAAGCAATAAAAACATATTTTAAAAAGAGAGGAGCAACGGTCACAACTGTTTGAAGTACGGAGTCCAAGTCTCTACTGGTTGAAATTGATGGAGAAAGATCATAAATTTAGGGACTTAACTACAGTTGGTGAAAGTTTTTCCATCAAGTTCCAAAAACAGTTTAACTCTAGCAATAATTCTAAGAAATTATGGTACAGTCATATGCTGCATAATGATCTTTCAGTCAACAACAGACCACAAATACAATGGTAGTCTCAGATTATAATGGAGCTGAAAAATTCCTGCTGCCTAGTGACACCGTAGCCATTGTGTTACAATTGCCTGCAGTTTTCAGTACAGGAACATGCTGCATAGGTTGGTAGCCTAGGAGCAATAGGTTTTATCATATCGTCTAGATGCATAGTAGGATATACCATCTAGGTTTGTGTAAGTGCACTGCACGATGTTTGTACAACAACAGAATTGTCCAACAGGGCATTTCTCAGGATGGATACCTGTCACTAAGCAACATGTGACTGTATGTCATCTTCAAAATGGCAAAATAGAATTGAAAACAAATAACATAAATCACGGGAACTTAGAGGAGAATTGAATTTGATTCCAAGACCCTGCACAAACAGGTTAACTGTACTCATCCGTACTCATTTCGTAACAGTACTCATCCACCTGGGCTTTTCTTTAAAAGTAATGGAGATAAACACTATCATTTCCCTATGTAGCCTTTTCCAATAATTTACAATCCTTATAACTGTAACTCTTTCTAGAATTAGACGAGTACCCAGTACCAGTACCTGATCTGCCAAAAGCAGATGGAATCCTGCAGATGTCACCATTCCCGGAGGACACCGACAGCCACCTGGTGACAGGTCAATCGCATTAGATCTCTTCTATGCTAGAGGTGACAGAGATTCATATTCACAGGAATCACACATATTCTGGATATGGATTTTCCCTTCTTGTTCATAATGCTTCTGCCACCACCACATCCAAGGACCCACAGAATGCCTTATCCACCATCACGGCCTTCTGCACAGTGTCGAATCTGATGAAGGAACTCATTTCTTGCAAAAGAAATACAGCACTGGGATCACAACCATCGCATTAATGGGTTTTACCACATACTTCCCCATCCGGAAGCACTAGCCTAACTGAAAGGTGGAATGGCTGACCAAAGACTCAGTTATGATGCAGTTGGGAGATAACACCTGAAAAGAAGGGGCTCTGCTATACAGGACACAGTTTATCCTTTGAAATCAGAGTCCCCATGCCCAGAATACATGAGTCCAGAAATCAAGGGATGGAAGTAGGAATGGCTCTTATCACTATTATACCTAATAACTCACAGAAATTCTGCTTCCTCTCCTGGCAACTTTGAGCTATACTAGTTTAGAGATCTTAGCAATGGGGGAATGCTACCACCAACGGACACAACAATGGTTCAACTGAATTGAAATATGAGACTATCACATAGAAATTTTGAGCTCCTTATGTCACTGAACCAATAACTCTATTGCATTTGTGTTTTTTGTCTGTTGCATACAATACTTCTATCTGATATTTCCCATCTGAAATCTCCAATCTCCCTCCATTCTTCAAAACATGGCTCAGATCACTATGCTTTCACTAAGCTTCCATGACACTCTCTAGCTCCCAGGGATCCCCCAGCCCCTTATATAACAAATAGTTTTATACTTTGCGTGTCTCTCCTAATATCATATTATCACTTGTAAACTATAATTAGTTTTTCCATGTTTATACTTCATTTCTACCAGCTGATTGTAGGGTTTTTTGAAGGCAAGAATTTTTGAAGGCAAGTGTCTTTATAACTTCTGTGTATATCCCATAACAGGGTTTTTCAAGTGCTGGTGCCCATTCATGAGCAATGTTGTCACCTGTCTACAGCAAGGGGAAAATAATAAGGATTACGTAGCCAGGATTTAAGCTAATATACTCAAGTTAGAGGATTGCCCTTTATTTTTAAATTATGCCCTTCATACTCTTATTGTGCCAATATGCTCCTTCTTTTTTGAAATTATAGTCATGATAGATGGGAGGATTTTCTGAAGTCTCTATTTGATGAAATTGAAAAATCAGAAGCTCTTTATCTGTTCCTCCAAATGCAAGGGATTACATTCCTCCATAAAACCCCTAAGTCTAAAAAATAGTGCATCTGGCAGTTGGTGCAATGCCTTTTGGATAATTGTGGTTTAATATGTGTTTATTCATTTGGGACATCAAATGACTGAGTCCTTTTTCTTCAAGAGTTGATAGCATTCTAATCTCTCCTTGCTCAGAAATTTCCACTTATGTTAAATTTTGGGACAGAAATGCAGATCTAGCTCAGGTTCTGTTCATATGATTCCCCTCGCCCTTGGCTGTGTACCTAATGGTTCTTATTTTTTTTAATTTCAAAATATTAATGTTCAGATGATTTTGAGGTAATTTAGCAGGAGGAAAAATAGTTTCCATTGTTATTTGACATTATGCAATTTTTGTATTAGAGTATTTGTAGGGAGAGGGGTCTGATGCAAATAAATATGTGGGACAAAAAATTAATCAGAAGGTAAGACAGAGTATAATTTTTGCATCTTTTAATAAAACTTCCATCCATCTGTTAATTTAATACTGTGCATTACTTATATATCTGTAAGAGAAGTTCTTATAATTTAACATTAGAAAAAAGTTTGTGTTCCTGAAGAATAAATTGCATTATTTTATCACATAATGCAAACTACATAATTTATGATGTTTCTCCTTTAGCCTTGACTGCCAAGAAGTTCAATGCTAAACATAACTCCCAATTGCATTAATCTATCCTCTCACTGGTTGCTGATCTAAATCTCTCCCTCTTCTCTTGTGTTCTTATTTTCTCTTTCAGATTTAAAAAAACCATCCTTACATATATGTGTTCTTGAGGTAATTTCTCTCAATTACATATGGAGAGCAGGAAAAGTAAAAATTATAAATGAATCACTAATAAATAGAATTATCCACATTTGGGGGAAACATCAGAGCTTACACATATATTTTGCTACCCCATGTCAGCACTTGTTTACTATCTATGTCCCTGTGAAATTATTTTGACTAATTTCATGTTTTCTTCACACCAGTAAACAGAGGGTCATTTGCTCAGAACAAATAGATGGTGAGTTCTTGGGACCCACAATAATTGTTTGGTCATTTTCTGTTTGGATGGAAATAGCTCTCAACTGGGCTGACTGCAGAGCTTCAACCCAGCTTTGAATCTGATTGTCAAGGGACTTCTCTTTTTCAATAGGGAGTTGCACTTCAAATTTGACAAGCATCAGCAACTACCTTGTGACCACAATTCTCGAAGAGGATTGCAGTGATATAATCCCTTGCATTGTTACTTAAACTATTCAGAACAAATCGATTTTTCTTGTACAGAGGAGCAGGTTTTATTTTTTATTTATTTTTATTTTTTACCAACTTGATTTCTTTTTTGTTTTTGTTTTTAATTTTTTTTTTTT
>VBSM01003204.1:39668675-39703659 GCA_008086735.1 Cheirogaleus medius | reverse complement strand
AAGAAAAAAAAGACATTCTATAAAAAAGACACCTGCACTTAAATGTTTATAGCAGCATAACTCACAATTGCAAAGATGTGGAAACAACCCAAGGGCCCATCAATACATGAGTGGATTAATAAAATGTGGTATATGTATACCATGGAGTTCTATTCAGCCACAAAAAATAATGGTGATCTAGCACCTCTTGTATTATCCTGGATAGAGCTGGAACCCATTCTGCTAAGTGAAGTATCACAAGAATGGAAAACAAGCACCACATGTGCTCACCATCAAATTGGTATTAATTGATCAACACTTATGTGCATATATGGTAGTAATATTCATCTGGTGTCAGGCAGGTGGCGGGGAAGGGTATGGGCATATTCATGCCTAATGGGTGTGGTGTGCACTGTCTAGGGGATGGGCACACTTGTGGCTCTGACTCAGATGGGGCAAAGGCAATATATGTAACCTAAACATTTGTACCCCCATAATATTCTGAAATCAAAAAATATTAAAAAAATTTTTTGCCATTCGAGAAATAGCACTGACAAAGGAGGAGGTTTAAACTGTAGATTTGCTAAAATTTTTAATGCTAAATCTCAGAGGAGAAAACAAGTGTGTTCCAATTTCGGCTCTATCATCCTCTATGTTCTTACTTGCACAAGTTATTTAACTTTCTTGTGCTTCTGTTTCCTCATCTATAAAATAGGTGAAATGGTAGTATTAGTATGGAGGATAAATGACATATTTAGCAGCATAGGTAAAATATCATATATAAAATGTATTATAGTAGTATATGTAAAGTATGAGTGTAAATGATATATGGAATTGTATGTAAAGTATCTATGATGATCCCAGGCTAGAGTTAGCTATTGTTAACATGTTAGAACTATAGAAATGTCATTACATAATAAGCATCACAAATTGTATTTTAAAAATTTGCTTTCTAAATATAAGTTATATACAAATTCACTTAAAGGGCAGTGAGATTAAAAAAAATGTAAAAATCTCCTAACCACAAAAGATTATCCTTTATTATTTAAACTATGACATACTTCAAGTTCCCTGTAGCCAATGGAATTGTATACATTCATTTTTGTGTTGCCTGCTTGACCTGAGCATTTATTGACTGATGCTCAGTAAACGTTGACCTGAAATAATCTGAATTCTGACTAGCTACTGTTGGAAGGCTGTATTTATTGAGTGCCAAGGATGCCTCAAGCACTGGGGATGCAAAGATAAATAAAACATGGATTCTGCATTTAAGGGAAGCGCACCCTAGCCGGGGAACCAGACACATAAAGGGACAATGGCTTCCCTGGAGAAGTGGCCTGTGTGAGAAATGTGCAGAGGACTGAGTGGCACTGAGTGGGCAGGGACCCTGGGGACAGGTGGCTGTCAGAGGAGGTTTTCTGGTGTGTGGCCTTGCACCTTACCCTTCCCCCTGCTCTGTGTTTGGGGTTTGGATTCTGAAGTCAGTGAATGTGACAAGAAAAAACAAACATATATAAAGCCAGATTTTTACCTCTAAAAATCTCTTAATTGCCTGTTAAGTAAGAAAAGATAGCATAAACCCTGTAAAGATACACATCTTTACACATGTGAAATGTCTCTGACAATCTAAAGTGGGACATAAGTAATATTTCACAGTATTTTAATGTTTAAAATTATTATTTTGGTGAGGTGCTATCATTCAATTCAGTTAAGTTAAAGGTGTATGTGATGAGATGCTGCTGAAAATAGAAGATAAGGCCTGTGTTTTAACAATAATGACTAATGAAAGACATTGTACTCTTATTACCCCTCTGACTCTAGTTTGTGAATGTTTCAATAGAGAAATAAAGCAACACTGGAAAAGAAAGCATTTTATCTATTTTTAAAAATAGAATGCATAATCATAAAATAGTTGTGAATATGAGTGAAAATAAAATTTACTCACCAATGTATAGGATATAGCCTAGAAATGCATCTATTTTTATGCTCTAGACTTTCCATCAAGTAACTAAGCAATTTGTCTTTGTCCTTTGTCTGGAATGTTATGACTCTAAGAAGGCATAAATATAGCTGGCACCAATCTAAACTGTGAAGACCATAACACTGAGATGATATTTTATCAACAAAAGGATATTTAAAGTGAATGTTTCTGTAATGGATTTACGTAGAGAAAGTTCTTAAGGGGTCATTGAGAAAGAAAAAGGAAAAAAGCGGATATATGTGAACAAGATTTGAAAAGCAGTTAGCACATTCCCACAGGCTATTTTCCCAGAAAAGGGGCCTGAAGTCTAAAGCATAAGAATAAAAACTGCTTTTTTTTTTTTTTGTAGGATGAATGCTATAACATAGGGCTATGTTTCTGAGTAAAAACCTGATTCTCAGTTCACTATAAGAATACTCCCCTGAAGTTATATAAAATCCTGTACACTATGAAGACTTTAAAATAATTAAAAATCAGTTAAGCAGACATCAGAATAGTTAATTGTTTAAAATTACATTTAATATGCTACAGTAGCATAAGGTCTTATTCAATGGTCTCATCTTCTTTCTTTATAATTTCTAGGTTATACTGCAATAAATGAGGAGTTCAAAGAATTCTTTTCTTAAACTTGTGTTATGAACATTTTCAAAAGCAAGGAAAAGTTGAGAAAGGAGAATATTTGAATTGCATAGTCACCATCTAGATTTAACAATCTTTTTTTAATGTGAAAGTCATATATATAAGCAATTATATCTCCTGGTGAATATGTATATCTTTTATTTACAGCTTTACTGAGGTATAATTTATATATTCTAAAATTTACCCATCTTAAGTATAAATTCAATGATTCCTAGTTATTTATAAAGTTGTGCAGTCATCACCAAAATCCAGTTTTAGGATGTATTCTTCATCCCCCCCAATTCCCTTGAGCCGTTTTTAGTCAATCTTCCCTCCCACTTCAGCCAGAGGTAACCACAGATCTGCTTTCTGTTTCTATAAATTTGCATGACCTGGATATTTCATATAAATGGAATCATAATACATAGCGTTTTGAATCTGGCTTCTTCCACTTAGTGTAATGTTGAGTTTTATCTATGTTGAAGCATGTGCTAATATTTCATTTCTTTCTTTTTTTTCCCCACCCAAACTAGAGTGCAGTGGCATCATCATAGCTCACTTCATCTCAAACTCCTGGGCTCAAGCAATCCTCCTGCCTCAGCCTCCAAGTAGCTGAGACTACAGGCACATGCCACCACACCCAGCTAATCCTTCCTTCCTTCCTTCCTTCCTTCCTTCCTTCCTTCCTTCCTTCCTTCCTTCCTTCCTTCCTTCCTTCCCTCCCTCCCTCCCTCCCTTCTCTCTCTCTCTCTCTCTCTCTCTCTCTCTCTCTCTCTCTCTCTCTCTTGCTTGAAGAGGATCTCGCTGTTGCTCAGGCTGGTCTTGAACTCCTGGACTCAAGCACTCCTACTGCCTCAGCCTCCCAGAGTGCTAGGATTACAGGCATGAGCCACTGTGCTCAGCCTAATATTTCATTCTTATTATCGCTGAATAGTTTTCCATTATGTGGATATACCACATTATGTTTATCCAGTCACCAGTTGAAGGATACTTAGATTGTCTCCAGTTTGGGGCAATTATGAACATTCACATACCAGTCTTCATGTGAGCATATGCTTTCGTTTCTTTTAGGGTAGTTTTTGGGAATAGAATTGCTGGGTTGTATGGTAACTTTATGTTTCACTTTTTAAGAAACTGTCAAATTGCTTTCCAAAGTGTCTGTACCATTTTACACTCCTGCCAGCAATGTATGATGGCTCAAGTTTCTCAACATATTTACCAACACTTAGCTTTGCCTGCCTGTTTGATTATACCATTCTAGTGGGTGTACAATGGCACCTCATGGTATTTTTAACTTGCGTCATTGCTCTGATGAGCAATGTGTTGACTATTTTCTTTCATGAAATTATCACTCACTCATATATCTTTTTTAGGTGAAATGTCTAATCAAGTTTTTTGTCCACTTTTGGGTTGTTTCTTTCCTTATTGAGCTGTAAGAGTTCTTCATATATTCTGAATACAAGTCCCTTAGACATATAATTTTAGGATCAGCTTGTCAATTTCGACAGAAAAAAAATCATGTTGGGATTTTAATTGGGATTTTGCTGAATCTAGAAATTAATTTGGGGAAAACTTGCTCTCTTAAAAATTATATTAAATATTATTTTTCTATTGCTGATGTAACAGATTAGTGACTTAAAATAACACACATTTATTATGTTATAGTTCTAGAGGTAAGAAGTCCAAAATCAGTCTCAGTGGGCTAATGTTAAAGTGGTGACGGAGTTGGTGCCCTCTGGAGGCTCTAAGGGAGAATCTGTTTCTTTTTCTAGAAGCTGAAAAGCTTCCAGAGCCTATCTGCATGCCTTGGTTTGTGGTCCCCTCTGGGCATCCCTCTCATGTCTTGCTTTCATCTATGCATCTCCTATTACTGACTTTGATCCTCCTACCTTCCTTTTATAAGGACCCTGTGGTTACACTGGGCTCACCTGGATAATCTAGGAAAATCTCCCCATTCCAAAATCCTCAATCACATTTGCAAAGTCCCTTTTACCATATAAGGTAACAAATTTTTAGGTTCTGTGGATTAGATGTGGACATCTTTCAAGGACTATTATTCAGTCTATCACAATAATATTGTCTTGTAAATCATAAACATGGAATATCCTTGTATTTATTTAAATCTTTAATTTCTCAGCAATATTTTGCAGTTTACAGAATTCAAATTTTGCACATCTTTGTTAAATTTATTCATAAGTATTTCACTCTTTTTGAAGCTATTATAAATGGCATTGAATCATTAATTTTTCAGATTTTTTGTTGCTAGTGTATAAAAATGCAATTGATTTTTGTATATTGATCTGTCGTCCTGAAACCTTGCTAAACTCGACTTATTTATTAGTTCTAGTAGGGTTTTTTTTGTGTGTGTGTGTGTGTATTCCTTAGGAGTTTCTACACATAGACTCATATAATCTGAACGAATACAGCATTACTTCTTCTTTTCCAATCTCAGTGTTTTTCTTACTTTATTTTCTCATTCCACAGGCTAGAATCTTTAGTGTAATGTTGAATAGAAGACGCAAGAGCTGATATCCTTGCCTTGTCTTGATTTTAGGTGTAAAGAATTCAGTCCTATAGCACAAAATATGATGTCAGCTATAGCTTTTTTGTGATGTCCTTTATCAAGTTGGAGAAGTTGCCTTTTATTTCTCTTTTCATGAAAGTTTTTAACATGAATACTGATGGATTTTTGTCAAGTGCTTTTTCTGCACAATTTATAATAATTTGATTTTTTCCCCTTTATTCTATTAATATGATATACTAGATTAATTGATTTTGGTCATTAAACCAATTTTGTATTCCTAGGATAAATCCTACTTGGAAATGGTGTTTAATTCTTTTAATATGTTGCTGAATTTGATTTGTTGCTGAATTGTTCATGAGTTATATTGGTCTGTGGTTATCTGTTCTTGTGGTGTCTTTTACTTTAGCATTAGGGTAATGCTGGCCTCATAGAATGAGCTGGCGAATGTTTATTCCTCTATATTCTGAAAGAGCTTTTAAAGGATTGATATTATTTCTTCTTTAAATATTTGATAGAATTAATCAGTGAAGCAAATTGAGCCTGGGATTTACTTTGTTGGAAGATTTTAAATTAGGAATTCAATTTACTTACTTGCTAGAAGTTTATTCAGAGTTTCTATTTCTTTTTTAATTAGTTTTAGTAATTTGTGTCTTTCTGAGAATTTGTCCATCTTACCTAAGTTGTCTAATTTGTTGGCATATAATTGTCATAAAATTCCTTTTATCTCTCTAAGATCACTAGTGCTATCTCCTCTTTATTCCTGATTTTGGCAATTTGTGTCCTCTTTCTTCTTGTACATTTTACCTCAGGGTTTGTCAATGTTATTGATCATACAAACAACTTTTGGTTTTGTTTTAAATTTGTGTTTCTATTTTCTTGTTCATTGATTTTTTTTATTCTATTATTTATCATTTACTTCCTCTGCTTGTTTTGGATTTAGTGTGCTCTTAATTTTTTATTTTTTGAGACAGGGTTTCATTCTGTCACTCAGGCTATAGTGCATGATCATAGCTTACTGCAACCTCACACTCCTGAGATCAAGTGAGCCTCCTGCCTCAGCCTCCCAAGTAGCTAGGACTACAGATGTGAGCCTCCACCCCGAATAGTTTTTAAATTTTTTTGTAGTGACGGAGTCTGGCTATGTTGCCCAGGCTGGTCTCAAACTCCTGGCCTCAAATGATCCTCCTACCTTGGTCTCTCAATGTGCTAGGGTTATAGGCGTGAGCTACCACACCGGGCCCACTAGTTAATCATTACCATTATATTATGCATTATGCACCCTATAAATTTTGAAAAAAAATTCATTTTCATTAAGTTTAACAAATTAAAAAAAATTTTCTCTTGTGATTTCTCATCTAGTCCATGAGTTAGTTAGAAGTTTATTGTATGTTTTCCAAATATTCTATTGTAGATATAATTTAATTTCATTGAGGTTTCTGAACATACTTTGTGTGATTTCAATCTTTTTAAATATATTGAGATTTGTTTTGTGGCCCACGATATGGTTTATCCTGGAAAATGTTCTATGTGTGCTTGAATAGAATTTGCCTTCTGCAATCACGAGATAGAAGGTTCTATAAATGTCAAGTTAATTTGGTTAATGGTGTTGTGCAAGTCTTATATATCTTTGCTAATTTTTTGTCTAGTTGTTTTATCAATTATTGACAGTGCAGTATTCTCTATTATTTTTGTCTATTTCACTTTTCAATTCTGTTAATTTTTTTTAGTTAATATATATTGGGCCTTTGCTGTGAGTTGCTATATCTTCCCACTCATATTCACCCTTGTTTCATTGTAAAATGCCCCTTTTTGTCTCTAATAATAGTCCTTGTCTTGAAGTCTATGTTTTCTGATATTAATATAGCCACTCTAGCTCTCTTTTGGTTACTATGTGCATGGTATATCATTTTCTATTATTTTACTTTTAACCTCTTTGCTTTTTTGAAAGAAAGATATGTCACTTGTAGACAGCATATAGTTGAGTCTTTTTAATAAATCTACTCTGATACTTTCTGCTTTTTGAGTAGGTGTTTAGTTCATACACATTTAATACAATTATTTATATGGGATTTAAGTCTGCTATTTTGCAATTCTTCTTGTTTCATATCTTCTGGCCTCCAATATTTCTGACAATAAATCACCTGTTGCTCATATTGTTGTTCTTCTGTACTTCATGATTCATTCTTCTCTTGCTTCTTTCAAGACTTTTTTTTTGTCTTTCAGCAGTTTGACCATGACTACAATAGTGTTTTGGCCCTCTGTTCTCTCTTTAGTGACTTTTTTGGGATGGCTCTAAATGGAGTCATATAAATTGAACCATAGCTTTTGCAACTATTAATAGCTTCTTTCACTTAGAATAATGTTTTCAAGGCTCATCTATGCTGTAGCATGTGTCATTACTTCATTCTTTCTATGGCTGAATAATATTCCATTGTATAGATATACCACATTTTATTAATACATTCATCAGTTAATGGATATTTGAGTTATTTCAACTTTTTAGCTATTATGAATAATGCTGTTATGAACATTTGTGTAAAAGTTTTTGCATGGATGTATGTTTTCATTTTTCTTGGGTAAATACTTAGGAGTGAAATTGCTGATTCATATGGTAATTCTGTGTTTAATCTTTTGGGGAAATGTCAAACTGTTTTGCACAGTGGCTGCACTATTTTACTATCCCACCAGTAGTGTATGAGAATTCCGATTTCTAAAGATTTTCACCAATACTTGTTATTTTCCATTTTGTGATTATAGCCATTCTATTAGATATGAAGTGGTGTCTCATTATGGTTTTGATTTGCATTTACATCATGGATAATGATGTTGCGCATATTTTCCTGCATTTATTGAACATTTGTATATGTTCCTTGAAGAAATATCTATTCATATCCTTTGCCCATTTTTTAAATAGGTTATTCGTCTTTTAATTGTTGAGTTGCAAGAGTACTTTATACATTTTGGATATAAGTCTCTTGTCAGATATAAGATTTCCAAATATTTTTCCTCATTATCTGGGTTGTCTTTTGCTTTCTTGATAATGTCTTTTGATGTGCAAAAGTTTTAATTTTGTATTATTGCTCCTTATGCTTTTGCTGTCATATCTAAGAAATTATTGCCTAATCCAAGGTCAGAAAGATTTACACCTGTGTTTTTTCAGAGTTGTATAGTTTTAGCTTCTGAAGGACACCTTGGCTGAATATGGGATTCTTAATTGACAGTTTTTTATTTCTACTCTTTGAAAATATCATTCTACTGCCTTCTTATCTCCATTATATCTGACAATAAATTATCTGTTATTCATATACAGATCACATGATAATTCATTACTTTTCCTGCTGCTTTCAAGATTTTTTTCTTCGTCTTTTAGTATTTTGATTATGAATTGGTTAGGTGTGAATTCCTTTGTGTTGATCCTACTTTGGGTTTGTCTAGCTTTTTACATCTCTAGGCTAATGTTTTTCATAAGATGTAAACATGTTTTAGATATTATTTCTTCAATTTCTTAAAATCTATCCCTGTCTTATCGTTCCTTCTGGGACTGTCATTACATGTATAGCTGTAAGATTGATGTTTCACTGGATTTTATTTCTATTTTTCAAATTGGATAAATTCTATTGATCTATTTTCAAATTCACTGAATTTTTCCACTGCCATCTCGAATTTTCTCTTGAGCCCTTATGATGAATTTGCCATTCAGTTAATGTGCTCTTCAACTCCAGAATATCCATTTTATTCATACATATACATATATGTATATGTGTATGTAGATACCATATGTATTGCATGAAACAATATGCAAGATTAATTATTAATTGAAAAAAGTTAGTTTAAAATTACGTATAGAAGATGTTTTACTTTGTGTAAATACGGAGGATCGATCTATTAATCCATACTTGTATTTGCATAGAATGTTTCTGGAATAATAGTGGTGTTTCTGGAGAGGACAGGAGAGTCACATTTGAATGTAAACTCTTTCTTACTGTTTTTTTAAATGATGCAAGAAAAAATTATAAAAAAAACTACTTAAAAAGTAAATAAAGAACATCTTTAACAAAACTTGCAATTTGAAAGAATTTTGTGTGTGTGTGTGTGTGTGGTCTTCTTTAGTTAGCTCCTTGTACATAGTCCTATAGTTACTATATATCAGGATTCACTTGGTGTACAGACCAATTAATTTTAGTGACTAGATGGGGCCCCAAACTGGCATTTGACCAGGTGCTCTTGGAGTCAGGTCCAGTTGTGAAACCTGGATGGTATGGTCATAAAGGATAGCAAAGAGGTCCAATATATAGTAACAGGAAGACAGATAATAACCATGGGGAATATAGAAACAAAAATTGTTTGAAGATTCAGGCAGATACTCAGCTTTGGAGATTTGGAGACTCCTGAGATCTCACTTCACAGACTGCTATCCAGGGAGGGGAGTTGAGGTCATGGAAGGAGATGGAGTTCTCAGTGCTATGGTGATTATATCTAATTCCTCTCTTCAAATCGTTTAGAAGGCTAGAGGAAGAGTTCTCAATTTCTCTGGGCAGATGCCAGAACACTATTACACATTTCTAGTGGATAAAGCTGTTCTATTAGAAGATCATTTGCATGCATGTGGTGCCTTCTTTTCTATTTCTTGTTTTCTGCCTCAGGTCATTTTCAGCTCTTTTCTCATTGTCTATTCTTCACCATACCCACCTTGTCTCCTAGGGCTGTTAGAGGAGCTTGCAAATGGGTTGTTTGTGATAACACCATGCTAAGGCCTTGATCCTGAACTGCATGCTCCAGTCCAGCTTTAACAGATTTAGACATTTGGGCATCATAGCCTAGCATAAGTAATACAACAATAATGTGTTCCTTCTATCTATTAATCCTTGTTGTATATGGCAGCTCCATTCAGAACCATTCGGAAAGGATGATTGACAAGGCAGGATTTTGGAAGTCCTGGGTTCTCTTGTAAATATCTTTCCTTATACAATTTCATATCAAGTCTTAACAGGAACCAAAGAAGGATCAAGCTTCCAGAGCTGGGGTAATAAAGTCAGCCTCATAGTGCTGGGGATTATCTCCTCAAATCCCTCTTGTCTAGATTCGAGATTGTTCAAGAGACCAGAACTGATCAAAGATGGTAGTCGATGGTTAGGTGGGAAGAGGAAGGTCTCAGAGGTTTAGAATGAATCAGGGCATCATAGTAACAAGCATAATCATTAAAAACCAAGTTGTTTGTCCCTCTGTGTTTGATCTCAGAAAGTTTCAAGAGACAATATGGCCTTAGTGGGAACAGCTTGGACAATGAAATCAGAGAGCTATAGGTTTACATTTCTTTCATGCATTAAATAGATGAATTTATTCAAAGTGCTACACCTTTCTAAGGATGTTTTCTCATTTACACTTTTTACCTTCTTTATTAAGAAGTGTGCACTGATAAAGTAATATACATACAGCCCTCTGTACCAAGTAAGCCATATAAACCTCACCCTATATTATTTCTCACTAGTACCAGCAGTTCCATCTGGCACTTGGATGTTATACAAAGTGAACCTGCATTTATGATAAAAAAACACAATCCTTCCCTGAATTTCACTTTCCTTTCTTTGAAATTGACCACAATTTTATATCCCAGGGTTAAAAGCACCCAAGTTTTAACTTTCAATGTTGCCAAACTCAATAGGCCACAGACAGCTGATATTTTTTCTTTTTCTGATTCCACAAAAATTCCTAGACTCTCTGTTTCAGTCTCTGGCATATGAGAGAGAAGACTTACTCTATTTTTTGTCCCATTATAAAATTTTTCCACCTGAAATTATTACATTCTATAACATAGAATTTTATGGCTCCAAGTACCCATTTGTCTTGGCAGTAATGTTAATCCAAATTACTTTCAGAAAGAATCTTGACCTCATAGAAGGAGAAATCAGCTTCCATTAGGTGTTAATTCTTGGAGGCAAAACTCTGTTCTATTACAAGACTTTTGATGCTACCTCTAGTAATGATGGGAGTAAAGCATATGACCTAGCACTTAAGCTCCAGAATGGTCTGATTGGACTCCATGGACTTGCCCAGTACCCAAAATAATCAACTCCCAATATCTATCAAAATCCCAGTATACAAAAACAATATTTATTGCCTGCTTTGGGGATAACTAGTGTAACTATTTCTCTAGGTCAGCGGTTCTTAAAATTTTTGGAGAAAATGTGAACATTTGCTAAAAGTTACAGATTCTAATTCAGGAAAAATTTATGTAAACTTGTACATATAATATCTTTCAATCAATATAATTTATTGTACTGGAAATTTATTTCCTTCACAGAGATAGAGTGGAAAAATGTTGCCCAGAAAGAATTATATATCTCTCATTCTTATTTTTCACCTAAACATAAGTAGACACTTGCTGAAAAAAGCCCAAAAATTCAAACAACATTAAAAGTAGAATTTAATTCTGAAGGTTTATTTCAAGACAAAGGAAGTTGTTGTTGGCCTGTATAAGAAGTTGGAAGTTGTGGAATGGTCTTGAATATGATAACATGTAACTTTGACCCAGATACTTTTCAAATTTTCATTTCGATAGATGAAAAATTTTAGAAATCTATGTGGTAGTAACAGATCTTTTTGCCAGACAAAGACAGGCTTATTTCTAGACACTTGAATTCCCTCAAGATTCTTCAAGTTGAATTTACATTGCATCATTTCCTTCGTCCTGATCATTGAGGTCAGCTTTGCCTGTGTCTGCGTTATTGATGCTATCTTATTAATGAAAGAAAGGCTTCTAAATCTGTTTCTCCAAATTTTAAGCAAATAATCTGAGAAGTATTGTTCTTCAGTGTTTGATTATCTTCAGATTTCTTCCCATAAAGAATTCTCTAAGGCTCTATCCACTCTCCTCTATTTACATAAGCACTTCTTCTAGCTTTACAAAGTTAGCTTAGTTAATTAGTTTTCTATGCCTAGCTATATCTCCTGGAATAGCAAAAAATTTAGCTCAGCCAAAATAGTTTTTGTTTTGTTTGTTTATTTGTTTGTTTTTAGCTAGTATTCATAATGGTAACTGTATAATCTTCAATAGGGAGATTTTACCCTTGCCTATGACCAACAGTATTATTGAGAAAACCCAATTATAAGTGAAGACCTTCCTGTCAGATTATACTGAACAAACTTTTATTTTCTCTCTCATAAAACTGAAATTTCCTCCTGATGCTTCAATCAACACTTTCAAGACTTGTCCTCAAGTAAACCAGTGAACTTATTTATCCTTAGTAGAAAACATTTCTATTTTGCTCTCATTTCTTCACAAAATCATTTGAAAACGAGGTGAGCGAAGCACTGGCTCTGATGAAATTGAAGACTTACTTCTAAGTAGATGATGACAGAACTTTCAAGTTGGTTGGCAGAGTCTCTAACCAAAAAGCATACTGATGAGCACAGCAATGAGTCACGACGACACATGGGGCCTCTTTGTTCATCAAAGCAGCAAACCAGATGTGTTACCAAGCCCTGCAAGGGCTCCATCTGTGTGCAGAATATCAAGATCATCCTCATGGGGAAATTTTCTTGGCAAAGAAACTTGTCACCATGTTGAAGACAGTGAGGGACTTTGAAATTTCAAAACAGGGCACAAGATAGAGGAATTTTTCTTTGACGTATAGGCCTGCACCCAGCTGCTGAAAATCAGTTGCAGACTGCAGGGAGAAACGTGGTGGTCTCATCCAGGTGCATGTGGACAGGAATGAGTAGCTGCCAATTCTTCTATTAATGTGCTTAAAATAGGAGAAGAATTTGGGGGTAAATCATGTCATTCGAATAAGACACTGCTTTGGATTACTTCCTCTATTTCAAGTCACACACTGGCATGGTCATTTCCAAGCCACATGGATTAACCAAGGCTTCTCCAGTGTGCTTAGTAATGTGATAAGCAACCTTATCCAATGCTTCGAAATAAGGTTTAGTGTTTTGGAAAAATTCAAGATTTGATAAAATTCTAAGACTTTCTTAAAAAAATAAAAATCCTCAGTCTGTCTGACATTTTCAGCTTGTAAGGTCTTCTTTGAGCATTATTAGCTCCGAAAGATTTGGTTATGAAAGCCAAATCAAAGAACGTATTAGTGTTATCTTACTTCCTTTTTGTGATTATTTTCTAACTCAAGCCAGACCTGACATAAACACAGAAAGAGTTCCATAACCATGTAACTATGAATGTCAGGGCAGGTTCAATAGGAGATCATGAGACATCATCACATGGACTAAAATCCTGAGCCTATACAATAGTGTCTCATGCCATCCCACATTTATTTAGAATAAAACAGTAGCTTAATATATGAATTGACATTAAGATGTATGTTTTTAACAAAGACAGTTGTAAAGTAGGAATAAAATTGAAGTAAAAAATTTGATTGAAGTTATGTGCCAATTTAGAGAATTCTTGGGATTCATCTGTAAGGGGCTATGTCAAGAACCTTTGGCCAAATTCTTTAAAATCTGCCTCTGGATTAAGTTAGATCACCAGTGAGGTATGCTCTTAACACACTTTAAATTCGCCCTCCATAGAACTATTTTTTTTTGAATGGTGATGCCTCCAGTTTACACTGAGGATTGCTGTAAGAAATAGTTTCATAAAGCTTGCTGCTGTGTTAACCATATATTAATAGATATTACAAAAGATGTTTTATTACATTACACAGCTTTCTCTCTCTGCTTCTCTCTGTCAGTCTCTGTCTCTGTCTTTCTCTGATAGCCATGGGAAAAGTTTATTTTTATCTTATGGACACCTTGAAACACAAAGTGAATCATGTTTCCCTCCACAGGGGTTGCGAGAAGATTTAGAGGCATATTTGCGGCTCACCAAAAATATTGAGTCAATATTTTTAAAATCTTGATCTCAGTTGGTTCAAGCTGCTATTTTAAAGCTGCCAGCTGTTTTCTGATTCATTTTTGAGGAAGACTATTTTCTACATGAGAAGAAATATTTTCATTTATCTTTTGCAAAGGTAAAGTCAAAAATCTTATTTCAGAATGGAAAACTTTGAACAATATGGGAGCTCAATATCTCTGAATACTAATGTGAAACTTTACCTTTCGTTAGGGGACTCACGTCCATGTAGATTATCACATTACTGTCTGGAAGAAGGCCCTGGGACTGAGGGTGAGGGAAAACTGATGTTCTTCCCTTTTTATTGGGCCCTGGTGAAGAGTGGGGTCCTGGACTTCCAATAGGGAGGGAAATCAGAGTAAGGAAATTTCCTTCGTGAGGGGTAAGCTGGAGCCTGCCATCAGACAGAATCTGGGGAGAAGAGAGACCCTTGGGAAGGGAGAAACTGTGATTCCAGAGGCAGTGACCGTTTTAATATTTAATTTAAAATTTTCCTTTTCTGTGCAGCAGTTTCTTTGTGATAGTTCCCTTACTTTTGGTAAAGTCTCATATATTCTAGAAACTGACCTCAAGTGTGGAATCGCTCAATGTTTGACATGAAGGAATATGATAAGGAAGCAGCAGTCAGGACAAAGCTGGTTCTGTGATGGCCAGAAATGACCTACCCAGAGCAGGATGGCAAGCCGAGGAGGGGAGTGACCCCAAGACAGAACCGTGCAGAGGGAGACTTTCTGCAGAGCTGCAGAAATACTCAGCGAAAGGAACTTGGAGAGAGACCAGATTGCTGGTGGTCACATGAAATGGGAACTTGTGCTTTTGCTTTGGGCATTAAAGGGAACAGTGACACACCAGGGCTGAAGTAACTGGGACTTCTAGGTTCCAAGAGTGTATCCCTTCCTGGCATGTGCTTAACTTACATCATCAATCCCGGTTCCCTCTTCTCATCCTCATTTTTTCATTACTCATTGCTATAAATTTACTTCTGTGCTTCTTTAATTTTTCTATGATGTGAACCTATGAGGCTTAAGGATATCAGCAGAAGGGCTAGATGTCTTTGGCTAGAACTCATGGCCAAAATGGCAGCAGATCTGTCACCACCCTGTACAGAGGCACTTTGGGCTGGGCAGATCCAGAATGCTCTGGGAGAGGAATAACAACACTTATTGATCTTCCTTTTTTGTGGAATGAGCATAAAAATGCCCTTATCAGTGAGGGGACTTCCTGTTGCCAACCAGCCAGAACTTAGGTGATTACTATTTGTAGCAATCCTGGCAAAACAGCTGCATAACAACTGGAGACTTTGAGGCCAGAGGGAAGTTGGAGCCCTTGCGGCTCAGGGAAGACATGGGATTGGATGCAGGTTGCCTAGTGGGCGTGGGAGCAGGGCCAGTTCTAGCCAGCTCACCATCAGGTAAGCCAGGATGAGCCCTTGGGTTTTTTTATTAGTATTGTTATTAATCCTGCTTGTTACTCCACAACATCTTTGGAAATTATCTTAAATCCCCTTTGGAAGAAAGCAGGACATAAATAATTAATTAAAATTAAAACAACAAATAGCATAGTGACAAACAATCTCCTTCCCCCGCCAAAAAATACCCCCAAATTATACCACCCAAAGAATATTGTCTTCAAAATAGTTTTCTCTAGAGAATGGAGACAACAGTACTCCATTATTCAAAACAGTTTTGGATTTCTCTTTGGAAACTACTCTCAAAGCCATTTACCACCACAGGAAAAAAATCTTCCTCATTACTTTATGGCAACTGAGCACTCTATCCCAGTCTGTTAATCTTTATTCCTCCTTCCCTTCGTCCTTCTCTTTTTCCTGTTGTGCGCATCCCCTCCCTCCTCTGTCCCTTCTTCACCTTCCACATAAGCAGCAGTAATATCTCCAGAGAGGCCATGCTGGGGCTGGCATTGGCTTAGAACTAGAGTTGCCAGAACACAAGGTTGTGAGGCCAGACAGGCTGGGAGTCAAGGAAGTGATTTGCAGAAACCCTGAGAGGAGACTGACTGTGGCGAGTTAATTTGTATGCAGTCTGCACAGGGCTATTTTATAGCTGAGTGTTGTACATGTGAATCATGGTTAGTTGGAATTGCTGTGATAAGTCAAATTTCTCTGAGTTTAGGAAAATCTGCATATAGCATCATATAAATGCCCAGTGTAGTCTTTATTACCTATTTATTTTTGAAGAAATAGCAAGTTATTTGGGGCACAATGGAACCTTGTTATAAAGAATGTTAAAATGTTCTTGGTTTTATATATCTGAATAGTTATGGTTTTTTTTTTTTTTAAATTTGCTTCACAGTAGTATCAGAAAATATTCTCTCCAAGCGAAAAATGCAGCAACTAAAAACCATGGAAGAGAAAGGCAGCAGAGGTCCCATTGATTAGAACTAAGTGCCCTGGAGTCAACTCCATTTCTGTTTCCTCCCCCGCAAACCCCCTATAAAGAGTAAGAGTTATTTCAAATATGAATCTGAAAGTCAGCATTTGGAATTTTTATATTCTTGTTTGCTTAGGGATCTAAGTATTTGCAAAGTGGAATCAGTAAATTTTATAACAAATGTAATAAATAACAATATATTTTATAATTGCCTTGATCCCCTTCTTTTTAAATATGAAAATGCCCTCTCTAAAGTCCCTCTTATACCTGGTTCTTAAAATTTTTCCTTGACTATCAAAATAAGATATTCTGAAAAGTAAAGCATGAAGAAGTAAAAAATAGAAAAATTAAATGACCCATAAGAAGAGTGCCTGGAGTCAAATACCACTTATTTTCATTCTTTTTCTTCTGCTTTTTTCCTGTACATTTTTCTATGGTTATTTATGATTATAAGAAAGCACTGTAATGTGATTACTTTTTTTAAAAAAGATAGGTTGTGGTAATGATAGAATGGAATGAGAGGTAACGTGATATGCTTTCTTCTTAGCCCATACACAGGTTTCCAACGCTTCCAAATACAGGTTTGTATTAACACGTGGAGAACCAAGGAAGTAACTCAGTACTGGATGGCATAGATCCTTACATCATATATCCCCCAAAGTTGTCACCTGATTGGGTTGGTGCACATCACCACACTTGTAGCATCCTTATTGATCAAAGGGATTTATGTCCACTTCTACATAGTTGTCATTGGCATAGACACTGATCCTTGGACCAATACATCATGGCCAGGGCAGGAGGCTGATTTTTCTTGGCACATAGCACAGTCTCAAAGTATGTGGAATTTAGGTTATAAAGTCAATGTGAGAGTCTAGGTGAGAGAAATTGATATGATTTAGGATGGTAGCTACAGAAAAGGTCAAAAAAGCAGTTGGAGTTTTGATTTATTTAGAAGGTAATTCAATATTATTTGCTAATGGAATGAAATGGGAAATGAAAGAGCAAAATCAAGGATGGCTTGAGCAACCCGAATAGTGGGGGCCTTTTACTGAAGGGGAAAGGCTACAGAAGGAAAAGATTGGGGGGTGGATTGGATATGTTAGGTTTGAAATTAAACATCAAACCAAAGATATCCAATGTATCAATTTTGGATTTTAAGGGAGAGGTAGAAGGTAGAGGTGTAATTTGAGAGTCATTGAGGAGGTGATATTGTGTAGTGCTTAAAAGCAGCTACTCTGGGGCCAGTTTGCCTTTTTTCTAATTGTTTCCTTGAGGGGGAGGGAGTGGTTCTCAAATGTGGGATTAAAGTGGATTAAAGTGTGGATATTTCAAAGGCTCTTAATGTATGTTGTTATATACCTTTCTAGAGATATTATACTGATACAAGATATGCCCACAGAGACAGAGTGCCCATCTCACCATACTCTGGCCAGTATTGAACATACATTTTTCAGTCATGGATGTTTTTCTCCATGAAAAAAGGTATCTTATTGCTTTTTTAAGTTTCGGTCCAAAGGTTAGCATTATTATTTTCTTATTAAGTGCTTTTTTTTTCCTGAGATTTTTATGTTCCTGCTCTTTTGCCCTTTTGAAGCTTTTATGGTTAGGATATCAGTAGGTCATCTGGCTGGGTGTGGTGGCTCATGCCTGTAATGCCGACACTTCCGGAGACCAAGGTGAGAAGGTCCCTTGAGGCCAGGACCAGCCTGGACAACATAGCAAGATGCCATTTCTAAAAAAAAAAAAACCACACACACACAAAGTATGGCTTCTCTTCCTTGTGATGGGTAGATTATAAGACTGCCCTTCCTCCCTACACTTTCCTTAGTCCCCTGAAAAGCAAAGGAGAAAAAAGTTGGCGGAGAAAAGAGTATAGAAATCACCGTTCTGAGTCTAGGAAAAGCTCAGCATTGCACACTGTAGGCTTTAACTCACTGGGGAGTTGGTCCCTCTGCAGCAGCTTTCTGAAGATATACAGGGGTAGGGGATAGGAGGTGGTAAAAAAAAAAAATAGAAAATAGGTTTCCACCTAGTCCTTTACTGGGCAAACACTTTCTAAAGATATACAAAAGCTGACCCACAGGTTGGAGAATTGAGCTCAGTGATTGAAATAAAAGCAAGCAGCAAGAAACATTGAATAACATCTGAAAAATGCCGTCCTTTAAACTCTCCTATACTGACCTGTGCTCAGCTGAATTAAAAGGCTAGTCCGCAAAGGCAGCTGACACAGAATTCCTGTTAGGGCTCCCTCAGTGCCATAGATATGCAGGAAGACTGATGACAATAATTGCACTCTAAGAGAAACTGGTTAAAAATTTTTTTTTAGCAGAAATCCCAAATATAGTATAACCTTATTAACTGTAGTCCTCATGTTGTACATTAGATTTCTATTAATTATAAACACTTGATTACAATATTTGATTAGATATTTGTGACTTAAAACATCAAATGATTAAAAATTACCTAATACTAGAGTTATAGCAACCAGGATTTTGTCTATTGTTTTAAGAACTACTAGAACATTTAATAGGAATATCACATTTCCACCAGGCAATTGCCTCCGCTTCTTCAAGATATTGTGATTTGCATTTGCCAATCTAAACCATTTTGTCTATCCTGATGCTGGCTCATTGAAAAGACTATAAACTTCTAATACCTTAAGTAGTATGTTCAGACTGGAATTGTAAACAGGTGCAATAAATGCTTTCCTGAATTGTGTGCAAATCCAAGTTTTACACTTTAATAGAGTTAAGAAATGTATATTGTAAGTATTAATTAAAATGAAAACTATAGTGCAGCATTTTGTAAAGCAAAAAATTATTTTTTAAGCAAAGAATCTTCACCTAATTTATCTGCAAACTGTGTGAACTTGCTCAAGTTGCTTACCATCTGGGGGGACCAGTTCCCTCACTTGTAAAGTGATGTTTCTCTACATCATTTTAGATGTATCTCTAAGGTTTCTCTCACTCTAACGCTTTTAGAATCTGTAGAATACATAGACAGAAATTGGCCTTATTAAAGCTCTGCTCTGTAAAGGGTGGTACTTATTCTGGAAAAAGTCAGAGAGGGTCAATATATCCAGTCTAGAAATTCATCTATATCTTTTTACTTAGGACTTTATGACAATGACATGTATTAGTTTAGAACAGCTAAACCGAAACTATGAAATTTATTTTTAAGGAACTCAATGTTTATGAGGAATATTCCTAAAGAGATTTGTTTCCTCTGCCACATTTGACAAAATGCCTTCTAATTAATATTACCGTTGCTTGGTGATTATTGAATGATGGGTGGCTCTCATTCTGTGTACATCAACCTGGGGCTATAACTGGGTTTTGTATCTGGGTTTTGTGTGTTCCCTCAGAACGCTATTGTAGAGTATGGAAAGGCGACTAAGAGCTAGTTCTCCTACTCTCCGCAACTTTTAATTTGAAAGTTTTTCATTGTGAAATCTGTATTAGCCAGACTCTTGGTTGGAAGAGTAAATGCAACTAAAATGCAACTAAAATGCTTACATATAAATATATACATATATTCCCATATGTAAATATATATGTATACATATGGACAGTCCCTGGCTTACAATGATCTGACTTACCATTTTTCAAAGCAATACACACTGGGTAGAAACCATATTTTGAATATCCACACAGAGATTCTGTTTGTCACTTTCAGCACAGTATTCAATAAATTACATGAGATATTCAACACTTTATTATAAAATAGACTTCGTGTCAAATAATTTTGCCCAACTGTAGACTAATGTAAGTGTTCTGAGCACATTTAAGATAGGTGAGGCTGAGCTATGATGTTTAGTAGGTTAAGTGTATCAAACGCATTTTGACTTAGGATATTTTCAGCTTACAATGGATTTATTGGGATGTAACCCCATCCTAAGTTGAGGAGCGTCTGTATTCTTACAGAATTGATAGGGTTGAATGGGACTGGCTATTCAGGATGACTGGGATTCTGCCAGGACTCTCTCAACTCTCATTCTCTCTGCATGCCAGTTTTAACCTTCTGAGTGCCTTAATATAGCAAGGGTTGGGACCACCAGTGTCTCTGGGGACATATCCTTATGGTTCTTAGCAAGAAAGGAAAAAGAATCCCCAAGAACCCGATTGGACTAGCTTCAATGGCATGCTACTCCTGATCCAACACCGTGGCCGTGGCTATGCCAAATTACTTGGAGGGGAGGCTCTTCCACCATAGTAGGAAAGAACAAAGGAAGGGGAGCTATGCTATTGCTGGAAGAAGGTGAGCAGGGGTCTAGGTAGATGTCCACATGAGAATCCTGGTTGTTTCATGTGGATAATGATGACACTCTATTGCATAGAGTACTTTCCAACTTCTAAAATTTATTCACAAACACAATGTCTGTTGGTCTTCAAAGAAACCCTGTGAAAGTTGGTTATCTTTTCAATGTCACAGAAAAGGAAACAAGCTCAAAGTGATGTAGCTCCATGTGCTGTAGTGGTAATTAAGCAGTTAATTATGACTAAGGATAATTCAAATGTGTCCTTCCAACTTTAAGTGGACTTTTCATATCATCACCCTATAAAGAAATGTACTTCCATTATGTTTTAATTTTGCTGAAAAGTGTTTATATAATAGAAAATTGTTTCTTTTAAGGTCATTCCTGAACAGAGGCAAATGACTTGGAAGATCTACTCACAACCTTCCTTTCATTGCATTTGTTAAAACTTGCTTTCTTCCCTCTGTGTTCCCCTAATTTCTTGACCTTCTTACTCAATGACAAAACCTAAAGTGACTGAGGAGTACGCATCAAGTTGCCCTTTTTCCTTCTCTTTTGTTTAATAACTACAAGCACAAGTGTGTAATGTGGCTGTCCCTGTTTAGAATGATTAAATCTTTTTGGTACCTGTATTATCTGTGAGTCCTTTACTTTTGATTCTGTGGTGTTTCAGTAAATATACCATTTATTTGGAGGCCTGGAGGAATATACATGGGAAGGACTTGTATTCAGGTAAATTATGGTTCTATTTTGAGTTTTATCACTTTCTACCGTATGATTTTAGGGGTGTCAGGGAAGCAGACCTAGTCTGAATGATAAGGAATAAGAGATTTATTCTAGGTATAAAACCTGCTGCCTCTGTGTCTAGCGGTTGCCTAAAGTCACTGTCAGTCAGCTGAGAGGGCAGCTGGAAGAAAAGCTTCATGAGAAGAGCAGGGTGGGGCAGGGGAAACAAGGACAACTGGAGCCCATGAGAACAATCTGGAATCCACAGAACAAATTGGAACCTGGTCTGTGTCTCACTGTATCTACCCATGACACAGATGTCCTGCCAGAGAACCTGCTGGCTACTCAGGGAGAATCTGGTGGAGCCACACACATCCCTGGCTCAGGAATTGGAGAAGCTAGAGGAGATCCCCGGCCCCAGGCCATCAGTGTGAGCCAGCACCGTAGAGACACCGTGACTAAGATGGTGCCTGGCAGCCGGCACCCATGGCTGCTGCTTCACTTCCGCCAATCCAAGCTCCACGTGAGTTTCTCTTTGGGACAACCCTAACCTGGATTCATATAGGTAAGGGAATTCTGGTACATGTAGTTCCAGCTTAGCTAAATTAATATGGTATAAAGCCACTACATGGGATATGTCATTAATCCATCTGAGCTTCAATTTTATCAACTGTAATGAAGGGTTATTGAAGGGAAAAAAGTTCCTGGTACAGTCACTGGCATTTTGTTGGTGTTCCATAAATGATTATTATTGTTATATAGACAGAGCATAATAGGAGTGACTTCCTCTAATGTTCAGCCTTTACTTAGGCTGAACTTGAATGGAAAGTTCAAGCCTTAGTAGTTCCAAAATTGTCCATAGGCCTCCATTCATGTTTAGCAATCACCAAGGCTACCTCCTGAGGAAAATCCTTCCTCTATAGCATTTTCAGGGGTCAGGGATGGGGTCCCCATTGCTGCTTCTAAATCATTTTCCCTAAATCTTTTCCCTCCTTTCTCCTTCATTGACTTATAACCTCTTCTTGCTTCTGTCTCTACCAACTTGCCACTGATGTCAAATCCATCTTACTGTCATACTTACCACTGTGTCTGTCAAAATCCTGGATTACTTCCACACCTGCATCAATGATTTATTCTATACCTTTAGATTTTCCATATTTTCCTTTGCTCCATCTGAGCCATTTACTCTCAGGGTTGTACTGTAGGCATTGCATTTATCACTACTAGTTTTGAAATTGCTATGTAAAGCATTCTTCTCTCTACCACTACCTCTTATCCTTCTTTCTCAGTTATTCTGGTATTCCACCAAGCTCTGTCCCACTGACCTTCTAGTAATCCACAGAACTACCACTTCTCTCTCCCTCACACAATGCATATCCTCACTTCCCTTCTTACCTAGTTTAAAGTCTATGGATCACCAATATAACAACTCCATCACAAACCTCCTTAAGTTGCACACCCCACTCTCTCTTTATCATTTTTCCTTATCATTTGTCTGGAAAAAATCCCAATCCAGTTAAACCTATCTATTTACTCTATGCCAGCATTCAAGCCAAATTCCAGAGAGGGAGAGTCAGCAAGATGGAAGCCACAGTCTTTTCGTAACCTAATCTCAGAAGCGAAATTGCATCACTCCTGCCATATTCTGTTAGAAATATATCAACAGATGCAGTCCACTGTCAAGGAGAGGAGACTGCACAAGGGCATGAGTACTAGGAGACAAGGATCGTCGGAGGCTATCTTAGAGCCCTTCTACCATATCCAAGTCACCAGCGACCCATAGCTCACCAATGCCAATGGAAACTTTTCTGCCCTCATCTTATTTGACTTCTCAGCAGCATTTGATACTAACACTATTGATTACCTCCGTCTTAAAACACTAGGTCTCTAGTTTTCTGTATCAGCATCTTGGCTTGGTTTTTCTCATTGATGGCTCCTTCTCCTCTAGTGACCTCTAAATGTTGGAATACTTGAAGGCTCTGTCCTTGGTCCTCTTGACACCTACATTCTCAGGCGATCTCATTCTGTCCCATAGCTTTTAATAGCATCTATATACTGAAAAGTCTCAAATCTGTGGCTCCTCCAGTACCTTTCTCACTAGCTACAGAATCTTACATCCAACTGCTTACTCAAATTTATTTCCACTTGGATGTCTGATAAGCATTTCAAACTTCGCTTATCTCAAAAAAGAACTATTGATTTCTCCCAACTCTGTTCTCTTCTTCCGTCATCTCCTACCCCAATATCCCTCACTACTTAAGTCAAACACCCTTGATTTCTCTCCACTCATACAATGCAACCAGTCCATTAGCAAGTCACTTTTACTCTTCTTCTAAAATGTATTCTGAATCTTACCTGATTGGCCCATCTCTGTTACCGTAGCTCTCACCTGCACTGCTGTAGTCACCTCCCATCTATTCTTTCCTTCTGTCTGGTCCTCTTCTGACCACCCTCCATAGAGGCAGCCAGAGAAAACATTTGGAACACATGTCATTGCTCTGGTTAAAACACTTCCAAGGCTTCCCATTGCAATGAGAATGAAATCTAGATTCTTCCTTCACTCATCAGATAATATCTAATCTGCCTCCTTTAAACTTAATTCTATCTCTTCAACTCAGTCCACTTCTTCAAATTCAATTCCCTCCTTGTTCCCTTCATTAGTTACTTTCTACCAACATCGAGCTTTTTTTTGTCCCTCACATATGCCTAACTTCAGGGGCATCACATTTGCTGTTTCCTCTGCTTAGAATGTTCTTCCCTATAATCTTTGCCACTGCCTCTTTCTCATAATTCAGATTTCTGCTAAGCCATCAGCTCTCACAGTCACCTTCCCTGACCGCCCTATCCAAAGTGGTACCCATTCCCCCCTCATCTCAAGGAGTCCCTATCACATCATCCTATTTTGTTATTTTTCCATGACATTTATCAGCATATAAAATTAGCTCATTTCAGTGTTTTTGTGCTTATTTTGCCCCTTCCTCCCACCAGAGAATGAACTTCTAGGGTTAGAGTCTTTGTCTCTCTCATTCTTCACAGTATCCCCAGTGCTTGGAACAATGCTTGGTATAACGCAAGTGCTCTATAAATGTTTGATGTCTGACTGTCTGACTTATCCAACAAATGCTAATTGACTATCCACTATCTGCACATCCTCCAAACAGATCAACTTTTATTGTTAAGAGTGACCTAAAGGCCAGGCACAGTGGCTCATGCCTGCAATCCACTTTGGAAGGCTGAAGCAGAAGGACTGCTTGAGCCCAAGAGTTCCAGAACAGCCTGAGCAACATGGTGAGACCCCATCTCTACAAAAAATAAAAAAATTAGCTGGACATGGTGGCACATGTCTGTAGCCCCAGCTGCTTGGGAGGCTGAGGCAGAAGGATCACTTGAGCCCAGGATTTGGAGGCTGCAGTGAGCTATGCTGATGCCATGGCACTCTAGCCCGAGGAACAGAATGAGACTCTGTCTCAAAAAAAAAAAAAAAAAAGAGTAACCTAAGGACTGAGGAAAATCTAGCTAAATTATTACCCAGGAGCAAGCACCCCATTAGTTTATAAAGATCACTCCACTCAATTAAGATTAACTGGATCAACTGTTGATTTCATGCCCAGAGAAATTTCTGGTTTATTTTTGCATTTATGAGTGAAGAAACCGAAACTTGGAGGAGATAAGTGCATTTTCCCCCAAGGTCACACAGCTGGTGAGTGGCAGATCAGGGATTGGGACCCTGTATGGCCATCTACAAAACTGTGTCCACCCAGGTGACCCTCCCCAGGAGCCAACAATCTGCCTCACTGGGCCAAGAGGCTGCCTGCATCCTCTTAGATCATGTGGGGGCAGTGACCAGGCAAAATATCGGGGAGGGGGAGAGAAGGAGAAAACATGCAGCCCCCTACTAGAGAAAAATCTCCCTGATCTCCCCAAACACATTCCACCAAAGAGAAATTCTCCCCATTAATCCTGCCCCACCCTTCCTGTCACTCTTGTTTTGGTCCAGTATACAAGAGAGTCTCCATGAATGGTCTTTGATCTTCATGAACCTACTCTGCAGGCTACGTAAAGTCACAGCTCACACGTCTGAGTGGTGGGCAGAGAGGCAAGTGGGAGTGTCACCTTCGGGTGGGATAACTTGAAAGATGTGAGAGTGTTTTTACTATCACATTTGCTTCCCAGCCAATCATCACAGTCCATTTCACTGGCCTTGCTCTCCAGCAAGGAGCCTCTTCCTCTACCCTCACTCCATGCACTCCCCTTCCAAGGCTGCACCAGTCTGGAAGAGCATCTTCCCTGGGGAGTTGGAGGTATATAGGCCCTGGGAAGGCTACGCCTTAAAACACCACACATCTCAGACCAGATCAATGCCTCCCTGGCTGGCGCAACTGTTGGGGAATAGGATTTTTTTATTCTACTCAATTTTTGGAGACTTTTGGAGCAGGAGTTTCAAATATACAGACAACATATTATATAGTAGCTACTATTTATTAATATGATACCACTCCTGGATACCTGGCAATATTCTAGGTGAATTAAATTTATTCTTTTAATTCAGTCCTTCTAACAATTATAAAAATAGATATTGCTATCCTCATTTTATATATAAGGAAACTGAATCTCAAAGGTTTAAGGTTACATTTGCTTAAGCTCTCATTGTTGGTATTAGTTAGAATTAGGTTCACTTGCAAGTGGCTAAAACAAAATGCTGGTTGTATTATCCTCTCACAGGCAACACGGGGCTGGTATGGTGGCTTCACACTCATGGGACCCTGTGCCTCACGTTGCCCTGCCATCCTCCACACAAGGCTCCCATCCGATGGCCCAGGGTGGTTGCTCTAGCGCCAGCTTTCATTGCCAACTACTTGTTAGCAGGAAGAAGCAAAGGGGGATACAAGATTTCCCAGTTCTCTTAAGGACACTTCTTGGAAGTGACACATACTACCTCTACTTGCAACTATTAGCCAGAACTTAATCTCAAAGCCTTGCCCAGCTGCAAGAGAGACTGGAAAACATCGTCTATTCTGGGTGGCTATATGCCCGGCTAAATTCAGAATTCATGTTTTTGAGGAAGAAGAGGAAAATGGATATTGATGGACAATTAGCAGTCTGGCACAAGAGGGATGTAGACCCAGGGCTGTGTGTTCCCGGAGACTAGAACCTTTCCATCATCTGGCACCGCCTCCTGAGTACCCTAGCAGCTGAGGAGAGGGGGCAGGGTGCCAAAGATAACTTTGCTGTGTGTCCTGTGGTGGCCCGACTGCCTCTGAAACTCAGCCTCTGAGACACGTGCTACCGGCTAGCTCTTAAATATTTCTTCAGTTTCTTGCACCCTCAGCAATTCAAATACTTTTATACACTCATCCCATGTGTTATCTTTATTTGTTTTTAGTTTTTATGAATCAAACATTGGCTATTTGGTAATGTTTAGTACGTGAATGACTAGATTGATGAACAACCCAATTCTGTTTATGTATCGCCAGCATAACGTCTAGCATTTCACAGGTGTTCAACAAATATATATTTATTGAATGGTTGGATTGGTGGATGGGTGGGTGGGTGTGTTGTTGGGTGGCTGCAGAGCCAACAGCTTTCTTAACTCCTATTTCCTTCTCATTTTGAGTAAGCACAGCCTACTTTCTCAGCTCATCCCTTCCCATTCAAGGAGAGGAGAGAAAAAAGAAAAGAAAATGGGCAAAAGAAGAAGGGACAAAGTTTATTTATTACACAAACTCTTTCATCCTCTACTTCCTGCTCTCGCTTTAGTATTGATGATGAATCTTTCTATCCAAATGAACCATGATTTTTTTCTATCCAAATGAACCTCCATAATACTCCTTGGGGATTGCTCTGAGGACACCACATTCGAGCCTGATGACTCATGTGCTAATGTTTCAGAACTTAGGAGTATCTGAGGAAACTGCACCTAATTTTATTCCATCAAAGTTTACATGCTTTCTCTTTATGACATCTTCTTCCCTGAAAACCTAAATGGAATTTTATATTTCAAAGCTCTAAAGATAAAATAAATTAAAAAAAAAACAAACAATCCCTTGCAAGGTAGTACTGGTAAATTCATAGTTATTTCAACTCCCCAAAGAAGTAAGCATCATCGCATTCCTCATGAAAAACTCCAGCAAGAGCCCCTGGCACAGTGTGAATATAAACATCCAGCACTAAATGACTTCATCAAGCTGCAATCCCTGTGCTCAGCGATTTAGAGGAAATCAGCAGCTTCGCCGAGGTTTATTTATTTATTTATTTTATTTTGCTGAGCAACCGGGGGCTGAAAATAAAACACTATTGCATCAAACTGCAGACAAACAAAAATCTGAATATGTTTGCTGTCTTCTCAGGGCCTTTCTGTACCTGATGAACACAGCAGAGCCCAAAGGCATCAAGATGTTTCCTGCCATGGGCACTTGAAGGGCAGGGGTGTCCGGCAGGTCCTGACAGCATTGTCAGTTCTGCCAGGTGAAGGAGGGGCAAGTTCAAAAGGTTGTGGCTATTTTCTAATCGATAGAAGAGAGATCTGACACATTCCTCTGACCTTTGCACATGAAGGCACGATGCATTAACTGCATTAATTAGCATGTTGAAAAACTCCTTCTGGATGGCCAAGTGCCTTCCTGGGAGCTGTGGGATATATGGAAACAGGACGTGCAGCAATCTGCTAGAAAGAGCCGAGTTTTTGGACTTTGTCTCTGAGTACATACCGTGTTTCCCTGAAAATAGGACAGGATCTTATATTTATTTTTCCTCAAGAAGACACCCTAGGGCTTATTTTCAGAGGATGTGTTATTTTTTTTAAGTACAGCACAACGATCTACATTTATTCAAATATAGTTAAGTCGTCTTCTTCTGGAACATCATCATAACTCTCCGAACCCCGAATTCCATCCTGAATTTCTTGCGACTCTATTTCCTTTAGAACCATTGGCCCCAATCTCTCATGTCGAGCAATAGAGGCCTCATGGGACAGATGAGAAGGGCTGCTCGTCTTCTTTACCGCTCCGCGAGGAAATGCATGGGTTGTGCAGATACGCTGCATAGCCACGCCCATCACTAGGTCTTATTTTCGGGGTAGGGCTTATATTGCACAAATGCTTAGAAATCCTGCTAGGGCTTATTTTATGGGTAGGTCTTATTTTCAGGGAAATGCGGTATGAGATGTAAAACAGCTTAGCCAGGTATATGGCGGTAGTCTTTCTAGTCAATGAAAGAGATGAACACTTGTCTAATGATAATGTTGGACAGTGCTTGGGCTTTGAAATGACTGTTTGTTTAGGATACTGGGCATTGTTAAAAGAAAACATTGTGGGAATTAGTATAAATCATTATCATCTCCAGCATTCATAACACTTGTTGAACACTAAACAAATTATTTCATTTAATCCTTGGAGGGAAGCACAAATGGTCATCACTAATGAATAGAAAAAAAAATGGAGGGTTGGAGGGGTTAAGTAATTTGGCCCCCAAACACAAAGGTACTAAATGATAGAGTGAGGACTTGAACCCAGGTCAGTATATCCTTCACCACACTACAGTGAAGCCTTTGTCCTTCTTAAGTAGCTGTCGTTTCAAGTGTTTCTTAACTTTGCTCTGCCTCTATTTCTTTGTCTATAAAAGGGGAAAAATAATTTTATATCATTGGGGTTATGAGGATTAAATTATATACTGGGTGCAAAACATTCAGGAAAATGCCTTGTTACATGCTATTATTATTCTTTTAAGTTATCTAATTCAAGGGTTGAGAAGAATCTAATTAACACCCACTTTTCTCATTTGGTGAGTAGGAGTTAGACTGAGTAAATGAAATTTATTGCCAACAGAGCTCATGTTCATGTTTCTAGACTGGTAGAACCTGGAAGAGTCCACATTAAGCCTTCTTCATAGTAATTGATGAGGAAACTGAGGTCCAAAGAGTCAAGTCCTGGGAGATGTCAGACTGGGAGAGCCAGGCCCTGGCAGAGGAGTTTCCAAAGCTGGTGATGTGCCTATGCATGTGAGTACCAGGAACTCTTATCTCCCCTTCTGCTTTTGCTTTATTGCTTGAACATGTCATTATATAAACAATGCCCCCATATTAGTTATCTATTAAACACATGTTATGTTCAACATTATTTCTCATTTATAAATGTAAAAAATAAAATTTTTATATTTTAAAAACTTAGAAAACTATAGCCTATAAAAACTTTCACTTCTTTTTGAAATATATTAAAAGAAACATAGCATACATCTGTGGTTCCCAACCTCCCTTGCTTCAGATCAGCACTGGTCTGTGACCCACCAGGAACCAAACCACACAGCAGAAGGCAAGCAGCAGGTGAGTGAAGCCCCACCTGTACCCATAGCCGCTCCCCATCACTCGCATCACCGCCCAAGCCCTGCGCCCCAGTCACATCAGCCGAGGCATCAGATCCTCACAGGAGCATGAACTATGCTCTGCCCTAGAATGCGGTGGATTATAGGGGCCTGCCCACCTGCCGCTGCTCCTATCTGTGTGAGCTCCGTGGGTTTATTCATTCAGCCAATCTTGGTGTGTGTGATAAGTGGCACTTACCCTTTTTGCCCAAGAGCAAGTAACTGGCTTCTACCTTTGGGAGGTGGGACTTTCAATGTGGAAAATTACCCAAATCTACATGAAAGATGTTCCAAGATGCTGGGTGGCCACGAAGCTAGACAGATATCTATTATCCCCCATAAATGTTAATTTATAATTAATTTCCCCTCCCTCTTCTCTGCTGGTCTATCCCTGGTGGACTCCATTATTTTAAGAGAGTTTATTTTGGCGTCTGGCAAGCCTGGACAGGCTTGGTTCCCAGTTCTGCTTCTACTAAAACCATAAGGCCTTGCAAAAGTAACATTATCTCTACGAGTATTAGGTGCCCATTTGTAAAATAAGGCATACGAGTAAGACTTATCTTATGATCAAATAAACTATGCAAAAAAACTTACTGCCATTTCAAGCACATAATAAGCACCTAAGAAATGCAAGCAATTCTCATAGGAAGACTTCAAGGAAAGTAGTTCTATCCTGCTCTTCCTTCTGCAGGGCTTGGTCTGGTGACAGTGTACTCTGTTGTCTTGCTAACATTCACCCTGAAACCCAGCCCAATGACAACTGTGGGAAATATGCTCTTCATCCATGAAAGGGTGAGAAGGAGAGAAAGAACTGGAAAAACAGGGAAGGCTCATGGCAGTTCATTCCTGTCTATCACAGGTGGACACAAACTCCCTCAATTTGAATTCTAAAAGTGCAAAGCAGCACGGCGGAGGGCAAAATTGGGCCTTGGGGATGGGTCTCAATCCAATGTTGAATTTCAGCGTTCTTTTTTCCCAGCTGTGGTACCTTGATTGGCACTGGCACTTGAGAACCACTCATTTATTCATTCAGCCAGTCACTCAGTCAACAAACATTTATTGATCACCTGCCATAGGTCAGACTGTGGACTGGTGTGAAGGATGCAGAGAATTCTGTAAGGGAGACAGGCACGGTGGCAAATGCTCATGATTCACTGTGAATGGTGTGAATAGAGACGTTTACAAGATGGCACAAAGAGAGCTTAAGTCTTCCTGGGAGGAGGGGCAGACTCAGAATGCTGCACAGAGTAGGCAATATTGCAACTAGGTTTTAAAGACTGAATAAGAATTTTCAAGGCAGATAAGAGGAGAAAGGACATTTCAGACAAGAAGCAAAGCCTTATGCCATCGTCTTAGGATAGATTAATCCTGACCGTAGCAAAATCAGAGGGCCACCCTAGATAATCAGTAATCAGATATTTTTTAATGGGTAAAGATTTTAACAGCAAAAAAAAAAAAAAAGAAAAAGAAAAAAACGATCTTTATTCTCCTCCTCTTCTTCCTCATTGACAACAACAACCAAAGCACCAATAAGCTGTTAAGTTTAGGTCCACAGGGTCAGCCCAGGCAGAATGGGCATTCTCTGTATGCATAGAAGGGTCATTCTGGAAGAGAATATTGAGTCGTTTGCCTAAGTCTCTGGAATTGTCATGCTCCTACTGTCAGTATCATCTATCAATAAACATTACACTGGAGATCTGGGTCTCCAGAACAAGCTCAATTTTCGGAGTGGAAGGACAGGACAGGTAAGATGATCGCTGTCGGAAGAGAAGGAATGGGCTACATGAACTAACATTTCTGAGATACAGTGTGAGTATGGTTACAGATACAATATATTTGGTATAATAAACCAATATAGTTTTATGTCCTTCCTAAATCATGTTTCCTTGTAGCTTTTCATCTCTATGGCTAAGCTATGAGGCTCATTGCTCCAGGGAAAGAGAGAACAGATCCCACCTACGAAAAAGAGACATTGAGTCTCTAAGTCTATAGCAAGTCTTGAAAATAAGGCTTTTTTTTTTTTGTAAGGGAGTTTCTAAATTTCTTTAACATCCATTTAACAGATCAAGTGCCAGGTCTCATGGGGCTCAATTATGCATAGGGAGTGTCTTAGTTAGCTCATAGCAGAATAACATAGACTAGGTGGCTTAAACAACAAATGTTTATTTCTCAGAGTTTTAGAGGCTGGAAGTCTGACATCAGGGTGCTAGCTTGGCTCGGTGAGGGCCTTCCTCTTAGTTCACAGATGGCTGCCTTCTTGCTGTACCCTCACAAGGGGTTGGGGGAGAGAAAGACCCAAGAGGGCAACGTTCTGGTCTCTTTTCCTCTTCTTGTAAGGGCACTAATCCCATCATGAGGGCACACCATCCTCATAAGCTCATCTACATCTAACTACTCCCAAAGGCCTCACCTCCAAATATTAATACCATCATACTGGGGATTAAGGCTTCAACATGTTAACCCTGGGAGAACACAAACAGTAGGGAGGCATAAGTCCAGCTACAGCAGAGAGGAAACAAAAGCCCACGCTTTGTCCCTTAGGTGGGCTGCAGCAGAAAAGAGGCAGAGGTAGAGCGAGCAGGAGGCACTTAGTGATTCTCAGTTTGGGCCTATTAAAACTGCGCTCTGCTGTGAGACACCAGAGCTATCCACATAGACATGAGAAAGTGACGGGGCAGATAGAGGACAGAGCAAGAGAAAAGCCATAAGCTCAAGAAGTCCTCTTCCCGTGGCCTCTTCCAAGATGGCACAGGAGATGGCAAAAAAGCGGTGGAAGTGAGCTCGAGGCTTTACTCTGTGCTACTCAGCCTCGTAAGCATTCAGGGAACCCAGGTGTCCCCCTATGTCCCGTGAGTAGGTACATGTACACTGAGAATGCCAGAAGACCTGATCTATGTAGAATCAAAAGAGTCCCTAATGCACAAAGATTCTGTAACTAAAGGAAGGTGGCTGAGACCGTGGATGTCAGTAGTGAGGGCCAGCATGTCACCTCAAAATATCTAATGGCATAAGTCGTACCTCAGTGATAACCAGCCTAGAAGCTGAGCAGACCAGACGTGTTGTAGCAGAGACCTGCAAGGACAAAGGGAGCCCAAGTACCAGCAATATTAGCATCACTGAGATCCTTGTCAGACATGCAGAATCTTGGGTGCCATCCAGACCTACTGGATCACACTGTGACAAGACACACAGGTAATTCAGGTCATATTTAAGGTTCAGAAGCAGAAGCCGTGATGTAGAAGACATTATGTGGGTCTAAGGGTTCTTCCTCTCCCCTATGACCCACCATGGGGTCAGACACCACAATCACACTCTGCAACCTTGTGCCATCTTAGAGAGAAGCAAAGGACAGGGGAGAAAATGTCGAAGCCTGAGTGTCATCCAGAGGATCAGTTATCTAAGGAGACTATCTTAATTCTCAAATTGGACCAAGTTTACTGGATTGGACCAAAACTGTTCCCCCAAGATCAAATCAGAAGTAGAACCTAATGAAACCACATTTTCTTGGCCCATTTGAAAGTAATAGACTGTATAGACTGTAAGTCCTGCCATGAAATGATCAATGCGTTTGAGGGGCAAATGGAGACTATTTTCCTGGCTTTGTTTGTTTGTTTGTTTTCATTAATTATGATTCTTTCTCAGCCAGGCAGTATGAATACTGCATACATTACATGGTTTCTTGTTCTCTGTTTAATATTCCTTATCTTTGTTTATAGTCTTTTGTGCATTTAGCCTTTTTGACTCACTTCTTAATGAGTGGATCCATGGGTCTATGACATGAAATACTTTTATAAATTTGCACAGCAGGAGAACTGGATTAAAGCTTGGCTTTTTTTTCTTGTCCTGAGAGTTAGGCATGTCTGGACAGATCTGCACAGCTGGTGGAGAAGGCTGGCAGGGCTCTATTTACTTGAAGGAATAAAGACCCTCATGCTAAGACATTCATCCTCAAGGAAGAGAGTGCAGGGAAAGGAGAAAGGATCCCCGAGTCTCAAAGTATATAGCGAATCTGGAGAATTGGGCTTTTTGTTGTTGCTGTTGTAAAGGAGCATCTGAAATTCTGTAACTTCCATTTAATAGATCAAGTGCCAGGCTTCATGGAACTCGCTGATGCTTAGGGAGGGATAACTCAGGATCGAACAGAGAGGAAACAAAAAGCCCAGCCCTTCTGGCTCAGTGGGTTGGTGGACAGCAAGGAGAGGTCTCACTCAGTGTGTCTCTTACCTCCTCAAAGAAATCAGGGCCCATAGGCATAACCTCCTTCAGCCTCCCAGTATTTCCTTGATATACATACCTATAATTTACACATCCACAGCAGCTTTTCTCTTGTCTCAGAGGATGTGATGTTGCACCTTTTGTGAAATACCTGTATCCATGACCCCATCCCTTCCCACCTCTTTAGGGACCTGCCATTGTCAGAAAGGAAAAATTTCTCCTCTGCCCTCTTAGGTTTAGTCACCGGGGGCCTGCAAATTAAACTAACGAAAGACAGATTAGCAGGAGAAAAGGCACACAATTTTTTATGAATACTAATATGCACAGCAGTTCGCAGAAAAGAAGTGAACCTCAAAGAAGTGGTTAGAATTGGGGGCTTACATACGATTTTAACAAAGGAAAGAGGGTTTGGGCTTTAAATGACAATACATCACAGGGAAGTAACTAGAAAATATATAAAGGAACTAATGGAAGACAAGGATGATCTTAGTGAGGTCTGCTCATGCAGACTCCTCTCTGTGTTGTTGACTCTCCATCTCTGGTGATTACAGTTACTCTTTTCCTGGTGGTGGGGAGGGCACCTTCACAAAGCGAAATTTATGCCCTGGTTTTAAGCACATAAGGGGAGGGCGTAGAACTCTTCCTGCATCTGTTGATTTTCAGTTGCTTTCAGTTCAAAATAATCCTTATGCCAAAATGGCATATTTTGGGGTGGCATATTCTGATCCCCTTCATCACTATATCAAACACACTCTCCCTCTGTGATAGCTCCATTTCCTCTCCTAGTTGCTTTGTCCTCTCTTCCTGCAAACATGGTCAAATTTTTCTCATCTCTATGATCCTTCCACTGGCCCTTTCACATGCGTCCAAAATAATATTTATTGAGGGCTTACCAAGAGCAGGCACTGTCCTGGTGCTGAGGGCATTGTCAGTGAATAATACAGATGTAGTCTGTCTTCCTCCAGTGTATAGTCTAACATCTCCACTCCCTCTAGCTACCATCCAATTTCATTTCCTTCTCATCCAAACCTCAGAGTAATCTACTGTCCTGCTCTTTTTCCTACAATACCTTCTTTTTTTTTTTTTTTTT
>VBSM01003204.1:39644214-39664755 GCA_008086735.1 Cheirogaleus medius | reverse complement strand
CTATTGCTAGCTGCTTGAGGTATCTCCAGATTGTTTTCCACAAAGGCTGCACTAGGAGATCGTTTCTATATATGGTGTGAGGTAGAGGTCCAAATCACTCTTTTGCATGTGGACATTCAGTTGTCCCAGCACTATTTCTCCATTGAATGGTCTTGGAACTCTTGTAGAACATTTATTGGCCATGCATGTATGGTTTATTTCTGGACACTCAATTCTATTCCGTTGATAAATATGTCTATACTTACACCAGCATGAGGCTGTTTTGATTACTGTAGTTTTATATTAATAAGTTTTTAAATTGGGAAGTGTGAGTCCTCTTTGTTCTTACTTTAATAATTTAAAAGCATGTGTACATCTTCTAAAATAATTTTTAAAGCAATATGTGTTTATTTTATTCAACTTAAAAAATTACCTAAGAATTTAAGACAAAAAATGAAAGAAAAAGGCTTATCATTCATTGTCAACCCACTGTTAACGTTCTGAAGCATTTCCTTCCAGTTTTACAAAGGTGTCTGTATGTCCATACATAAGTACATATATTCATATTTATGGAAATGGAAATACATAGCTTTATCTTTTGCTTTTTTCCACATAGCATTATAGTATGAGTAATTTTACATGTTAGGTGTTTTGTTTTATTTTGTTTTGTTTCAGACAGGGTCTCACTGTGCCCAGGCTAGAGCGCAGTGGCGTCATAATAGCTCACTACAGCCTCAAACTCTTGGACTCAAGTGATCCTCCTGCCTCAGCCTCTGGAGTAGCTGGGACTACAGGCATGCACCACCATGCCCAGCTAATTTTTCCTTTTTTTTTTTTTGTAGAGCTGGTTGGGGGTGGGTGGGGTCTTACCATCTTGCTCAGGCTGGTCTCGAACTCCTAGCTTCAAGTAATTTCTCCTGCCTCAGCCTCCCCAAGTGCTAAGATTACAGGTGTGAGCCACCACACCTGGCCATGTAATTAAATATCTTGGGAAATGTCATTTTGGCAGCTGCATTCTGTTATATGGATGTATAATTATTAGTCATTCCCCTACAGCTAGCCATATAGGCTATATCTAGTATAGTGTCATTAAGTGATGTAATAAACTTGCTTATATAAATCTTTTGTGCATCTCTAAAGTCTGTTTTAGGCTAGAAGCCTAGAAGTAGAATTACTAGATCAAAGAATATTTTACGGATTTTGACTTTTAGGGTTAAATTCCAGACAATTTCTAATAAAGTGTGAAAATTCCAAGTTATTTATGTATGGATGCAAATACCTTGTCTGTTTTATATGTAGCTAATTTTCTTCTCATTTTTTGTGTCTGCATTTAAGTTTTGACTTACAGAAGTTTCAGATTTTCCTTTAAATTAGATCTTCTAAGCTTTTAAATGTATTTTCTTTACCTGCTTTTAAGTTGGAATGTCCTTGTCCAAAAAGGGACCACAAAGATATTTGTCCTTCTCCATTTCCAAGTTTTACTTTGTTTTGATCTCACTCAGCCACCTGAAGTTTACTTTAGTGTTGTATCTTTAAGAAAGACCTAATTTGATTTTTTCATAACATTTTAGCTATACTATTTTATTTATTATGGTCTTAAAATGTAGATTTAGTAGAGCAGATTTTCTTGATTATACCGTCTTTTTTGTGATCTTTTTTTCACATTTAATGTGTATTTTTGCCTCCAGATGAATTTTATGAGCGTATTGTCAAATTTTTAAAAATACCATTGAGATTTGGATTGAGATTGCATTAGACCTATACATTAATTTGGCATCTTTACAATATTCATTTTCCCAACCAGGAACATCATATATCTCTCTATTTTTATGAATCACAGCCAGGTGTTGTGATTTTCTACATATGGCTCATGCATATAAACTTATCCCTCAAGTTTTGTGTGTCTTGTTAAAATTGTAAATAGGACCTTTTTGCTGTCTTTCCATTTAAAATATATTATCACTGATATGTAATAAATATTTAAATTTGTATTTTTGTCTCTAATCTGTACCTTGATAGTTTTTCAGTAGATGCTTTCGAGTTTTAAGGTTACATGATATTATTTGCATATGGTTGTTATGTTGTCTCTTCATTTCCAATAAATCTCTTTTCTTCTTCAAATATACTGGACTATTTAGAATTTTAAAGATGGTATTATATAACACTGAGGACAAAGGGGATCTTTATCTTATTCCTGTTGGTAATGAGACTGCCTCTAGTGCTTGCTTTGCCGTTAAGAAAATGGCTGGCTATTGGTTTAAGACAAATATTCTTCCTCATGTCAGGGAAGCATTTTTCTATTCCTGGTTTGCTAAGAGATTTTTTTAAAATAAAAAAATCAGAGTTGAACTTTATTACTGTCTTGTCATTATCCCTTGAAATAATCATACTTTTTAAATTCTTTCAACAACTGACATTATACATGTGTATAAATACATAAATATACATGTTTCCTCATATAAACCATCTTTATGATCGTGGGAAATATTTTATTTGGTTGTATTATAGTATAGCATTTATTTAATTTCCTGCTGGATTTTTTTTCTTGCTAGTATTTAGCATTTTTCATATCTATACTCCTAAGAAAGACTGGCCTGGCATTTTTGTTGTTGTTGTTATTTGATGTTATTTGTGTCACCTTTTGCTATTGTGGCTAGTCTGTCTTTATCAAAGGGAAGCATTGAGTCATTGTCCGTACCCTGAAACAGCTTGTATTCATTCAGTGCAGTTTCCCTCTCTCACTCCTCTGGCTCCCACTTTCCCCCCTCTTCCCCACAGCTCTGGTTAACTCCCCACACTCTCCACCAGCCTGTGTGTGACAGATGTCCACCACCAGAGAGCGTCCTCCTCAGGCAGTAAGGGACTGTCGGCCTCTATGATAATGGTGAGCTCTAGGGGAGATGGACAGAACATCTACAGAATCTGCAACATTCTCGAGACGGATGTGAGAGGCAGAAGACTGAGTGTAAGATCACATGGTATGAAACCAGACTGGATTCAAACTAGATGTGTCCCTATTTGTCTGTTACCTGGGCACGTTTTTTAACCTCTCAGTGCCTGTTTTCCTCATCTGTGAAAGAAAGATAATCATAGGGTTGTTGTGAGGATTAAGTGAGTCAACATAGGTAACAACTGAGAACAGTGTTGACGTACATCATGTACTGTTTATTCATGTTTATCATTGGGGGCAAGCTCTGAAGTAAATTGTCAACCTGCTCCTAACAGTGTACCTGTGGTAAACAGTTACCATTTACACTTACCTGTATTCTCCTCACTTTCATTTAATGATATTTCGTTTAATGATCTTTTTTCAGTTTTACTATCTTCACTAAGAATTTAGAATGTACAATGCCATGTGCAATATTGGATAATATGACCTCAATTGAAAAGTAAAGCCCAGTTTCCATGCAGACACATTCACATAAACATCTACTCATCATTTGGGGGCACATTTAAACCCCTCACCTGAACATATTTTGATAATGTTTAGCTGAAGCTTATTTTCTGTAAAGATAATACAATGTCTAAGCACGCGTCTCCCCCAGAAACTCTATCGTACAAGGTCTACCCCTTGCTTTGTTCCTTCAGCCGCCATCTTTGTTGCTTAGCAGACGAGAGGCTCCGAGCCTCACTGGCAATTCACATTACAGAAAGCACATCTATTATTTATATGGAATTTGAATTGAATGCGATAGGAGGAAATCGTTTTTCAAAGTGACCAAGAGAGAGGAAAAGGGTTAAGGAGACTCTTGACGTAAGACACAAGTTAAAAGCAGGAATATAAAACATGACCTTCCTGTCCCAAGAATGCTATGAGTGGGTTGTTAAGCTCCTTCGACACACCTTGGTTCATCTGCTTCTCCTCATACACGTTTGCATGTTTGTCCTTCCCCAAGCAGCTAAAAAAAAAAAAAAGTCGGATGATTCGGGCTGTTTCCATTGTTTCATGAGCAACCATCCAGTCTGAAAGACTAGGCTAAGAATTCCGAAACTGGAAAATTTATTGTTTCACTCAAAAATTTTATTAGCCATCTCCCTAAGTATGAAATTGCTTCAGGGAGTTTTATTTCTTCTGCTAGTTTATCCCTAAGTATTTGAGTCCGTGATTTTTCAAGGGAGCCAAGAGAGCTCTTAACAAATTGCAGGGACTTCCTATGATGCTTTAAAAAGAAGCAGCCATTTACTGTTCTTCCCTGATTTGGAGAAATTCAATAAAATCATTTTATGCACCCTATTTATTTTCCTAGACACTTAAATTTTTCATGCCTGGCATGCTCAATAATTCAAGTAGACTTTAAAATGGCCAGGTTTTACTTTCCAAGGATTATCCTCAGGGACTGAGGGTTTAAAAGAATGACAGCCATGAAAAATCCCAGGCCTCCCTCCAGCTGTGCACACTGAACTATCTCTACCAAAAGTAACTTCTGCCTGCTCCACGGGAGGCATCTACTAGCATCCTAACCGTCATTATAAATCACAGCACATCTCACAGCTGACTTTAGAGCAATGGGGCCATCTAGATTCCAAATACGGAAGTACCGAATAGAAAAAGTACCACTGGGATTCATTTCTAGAGGCTTCTGGAGATCTGCGTATTGAGAGGGTAAAAAGAGAAGCTTGTCCATGTCCGAGTCCCTTTAGCAAGTGATCAGAGACAACTCAACTGTCTAATGACTTTCTTCCATAAAACACATTCAACGCTAGTGTTAAAATATTTATAAATATTTAAATTAAGTATTTTAAATATTAACAATTGTATTTTATGAGTGTTGGCCTAAAGACAAATATATTCCTGTTATATATTAAAATATTTTATTCAACCTAAAAGTTATTTTTCTTCTTTTGATTTTAAAAGAAAGGAAAACATTTTTGTGGGACCCTATAAGTGCTGTGACCCTATGCACTGTGCCTAGTGGATAAATTGGCACTGCTGGTACACACCAGGGAAATCAGGGGTTTATAAAGCCTGGAAGTCCTCCTTCCCTTATATTTTTAGAAGGTACTGAAAGGTGTCCAAGCATGCTGAAGGACTTACCACATTTCTTAGCGTTTCATGCATTTATTTCGTATTTTAATATTTCTTTTAATGCATTATATAATAGATGACACATTTAACACAGTACTGTAGTTCTCTGTTCCCCAAAACTCTTCACTGAATTGACAATACTTTAAAAATATGCATCATCTTAGAGTGCAGGAGGTATGGTACCCTAGACATGATGAGGACAAATGGCCACTCCTGTCGAAACCTTCCTGGACCTGGCTCTCTCCCCTCCCTATCTACCCAGGCACACATCAAGAGGCAGGTTCTTTGCCCTTTATTACCCCACCTTGGAAGCCACACAGCATCACTTTTGTTGTCCTCTTGGTTGCAGCAGTCACAAGTTCACTCCATTCACGGAGGAATGACAAGGTCACATTGTAGAACACACGGGACAGGGGATATTGTTGTGGCCACCTTTGGAGAATGCAATCCGCCAAAAGTTCCCCCACAGAGACAAATAAATAGAGGGTTGGGATCATTTCTAAAGGGAAGTGGACAGCAAGGGTGATGAACAAAGACAAATGACGATTTTGCTCCTTCAGCTGTGCCACCATCATCCCGTGAGGGAGAGGAGCAGGTGGCTGTATCTTTTCTTTAAGGAACAGGAAGACATATCCAGTTTGTTCAAGCAAAGGGGGTTATTGCTGAGCTATTCGCAGATGAATGGGGAAAACAGAAATGACAGAGCATGGCCAGGATGTCCTTCTCAGCCTGCTGAGATGTGGCAGCTCAGTTAGCTTCTGGCATCAGTTGTTCCCTTCTTGAGAGCTCTGCCATGTCCCTGCTTTCTGGAGAGTCCACCACCCCCTTCTTTTGCAGTTGCCATTTGCCTGGCTCCCTGCTTCTCCACGGTTCATGGATTCTATCCCCTGTGGTTTCTAGCATGTTGTCTTGGCCAGGTTTCCATCATTGATCTAGTCAGCTGTGTCCTTGGGGGGCTCAGTGCTTCTAGACATCTTCCCAACAGAAGATGCTGAGGGTGTTAACTTTGATTTTATTGGTGATCTTAGAGCACCTAGGAGGAGGGTGGGAGAGGGAGTAACTAAACCATCTTTGCTTATTTCAAGGGTCGTGCCATAGAAGACTCTATTAGCACCCTGTTTGGGACTCAAATTTTCATTTTATTTTATTTTAATGAAGGGGGAAGGGAGGTTCAATTTTCTTTTCTGGGGAGGGGACTGAAATTTTAGAAGATGGATTTGCCAGAGCCAATATTAAATGCTACTGTGGATGTAATCACTGCCTTAGAAAGGAGTTCTTTTCCCAGCTGACTCCTCCTCAAGGGCCAACAAGGATCCCATGTCATGTGGTTCAATATAAACACCTTTCATTACCTGCAGAAATTAATTTCCTAAGGTTGGGTCCAAGGTGAATAAATAGGGAGAAAAGAAGACTGAATCTCTGAGGGTAAAACACAAAACAAAGAGAAATAACTTCATCAAAGCAACCCCCAAACTCCCTAGCATCTTCCTGCTCTCCTGTCTCTGTGAGAGTCTATTGTTTGCCCTATAATTGCTATCCTTGAACTCATTTGGCCCTTACAGCAAAGTATCAGGCCTTTGAATGCAGTGCAGACAGAGCCAACCCAGCTTTTCTGACTGTTCCAGGCTCATGCAACTGAAAGTCAGGCTTCAAGTGGAGTCAATTCCGTGGGGTCTTTGGCCTCAGATAAGACAGCACGTCAAACTGGAAATTTCTGTAGCATCCTCAGACCCTTAGTCCCCAGTACCAAAGCCAAGCACAGCTTGCCTCACATAAAGGCGCATGCATTATCACCCCCAGCGTGACCAGTGACCCCAGAGACCTGCACGAATGTGATATGGAACAAACATCAGACTTCCTCTGTAAGGACAGGTCTAGGCTGCACCTTCATCTGCTCATCAGTCAAAGATATATACATTCATAGTGACCAAGAAAAGAATGCAGAGGAATCCAGAATGCAGAGGAACTGCTGCTTAGATCTACAATGTTTGCTCACCTTGTATATACAGACATCGAGAAGTGGAATTTTGAGAGGCTGTATTTACTTGATCTTTTTATCATCTCTTAGAATCTAGTTCATGTGAAAATTTTTGATATAGGCATGTATAATCATTTAGGGTATACACACACAATTCTAAAAGTGCAACTCCTTACGTACATACGTGTTTTATTCCTAACACATTAATTCTTGCTGCTACAAAGCTCTACATTTTATAATATTAATCAGGGAACACTAGTACCAAGATTTGATCATAGGGAACCTCAAATATTTCATATGTGAGAATGGGGAAAATCTTCAGGGAAAAAAATTAGCCAGAACCAGTATGTATTTTTCAAAGGAAGGAGAATTATTAGAGGAGGATAAAACCTGGGGTTCCCCTACTAGGGAGTGAATTCTGGCCAATGAATCCACCGTGGCATCGTCCCTGCCCTTTCCTCTTCAGAACTTAGGGAATGTTTGGCTGCTGGATATATCATAAAACGGAAGTAACAAATAGTCTTTATTAATAAAGAACTGACTTTTCCTGACAGAGATTGTAATCATGGGCTACACACGTGAATCCTTTTAAAGACATTGCTAGGGGTGGGGAATTTCCAAGCGCAACCTCCGTTAACCTGCACATTGAGCAAGACACACATCTGTTATTTAATTGCACAGCATTTCGAATCAAAACAGACAAGTCCTTTCACGGAGAGGGGCCTACTTTCCTGGTGGTGTTTTACCCTTTGTATTGTATAGAGCACGTCTCCTCTTCGGCTCAGAAAGTAGAGAGCTCACCGTCAAGATCGCCCGCAGCAGTCTCTGTTGCAGTCACCCATCGCGGCCACTAGATGGCGGGAGAGGACTGAGTTGGGGCCCGGGCGGCGCTTCCTTCCACCCTGCGGAGGGAGGAACACTTTTGTTTCTCTGCTTTTTCTTTCTGCCCCTTTGTTTGACTTCACCATTTTCTGTCTCCCTTTCTCTCCGCTGTAGTGACGTGGCTCACCTTTCCTTCTGCACCTCCGTTCCAGGAAAGCCCTGTCTCCAGCCCTAGGAGCTGGAATCACACAGAGCTCTTGCGCGGACCGGGTCTCTCCCGCGCCAGCCGCCCCGCGGCCGAGCGCAGCGTTCGCTCCCATCCTCCGCGGGTCTTTGCAAATGTCATCGGTCCGTGGCCAGGTAGTCGCAGCTCACGGTGGGCCTACTGCTCTGCTGCGCGTAACTTGGGCGTAGAGCTGTTTATACAGGTATTACCACCATCATCACCAACACCACCAGCAACGACAACAAAAAGCAACTTCGGACTATGTGAATCAGAATATTATAGTCTTGTGATGCTGGGAATAAGAGAAAAAGAAGATTCCCGTGAGAGGACGGAGACCAGATTGGGCCCCAGACCTGCTGTCTCTCCACGCTGTACTGGAATTGGCACTCCACTGTAGGGACCCAGGAAAGAACGCAGAGGGCCCTGCTGTGACAGCTGATTCTAAGAGACATTCTAAAGAGCACATGAGCTTTATTTTTTTTAATGAGTTAATAATCTGGGAGACCAAACCAGGCCTGCAGAGGCTGAGGGAAGAGCCCCTGCCAGACCTTTGTCACCTCCCAGTGGAGAGCATAGGAAAAGGATTCCCAGAATCACGGGTGGCAGAGGGAAACGCGGACCCCCAGGCCTCTTATGGGGCAATTAGAGATCTATGTTCCCCTTGAAGTAGAGGGGTAACTCTCACAAATGTCAATGGGATTTAACAAGAGAGAGGGAAACTCCACACCAGCAGGAGAGACACAGAGTTCTGCTTCTTCCGGGCAGACTTTGCCAGAGCATATGGGAAGCCTGGAGTCAGAAAGGACCTTAGCAGGCGACCCTCATCAGCACCTCCACCCATGAGGGATGCCCCACACATGGTCGCCCAGCCCCTCCTACGAACCTCCGGCAGAGAGGGTCCCTGTGCTTCAGGCTAGAAAATTCCCTGTGCAGTCTATCCGAAGGCTTAGGCTCACTTGCCTGGGTTTACAGCCCATCTCTGCCAAGTTTCCAGCTAAGTCTAGTTTCCTCCTCTATAAAATGGAGATGATAATGGTGCTTACTTCCTCTGAAGATCAAATGGAATAATGAAAGTTAAGTGCTTGACAAAATATCTGGCCCATATGAAGTGCATCTAAATGATAATTATTATGTTACTATTAATGTTATTACTATTCATTTGAGTCTAGTGTTGACACCTTACCCGTATGAAGCAGAATCAAGCTCTAAGGAAACACACCTCAGTGCCATGCTGGAAACATTTCTTGATGAAAGCATAAGTAGCTATACAATGAAAATCTCCCCCCAACACACACATATTTAGGGTAAATTAGACCAGGATGGGCCAAGTTTCTCATGTCGTCTCTTTTCCTCAGTGGGAGCAGTGTGATTTATGGCTCTGAGGGGAGAGCTGACCAAACACAGTTGTTTCAGCTGACCTTCCCTGGGAGTTTTCGGGTTGATGTGAAATCCAATGGGGTGTGAACTCAAACCCAAGAATATCTTCTGAAAATCCAATGCACTGAGCTCAGTAAGGGACCAAACCCAATCCAACCCAACCTCCCTCTTGCTTGGTGCTCCTAGAGCTCACAAAGAGCCTGCCACTTCTGAGCTGGACTGCTCGGGAGGGTCTGCTGCACCTGGCCGGGGGCCACAGGGGCACTGGGCCACTGTTTTCTAGGCAGCAGAGAGGAGGTCCAGGTCCCCTGGAGCTGGCCCCATGCCAGTGCCCTCAGAAGCCAGGCAGCTTTTGTCCTGGGGACTCCTAGGGGCTGGTTACACAGGGAAAGTGAGGCTTTGCTGAAAGACACTCAGAAAACCCCGTCATGTTTTCCTCCCACCACCAGGAAGCAGGTTCTAGGTCTTTCCAAACGTTTGAGAACTTCTAAACTAAAAAGCTGCTGCACACTGAGAGTTTGGGCTAGGGCTTGGAGATGCTAGAACCTTTTCTCTTAAAAGGGAATGTTAGTGTCTCTCTGTAACAGTATGGTTTCCAGGAGATTCTGAAATGCCATATTTAACACAGAGCTAGAGTCTAACAAGATGGAGGGAGAGGTTTCTGGGTAGGGGTTAAGTACATGGGCTTTGGAGCCAGGCAGAGCTGGGTTCAAGTCCCAGCTCATATTCTGAATAGCTGGGTGACCTTGAGAAAGCCACCTGATCCCTCTGAGGTTCTCTTTATTCCATTTCTCTCCACCCACTCTTCATCTTATCTGTCTAGCCCAACGTTTTTTGTAGTTCATGTTCCATTCAGAAGAAAAGATCAGTGAGAGCTGGAAGTTATAATTATAATCATCCAAATTAATTGAGCACAGTGCTCAGCACTTTATATTAATTTTGTTTAATCCTCAGAACACTTTTATAAGGTAGGTATTACTATGATTCACATTTTACCAGTGAGGAAATAGAAATTTAGGGAGGTTGCCAAAGGCTTAGAATGGTATTTACTGGTTATGTCTGGTTATGTTAGCCCTTAGTTTAAAATCCTGCCATAGATTTATCATCAGGATACAATAAAATTCTTTAACATAGCACATAGGACCCATCATGGAGCAGCACTTCATGATTTGGCAGTTAACCAGTGTCCTCACTTCCTGACTTGCAGCCTACCCTCTGGCCATGCTGAGCTGTCCAGCCTTGCCTAATCAACTGAGGTGTTCATGTACCTCCAAGGCTCTGCACATACTCTTTTCCTATTCCTTCCTCTCCTTCTCTACCTGGCTAATTCTGACTATCCTTCAAGATATGGCTTGGGTGTTCTTTTGTCTGGAGAGTAACCCTTAGGCCCCCAACAGTTAGGAATAAATGAATGCCCTTCCAGGTGATCTCATAGTTTCAGGGTCTGCCTCTGGCAAGAGTGATAAATGTCTGCTCACTGATTTGCCCCCACACCTAGGCAGTAGCAACTTGGTGTCAGGTGATACGTCTTTTGCTTTTGTATCCTCAAATCTTAGCACAGTCTTTGGCACATAATAGGTGATCAATAAATACTTGTTGAGTGAATAACTACATTTTAAAAAGATATAGAAATGATTGGAAGGCAGATTTGGGCTCTAGTTAAAGAATTTTCTAGATATAAGATCATATCATCAGCAAAAAGTGATAGTTTGACCTCCTTTTTCTGTATTTGGATACCTTTATTTCTTTCCTTTGCCTGATTGCTCTAGCTAGAACTTCCAGCACTACGTTGAATAGAAGTGGTGGTCGTGGGCACCCTTGTCTTGTTCCAGTTCTTAATGGGAGTGTTTTCAACTTTTCCACATTCATGACGATGTTGGCTGTGGGTTTGTCATATATGGCTTTAATAATCTTGAGATATATTCCATCTATGCTTAGTTTCTCAGGAGTTTTTATTAGGAAAGGGTGCTGAATTTTGTTGCATGCTTTTTCTGCATCTATTGAGATAATCAGATGGTCTTTGTTTTTGCTTCTGTTTATGCAGTGGATCACATTTATTGATTTGCATATGTTGAACTATCTTTGCATCTTTGGGATGCCCGCTTGGTCATGGTGGATTATTTTTTTGATGTGCTCTTGAATTTGGGTTGCTAGTATTTTATTGAAGATTTTTGCATCTATATTCATAAGGCATATTGGTCTGTAGTTTTCCTTTTTGTTGTGTCCTTTCCTGGCTTTGGTATCAAGGTGATATTGGTTTCATAGAATGAGTTGGGGAGGATTCCGTCCTTCTTAATATTATGGAATAATTTCCACAGTATGGGTATCAGCTCTTCTTTGTATGTCTGGTAAAATTCAGCTGTGAATCCATCTGGTCTGGGGCTTTGTTTTAGTTGGAAGATTTTTCATTACTGCTTCAATCTTGTTGCTCATTATTGGTCTGTTCAGGAGTTCTATTTCTTCCTGAGTCTTGGAAGGTTGTGTGTTTCCAGGAATTTGTCTATTTCTTCTACATTTTTGAGTTTATGTGTGTAGAGATTTTCATAGTATTCATAGATGATATTTTGTATTTCTGTGGTATCAGTTATAGTATCTTCATTTTCATTTCTGATTGAGCTTATTTGGGTCCTTGCTCTTCTGCTCCTGGCTAATCTAGCAAGAGGTCTATTAATTTTGTTTATCTTGTCAAAGAACCAACTTTTTGTTTCACTGATCCTTTATATTATTTTGTTTTGTTTTTCATTACATTTAGTTCTGCTTTAACCTTAGTTATCTCTTTTCTTCTGCTGGTTTTGGGTTTGGTTTGCTCTTCCTTTTCTAGTTCCTTGAGACATGTCATTAGATTGTTAATTTATGATCTCTCTGTCTTTTTGATGTATGCATTTAAGTCTACATTAAATTTTGATGTAGGCATTTAAGGCTCCATTTGAATTTTTCCTTTAGGACTGCTTTTGCTGAATCTCATATGTTTCAGTAGCTTCTATCCTCTTTGTCATTCAGTTCAAGGAAACTTTTGATTTCCATCTTAATTTCATTATTGATTCAATAATCATTCAGTAGCATGTTGTTTAATTTTCATGACTTTGTGTAGAATTGAGTATTTCTCTTGGAGTTGATTTCTAGCTTTATTCCACTGTGATATGAGAAGATACATGATATGATTTTGACTTTTACGAACTTGTTGAGACATGTTTTGTGGCCTAAGATATGATCAATCTTGGAGAATGTTCCATGTCCTGATGAGAAGAATATATATTCAGTAAATGTTCTGGAAATGTCTGTTAGGTCCATTTGTTCTAGAGTCCCATTTAAGTCCAAAGTTTCTTTATTTTCTGCTTGGATGATCTGTCCAGCTGTCAGTGGGGTGCTGAAGTCCCTGATTCAGACTGTTCATGCTGATTGATAGAATGGATATGGGGATGACGTTCTGTTCATCCTGTTGGGTATACCTTATTGCTTTGTTTTACCTCTTATGCTATTGTTTTATATAATCACTGATGCCCACACTTTTCAGATGAGGTAGCTGAGCACAGAGAGGTTAAGAAACTTACACAAGAATACAGAGCTACTAATGGTAGAGCTACCAAGGCAGTCTGACTTCAGAGTTCATGTTCTTCACCATTAGGAGGGACCACTGAGGTACTAACAGGCATTGGTGAGGAGAGGTTGTGGTTAGCACCTGTACTGGGAAAATGCTGTGTTCAGTAATATCCCATTATTAGGGGTTCTGGGAGTCCTGCGATGAAATATTGCTCACATTATCATTTATCATTCCCCACTCAATTGGCCACACCACCTTTTTGGGTGTGGTGACGCCTGTTAACATGTCTCAGGTCACTGGAGTTAACAAGGGGCACAGTTGAGGAAATGCAGTCCTATAAGGGAGCTGGTAGCCCCCTAGACTCTTTCCAGATCATCCTGCTACATTGATTCCAACTGATGTTCTGAAAACAACACTTTTATCATGTCGTTTCCCTTCTCAAAACTTGTCAACAGGCCCCCCCAGCCCCAAGGTTAACTCCAAATTCCTCAGCCTGGGACTGAAGAGAGCTCTTTTCACTGCCTTTACCCTGGATTCTCACCAATGCAGTCTCGGGCAATGGATGCCCTTGACCTTGAGCAAGCCATCATGGTCCTCATCTTGGAAATGTTGATAGATTCTGCCAAATTAGTCTTAAATTGGCTAACGGCAATGACTTTTGAAAACTTACACAGTCACGTGCCATATAACGATGTTTGGTCAACAGTGGACTGTGGTCCCATAAGATAATTGAGCTGAAAAAAATCCTATCACCTAGTGATGTCATAATGTTATAGTGCAGAGCATTATTCATGTGTCTGTGGTGATGCTGGTGTAAACAAACCTACTGTGCTGCCCGTCGTATAAAAGTAAAGCACATGCAATTGTGTATAGTACGTAATACTTGATAATGCTAACAAATGACTATGTTACTGGTTTATGTATTTACTATGCTATACTTTTAATTGTTATTTTAGAGTGCACTCCTTCTACTTATATATAAAAAAAGTTAAAACAGTTTATAAAACAGCCTCAGGCAGGTCCTTCAGGAGGTATCCAGAAGAAGGCATTGTTATCACAGGAGATGACATCTCCTTGCGTGTTATTGCCCCTGAAGACCTTCCAGTGGGACAAGATGTGGAGGTGGAGACAGTGATATTGATGACTCTGACCCTGTGTAGGCCTAGACTTATGTGTGTGTTTGCATCTTAGTTTTCAACAGCAAAGCCTAAAAAGTAAAAAAATAAAAATAAAAAAGTTTTGAAAATATAAAAAAAGCTTATAGAATAAGAATATAAAGAAAAATATTTTTGTACAGCTGCAAAATGTGTTTGCATTTTAAGCTAAGTGATATCATGAAAGTAAAAAAGTTAAAAAAGTTAAAGTTTATGAAGTAAAGAAGTTACAGTAAGCTAAGATTAATTTATTATTGAAGAAACAAATTTTTTATAAATTTGGTGTAGCCTAAGTGCTCAGTGTTTATAAAGTCTACGGTAGTGTACAGTATTGTGCTAGGCCTTCACATGCACTCACCACTCACCCACTGACTCACCCAGAGCAACTTCCAGTCCTGCAAGCTCTATTTATGGTAACTGCCCTAAACATGGGTACCATTTTTTATCTTTTATATTGCATTTTTACTGTACCTTTTCCATGTTTGGATGTGTTTAGATACACAAATAGTCACCATTGTGTTACAGTTGCCTACAGTATTCAGTATAGTAACATGCTGTACAGGTTTGTAGCCTAGGAGTAATGGGCTATCCCATATAGTCTTAGGTGTATAGTAGGCTACACCATCTAGATTTTCGCAAATACACTCTGTGATGCTCACATAATGATGAAATCGCCTAAGGATGCATTTCTCAGGATGTGTCTCTATCATGAAGTGACCCATGACTGTACATCATGTGCTGCCACCAGAGTTTTCTCAGGGACCACCTGGCTCATCTCTTTTAGGACAAGATTTGAGAATGTGTGGGAAGGCATGGATTCTCCTGGGGAGGGGAGTGCACATATAGATATATTAACTAAATGAATATCAGGAAGGTTCACAGATCCCCTGAAGACCACTCATGGACTCCAGGCCCTGATAAAGTCCAACTTTCTCATTCATAGCTAGGAAACAGGGTGCCAGAGACTTTATGTCCACATTCAGATAGCTTGAGAGTGGTCAAGCTGAGATTTGCACCCAGGTCCTCTGACTCTTTAAGCTTGTGTCTATTTTTATGGTTTCTGATGAGGAAAACTTTATTAATTTTACTGCATACCACAATAGGTCAAGCGTGAACTGCTTATCCCTTGTACTTCAATATGGGATTGGTTTTAGCAGAATTCATTAAATTCATGTGACACTAGTGCTGACCAACAGTGATTGACACTTTTCAAGAAAAGACATTAAAAAATAATGATGACCGCAGAATGCTAATTAACAGGGCAGGAAGCAAAAATTCATTAAACAAAAAATAAAAGCACTCTGCAATTGAGAAAGAATGACAACATCAATAGCCAAAACCAACACTAACAGACACAAGACCATCCTTCCAGCCAAGTAAGATAATCAAAAGATGTGTGAAGTCAGGCTGTAGTGTTGATCGGTCGGGCATTCAAATTGAGACCCACACATTATTGAAGAGAAAGTTCACAGGAAAAGCAATTACAATTGAGAATCAAGAGGACCGAGAAGTCGAAAACTCATGTAACTTCCACATTCAATAATGTAATTTAAAAATGGATTTTTTTCACAATTACAACATATAAGATAATATATTTAATACATAAAATAAGAGAAAAACAGCAATTCTTTCTCATCAGGCAAAAATCTATTTAGAATGTTAAGGATATCTATTTATTCTCAATATCTTTCTTGTTCTAATTAAAGCATACAAACACTATACTCACATAGATAATTTATTCACTTACCAAAAAGGAGATGTAGACAACAGAAAATCTAAATTGACTAAGAAATCTATTGTTAAAATTTTAGATTGAAATTACAGACAAAAATGGTACATGTCGCCTTCAAATTAGGGTGACCAACCATTTTGGTTTTTCCAGGACTGTCTCATATTTAGCATGAAAAGTCCCACAATCCAGATTATCCCTCAGTCCCAGGCCAACCAAGACAGTTGGTCACCCTCCCTCAAACAACAACATTAACAACAACCAGGATAGTTATGTCCTCTAAATTCTCTCAATATATACAATTTCTATATAGTAGCAATGAATTCATGGAATAAAGAAATAAAAAAATTAAGTTGACTATTTCACATTATAGATCAAACTGGTTTTTTGTTTTTTTAGTTTCGAGATTTAGCTTTTTTCATTATGTAGAAAGAGAATCAGTTTTGTTAATTTAGGAGGGAAAAAACAATCATTATGTATCAGCCATCATGGTGAACAACTGAAATTTCTCATGTATTCACATTCCACAAATCTCACAGCCCCATTAAACACAAGAATATAGAAATAAATACTAGAATAAATTCATTTGGTAAGACTCTAAAAAATATTACTGAGCACAGGAGAAAAGGGAAACCATTTAAACAGTCAAAGCTATCAGGAAAATATTTTTGTTCTGAAATGGTCATTGTTTCTTTTTCTTAGATGAGAGGGTGTTGTGTAGAGATGAAAACTTGGGAAGGATTGTCAGAATTCCTGGTAAGTATTTTTTAACTGTCACTAATTCACTGCTGAATAACCTCGGACAAATTTTGTAAGCCAATTTTGTTTCACATGGATCTTCTGCAAAATTTAGCTTGTAGCAATACTGTGAACCTGAATTAATAATTGTATGCATCTGCTCATGAAGGAGATATAGGCAAAAAAAGAAGGTGGGGAAATATATATTAAAATGACATATTACATTCCTTTATGATTGATGGCAAGATTTAATGTCTGTTATGATTGTTTCCCTTTTTATTGTATGGATGGCTTAGGTCATGAGAATTTACCCAAGTCCACCCCTCTGGTATGTGGAAGAAGAGGGCTAATACTCAGAACTTCTGACGTCTGGTCTGGTATTCTTTTTAGTTTTCGACTCTTTCCACTGTGGTTCAGACTTTTTGAGGCCTTGAGAATCTGATGACAGCTATATAACCCTTTCCTTGAAAAAATATACACGTGCACAGGTTTGCCCTTCTCAGTTACAGGATCTGGGACAAGAGTCCACATGGAGGCCCATATACTGTATGCCAGAGGTTTGCCCTCATCCCACCCAGTCCTACTGTGCCCATAATATTCTCAGGTTCTCCTGTCATCACTGGTATCACCCTTTTAAGCTCTTTAAAAGAACCTAAGGCTGGAAGACCAGGTTCAAATTTAGAATTATTGGACTTTTGGAATTTCTTGCTGGAAAGTAGTGGCCTTCCATCCCTGGACTTGGGGAAGAGGCTTGTGCTCTTCAGGCAGAGAATTCCTGGATTCTAGGAGCAGAATCATGGGCCAAAAAAAGAGGGAGCAGGCTTAGGGTGGGCACTTTCCTGTGGCCTCCTGGTTACCATGTCCTGTTGAGAGGGGGACAGCCAGAGCAGGGCACTGTATGGGAGCCCTATTTGCCTGATCTAAAAACAATATTGTATGTGCACATACTCAATTCTATATACAGTTGCTGAGATTCACAACTGTTCTATATCTCTTCCATAGATCCCAGTTTAGGAACTTCTGATGTCATTACTTAAGAAAAACAGTCAATTCCATTTGTATTGCTCTTAATAGAATATAAAATCTTTCACACTTAAAGGCTCATAATCTCACTCATTTGATTCTTATTTTCATTCATCTATTCAATTCGTTCATCCACTTGTCAAAGAATGTGCCAGGGGCTGGGCTATCAACTGGGGAGGTAAAAACAGTTCCTTTCAAAAGGTTCCACAGAGTTACACAGGACCAAGCAATTCTCCTAAGTGTAGATTCAAAAGAAATAAAACATATGTTCACTTAAGAACTTGTACACGAATCTTCCCAGCATTATTTATAATAGCTCAAAAGTAGAAACAGCCCAAATGTTCATCACCTGGTGAAGGGATAAACAAATGTGGTATATCCATAGAATAATATGGAATATCATCTAACAATAAAAAGGAATAAAGTACTGATACATGCTACAATGTGAATAAACCTTGAAAATATGCTAAGTGAAAGAAGCAGGCACAAAAAGCCATATATAGTATGATTCCATTTATATGAGACGCCCATAGAGACAGAAAGATTAGCGGTTGCCACCAGTGCTCTGGGAGGGAGGAATGGGGAGTGACTGCTAGTGGGTACAGGTGTTTCTTTTTTGGGGTGACGAAAACATTCTGGACTTAGTTGTGATGGTAGCACACACATAATACACTAAATATACTATACATCCTGAATATACTAAAAACCACTGAATGGCACACTTTGAAAAGGTGAATTTTACACTATTTAAATTATACCTTAAAAAAAAGTTTTAAAACAAAGCAAATTTTAAGTACAAAACAAAACTGATCCTGTTCTTGCTTTTGTGAAATCTACAGTCTGGCTCTACTCGAGGTCTCTGCATTTATTAGGGCAGGTTCCAAGACAGGTGGTCAGGCCCTAAAGCAGACCCATCATTTTATCCCCCCCAGCTCCTGGCTTGCCAGTGAGGGACTTGGCAGGAAAAGAGCAGATAGGTGGCTTAGTCCCCCAGCATCGTTTTCCTCGGCGGCCTCTCCCGCCTGGGCACACTCTGTGCCCACGTGTGCGCGCCCCCGCCCCGCGCGCCCCCGCACCCCATCCCCCGCGCCCCTGGCGCCCGCCGCGGGGCTCGTTAGCCTACTGTGCTGCCTGCCGGGCGGTGTGCGCGGCGGAGGCCAAACAAGCAGCCGGCACATCCTGCCTAATTTAAGTGCTAATTTCCTTTGGGGGTTTCACTCAAGTGCAGCCCTGGGAAAATCGTGGCGAAGAGCTTTCTGAGAGGAAATGTTCGGAACCTGCGGCCTCAAGGCCACATATGGCCGTCCAGATCCCCAAGTGCGGGCCACCCCCGACCCCTGACCGAATCCGAAGTTGGGATTCGGGCTAAAGGCCGCACTCAAGGATCCAGAAGGCCACATGTGGCCCCCAGGCCGCAGGTTCCCACCCCTGCATCAGGCACTTTCCCTTTCGCTGGATGAGCGCCGCTGCAGAGGGTTCATTAACCGAGGGGGCGTCGCGCCAGGACGGGAGCGGCGCGCGCAGTTCTGGCTGCTTCTCCTCGAGGGAGAGGAGGAGGAGGCCGGGGAAGAGAAGATTTTAAATGTGGAGGCTTGGGGTGGAGGAGAGAGAGCTGGCCGCAATCTCATGGACACGAGATTTGGTCATTTTTGTGGCTCCAGAAATTTGTTTTCCTGATGATAAAGGAGAGAAGTGGGGTCTCTTTCTGCTTGGATCCATTACTCTTTTTTTTTTTTTTTTTTTTTTTGATGTAGCTGTTGGTTCCCCCGTTAGCCATGAGGATGAAGAGGGGACACGGTGGGGCGGAAAATATTCCTCAGTGTTGGGCCAAAGACCTCCTGTACTTGCATCACTTGGGTTGCTTGTAAAACTAGATCCCCACGCTGACCTACTACATTGGAAATGGGGGTGGAGGATAGGGGGGTTCTAGTGCAAGAATGTGTGTTCTTAACAGCCTTGCTGGATGATTATGAAGCAAACTCAAGTTTAAAAGCGTCTGGTGACCACGAAGTACTTGCTGCTGAAGAGTTCAGTTCTGGGCGGGCTATGGGAGTCCCAAGAGGATCAGAAGTAACTAAAATCCAAGAGTAAAAACACCGTTTAAGAGCAGCAGGGTTGAAAGGGACAGGGTAGAGAATACCAATTAATGTCTCATTCTATTTGAAAAAATTAGAAAAACAAAACCGCCCCCGTGGCCCCTCTCCCATTCTATCAGGACTCCACTTATTCACCCCGGGGTGCAAGCTCAGCCTGGGTGCAGGGTTAATTCTTGTCTGCTTAGCAGCCCTTGCGCATGTACTCAATACCCGCCTGTCTGTCCCGTGAGTGGCTGGTGCTGAATGGCACGAGAGGCTAAGTCCAGCTTACTGCGGTTGACGTCGTCGTTGCCAGAGCTGTTGTAAATGCTCTTCCCCCTTGTGTCTGGTATGTCCCCCAGTGCGAGGAGCTTATGGGAAGAGTTAAACCAAGTTAAACCATGGCAAGGTGTTCACAGAGATAGACGTGTAAATCCCACCCGTCTGAGTAAAGTCAGCCCAATCCATCATCCTGAGCCCTGGAAGCAACCTCCAGATGGGAAGCAACAGGAGACTCAGAAGACAAAGAACTTTGCTACAAGAAAAGGAGTATTTAATAAGTGCGTTAAAATTTTTAGAAAAGACAAACTTTGAAACCTAAGGCTTCAAGTAACCACAAAAAGTACTGAAAGGAATTCACCTGGGCATGAGGGTAGATGTCAGCAAGTCATGTTCAAGCATCAGTTAAACCCAGATGTTAAGTTTAATGGTAAATGAGGCTGACACAGTAATAAAACTTAGAGTTTAACCATGAAGTCTGAGGTCTCGCTAACCTGTGTTACCATCCTTTATTTTAGCTGGGACTCCATAACTATTCAGCTTTCTTTTTTTATTTCATTATATTATGGGGGTACAAATATTGTTAGGATTACA
>VBSM01003204.1:39625380-39644114 GCA_008086735.1 Cheirogaleus medius | reverse complement strand
ATTCTCGCTGGGGTCAGGTGGTATCTCATTGAACTATTCAGCTTTGTACACATCATAAAGACCTGGTGGCCTTATTGTTCTAGCATTTGTGTTGTTAATTGTTTTTACTTTTTAAAATAAAGCAGCTTACAGTAGTACAAGGGATTAAAAAGCTGGAACTGGGAGCCTTTCGATTATAAAGGTTTATATATTTTTCAAAGCTGCAAAGGTAAGAATAGTAGAAGAACTAAAAATAACAATATAAATATAAAACACTGGAGGCAGGGGAGGAAGCTTAAAATAAATGAGCTAAATCCTCCCCTTTTCATATTAAGGTGTCTAGAGATATTATCTCAAGTTGATAAATGGAGAAAAAGAGGTTAAGCCTCTTATCTAGATTTATGGAGGTAACTGCTAACAGAACCAAAAACAAACAGTTAAAAGAGGTTGAATCTGGGGATGAGATGGGCTGGAGGCAGAGAGCAAAGAGTACAGGCCGTTGCTATTCAGACTTAAATTCTTTGGTTCTCATTGATATGTTCCCACACATGTATATTACTTCAATGTTTTTTTTTTTTTTAAAGCAAGAAACAAAAAGTTAGGAGAAAGGAAAACATGGTAGGAACATAAAATTGAGTCAAGAATTAGGTTTAAAAACATGACCACATTGATTTGCACATTTGCTGCAGCTGGGCCACACATTTGGCTCTGACCTGTGCAAGAGCCATCAACCAGGGTAAAGGGCCCCCTGGTTGGCCCATTCATACTGGCCATAAGGTGAAAACAGACCAATTCTTTGGGAGAATTTTGGCTGCTCTTTGCTATGAAAATGTCAAAATGAAATTTCTTCAGGACGTTTTCCTAAAAAAGACATGGAGAGGTGATTAACATCCTCAACAAAGTCTTTGAAATGTGTAGAATGATGGTTTTCATGTTTTTTTTTTGTTTGTTTGTTTTTTTATCCTTAGGATGAATCTCAACCCAGATTGCTGGTGTTACACTAAAGTGCAGATTGAATAAATACTTCCATGGGAATGCAGCTCCTTCCTTGATCTAGGGATAGATTTTAGAATCTTTGGAAAAGTAGATGTAGTTTATAACAGAATCATTAGTTTTAATTTTAAATAATTAAAATTGAATTTCTCTCAGCTGAGCTATTGAAAATTATTAGGTGACAATGAGCTTGAAACTGTATTTTCTAATGAACAACTGGGTTATAGCTAATCAATGTTGTCTGTTGAAATAGATCTATGTACCCTAACAGCCAATCAAGCTGAGAGATATTTTGTTTATGATATTTGCGTCTATGCAAACATCAAGTACTGTTACAAACAGAACTTTATATACATTTATACACTTCCTGTCCCTCTCTGGACACCAAAGCTGTTGTGTTCTAATGCTGTCTTCAGGATGTATGTGGTAGAGACAGCTTCATAAATGAAATGTTGTATTTCTGTTATTTCAGCAATTAGATAACATTGAACAGAAACTTAAATTTAATTTTTATAGTAGAAAATTTAGTTTGCTTCTTAGGAAAGCAATATGTTTATTAAAAATGAAAATACATAAAAAGAAGAAAATAGAGTAGTTTATATTAATAGCGTTAACACTATTAACCATTTCGTCAGTTTCTTCTATACACGTATATAAAGATTAAAAACAGGGTTGATCTTTCTATGTCATTAGACATTCTTGCAAAAAATCTTTTTTAAAGTCTGCATAACCCATCATTTTGGTATTTGGGTTATTTAATCAATTGCCTACTGTTGGACATCCATTTTTTTAAAACATGATATAGGAACTCAGTTTTAAAGGTTGAATTGTTACTTTAACATATTATTTCTCAAAAGAAAAATCTGAGAAACCTGAAAGAAATTGTAAACAGGATAGACATATTTTAAGGTCCGATATGACTTATATGGACATGGTTTTAAGGCTACTTTTACTAACTTCTCAGTATTTTGACACTTCCTTTCCGTTTTGAAAGAGAAATTTCATGGTGATAAATAGAAGTGTGGCTTATTAAGGTGACTTAAATTATAGAATTGACTACTGACTCCAAAATAGTTTCATTCTGTTTCATATTTTTAATGTTATTAGTTAGGCAAGACACTAAAATTCACTTGGACTGACAAGTCTCCAGTTCTCTTTTCCTTATTTTAATACTTACTTGACTAGGAAATATGACTTCCCCTGGTTTGTTAATTCATTAGCACAGTGGTTCTTTAATTGCTGCATGGATCCTTGGTGTTTTGTAAGCTGAGATGACTGAAATGTTTTATTGCTAAAATTCAATAAAGTATGTATTTTCCGAGTTTCCAGAAAAAAAATAGTTACCAGATAGATTTTCTCATTTATAATTTTTTGCTCCACAAATTTTACTTAAAACTTTGGCATCTGCTACAGATTGTCTCCTTGACAATACTTACAAAAAAGCCAGACAAACCTAAGCAAAACAAAACTTTTATAAACAAGCAACAAACAAATGGTATTAGGAGATAAAAAAAACCTCAAGGAATCTGCTGTGTCTAGACTTACTTTTTTTTTCATAGATATAACTACTTATGGTAGATCATGTAGATAAATGGGTAGGTAGTATATGTCTTCTAGTAATCTTGTCTCTGGATTCTAGTTTATATAACAGAACTGAGTATATCAACAAATCCTGGTGTTCTGCGAAGGATATGGTGTCACCTAGAGGTTTGGACTCCTAAACCTGAGAACTACAGTTATGTGTTGCTTAATGACAGGGATATGTTCTGAGAAATACATAGTTCAGTGATTTTGTCATTGTGTGAACATCGTAAAATGTACTCACACAAACCTAAATGGTATAGCCTACTATACGCCAAGGCTCTATGGTATAGCCTATTGCTCCTAGGTTACAAACCTATATGGTATGTTACTGTACTGAATACTGTAGTCAATTGTAACACAATGGTAAGTATTTGCATATCTGAACATAGGAAAGTACAGTAAAACTATGGTAGAAGATTTTAAAAAATGGTAACCCTATATAGAACACTTACCACGAATGGAGCATGCAGGACTGGAAATTGCTCTGGGTGAGTGAGTGAGTGAGTGGTGAGTGAATGTGAAGGCCTAGGACATCACTGTACACTACTGTAGACTTTATAAACACTGTACACTTAGTCTACACTAAATTATGAAAAATAAAGTAATTGCACGACGATATTTCCACTGTTACAAAGTCCCTTGGAGATAGGAAGTTTTCAGCCCCATTATTATCTGATAGGACCATGCAGTCATATATGTGGTCTGTCGTTGACTGAAGTGTCGTTAAGCCATGCACGAGTGTAATGCTGTAGGTAGAACATAGGCTGCCAGCCCTTAGTGAGTTACACCTCTGCTAAAAATCATGACTTCTGCCAAAGCTCTTCTCCAGAAATCCCTGGCACTCTCGGATAAAATGCTCCAACTCACACAGAGTGTTTTGCAGTAGCACAGGCCTCCAACAGAGTTTTTCTCCACCCCAGGCTGTAACAACGGCACTTCAACTGATTGAACACTTCTGGGTACCAGCTATCTCACTGCTCATGACTCCCCCTGGGTGTTGCGGGATTGCTACCGTTCCTCTTGTACCCACAAGGAAGTGAAGGTGTAGAGGGTAAGAGACTCATCCAAGACTGCAAAGCTTTAAGTACCACTTTTGTTTTGTTTTCCTTTAGGGTTTTTCTCTGCACTGCTCCCAGCTCCTGTCTGACTGTAGTCGTAAGAGGCATCTGTTACCTTTTACATATGGGATTTCAGAAATAATACCTGACAGGAGAACACAAACAAGAGATTTTTGCTTACTATTAAGATATAAGCCCTGCTACCTGGCATTTTGTATAGAATTAATAGTCGAGGGGTACCTTTAAGGACAAGGGCAGGTGAGCTTTGGGCAGGTACCTTTAAGGGGTACCTTTGAGGGGTACCTTTAAGGACAAGGGCAGGTGAGTTTCTAGCACCTATTGGCTCTGCAATTTTGGAAAGGTTGTATGTTCTGGTTGGGTATCTATTTCCTCATTTACAAACTCAGGGGCTTGGACTAGATGAGTGCTCATGTCTCCCAGCCCCAACCTTTTCTGACACTAAGACCCTCACCTCACACCCCACTCTAAAGGGCATGTGGAACCTGCACATCCTACTGAGTTTTTCACAAGTGTCTCTGTGGACTTGCTACGTAGGTGGGTCTGTAGATTCAGCTCAGAAGCTTTGCTGACACCTGGCCATTCGTTCTACTCACACTCAAGGTGAAACATTAGAAAAAGGTGATTTTATTTGGGACAAGCCTTCTGGCCTGCAATGCCTGCTCCCAAGGGTGCCCTCTCAGTGCACAGTTCAAAGCGCTGCCTAATGCGCATGCTGATCCCAGTGTGGCTTTTTGTAAAGCCAAATGCCACTGACAAAAAAATGGGAAAGCCTCTCTCATTTTTATTGTGTTCCTGGCCATTCCAAGAGTCATTTCCTTTCCTTTCAGGGAGATAAAGAGACATATATTATGTGGGCAGAAGATGCTGTGTTCTGGTCAATAACGCAGGCCACAGAGGTCAATGGCTTTAAGCCAAGCCTGGCTGAAAGCTGCCATAAATTTTCAAAGGTTGGGGGAGGAAGATTTAGAGACTGATGTGCACTGGCTGAGAAGAGGGAAGACACTGGGCATAAATGGCACTCTAAAAAAGAACAGAGTATCAGTCCCATAAAATCCTACAACAGTCTATACAGGGTCCCTGGAATGGGGAGAATTTTGCCCACCCAAGTTTTACTATGGAGTAGAGACAAATAAAAAAAGATCTGAAAATAAATCTCTGAGGCCAGCCCGTCCCTTGAGACTGAAACTTGAAGCCTTCTTCTCTGATTTTCCAATTCATCAGCATCTTTAGTGCTGATGAGCTGACTCCAAGCTTGATGGCGCAGACCCAGAAAGCCTCCATTTTGTCTGGTCTTCACTTGTTTCTTTGTCTTTCTCAAAGCCTACTTTAGGAATCACGTTAGCATAGAAACATTATAGATTCAAACTCCCTTCCCCTGCCCCTCTCTTCCCCAAAGCACCTGCTTTTGAAGGCCACCAGATTTATCTGCCAGTTTTTGTAGAGGACTGGAAGTGTGTGCATGTGCATGTGTGTGCACGTGTGTGTGTGTGTGTGTGAGAGAGAGTTGTGGAAATGAGGGATGGCTTCACCTCTTCTAAACATGTCTGGGCTAGAACACACATCATGTAGCATTTATAATTCCACATTTACTAGAAGCACAAGATGAATAGTCTTTAAAAATAAAAGTGATTAAGGATATAATGCATGACAAGATATTGGATGAATATGCTTGCCATAAAGGTCTGTTTCCGTTCCATAAAACACAAGAATTCCATAAGAAAATATGAACAAGGAATCATCATTAGGACCTTTAATACCACAAGGGATACTTTATGGCTATGTGTATGTGTACATATATATGTTCATGTATACAATAAAGATAAAAGATAAAACACAACAATATAGGGATTTTAAACAAATAGTAATTACTTTGGGGGTTTAAAAAGTTTTACTTTACTTACTCTTTTATTTAGTACTCTAACTCTTCACTTTGGTTGGCATTTTGCAAGCCTTCACATAGTCCTGAATAATTTTCCAAGCCTTATGCATATTTTATCTTATTTTGTCAACTCTGAGAAACTGAAACTCAGTAAGAGTAAATTGTTCAATAATTTTCAGCTACAGAGCCTAGAAGAAATAATATTAAACCCTGACATTACATTTGTAAGTAGCTGAGTCCACGCTAAGCACACAACAAATATTAACTCATGACACTCCCAGTAAGTCTCAAAGATGCAGGTACTGTTGTCATTGCCACATTACAGATGAGGAAACCAAAGGTCAGGGAGGTTAAGTCATTTGCCCAAGGTCACATGGAGAATCAGTGTTTGACTTGGGATTTATGTCCAGGTGATATCAAGGCCACGTTTCCTCTAGGATGAATTTGAAAGGAAACCATATTTCAAATCACAATCCAGGCAGTGGGTACATTTATATCAACTGCAAAAGAAAATGGGAATTTCTTAGGGGAAAGACAAGGACAGCTTAACATGGTTAAACAGCACATTGGGTTCTTAATTTAACTTAGCTAACACAAACACCTTGTCACCTGAGTATTTAGAATTAAGAAGATATTTATAACCAGCTCTCCAAAAGTGTCCTAAGGGCCACTATTTATGTCGATGTGGTACCGTAGATGTCATGTGCCTCACAAAAAGTCCCTACTTACTCCCTAGGAGAACTTAGCATAAGGTGAAGCCCACTGTACAGTCCTAAGCAGGGCAGGGGAGCTTTGGATGTCTACGGTGAAGCCTGCAGGCACCAATGCACCAACAGAAACTTGAAGTTGTAAATAAAATTCACTGTCTTCCACTGGTCAGATCCAAAGAATGGCCCCAAATGAGCTTTCTAGAGAAATCTAGAAATCAATATCAGGGAGTGAATTAAAATTAGAAATAGGTCTTTTCTGGAGCCAAAGAAATATTTGATGATCTGCAGGAGGTCTTAGAATATTAAAAATAAATGCTTAAATGCAGTATCAACAATGGTGATGTATTTTAAATGATGACATTTACCTGATGATGTCTTTAACATATACCTCTAAGTACAATGGACTACAATTGTGCTACTCACAAAATAATTACAGAATATATAAAAATATTAATTTATAGTATTCCTTTGAGGGGAATACTCCATTAATAGGACACTCATTTAAAGTTGTATGATGAATTCCTTCTTTCACTGTATTAAAAAGAACAATTAAACTTGGGCTTTCATGTATTCACCCCTAATTACTTTCTACCCTGGAATAATTTTATTCCAGAGTCTATTATTCTAGCTATCTTTCATAACCTGCTCCCTGGAGGGAAGGTGGTAGAGGAAGAACTATTTATTTTCATTATATTTCTTAAGTTCCTTTTCATTAGTTCTCCTTTTTACTATAATTCGAGGCATTTTTTTATTGTTTTACAGTATATACAATGCTTTTGAGCCCTGCAACTGCCTAAACCACACTATTAGTTGCTAGCAAGAATCATACTGAAAGAAAACTCGACAGTACATTTGTGCCTGTTCTCTGAAATTAAGTAGAACACCGCAGATAACTCTCTGTGATATATCTATGTTTTTGACCGAAGATATAGAAAGGTATTATTTCCAACATTCCGCAGTTTTGTCAGTATCTCAAGTAAGAATGATGCTACCTTTTATCTTTAAAAAAATGCTAAAAGTTATTTAGCCTGTTCTATTCACTGATATTTAAAAGCTACTACAACTTATCCCTTCATTCACTGATAAAAAATGTGTTGATGTTGCACTTGGTGTAAGACACTGACCTAAAAATTTGGAAAACAAAAGTGATTTTTTAAAAGTCCCTGCTCTCAAGGAGCTTAATTCTACTACCACATTTTCTTACCGATTTAAACATTAGATGGTTTAAAAGCAGGATAAAGAAATTGAGAAAAAAATGAATCTGACCTACCAAAACACGTACAGCTTAGAAATAATTGTTTAATACAGGTTTAATATAGCTCATAATGAGGTGCTTTTCTCATCACTAGGAAGGTATTTCAAGATAGAAATGCAATTTTCCATCAGTCTTACACCTTTGCTACATCCTATATGGGACAGTGCCTTTTTGAAGCTTCAGTGTTCTTTTGTTTCTATCAGACCACGAGGCAGAATATTCATTCCAGTACAATACACGTGCGGGCGCCAAGATGCTGGAGGTGAATTGGAACCTTGAAGCCTTATTTCACTTACATTTGTCTTCATTAATATCTGTTCATAGAGGTGTGTGTGTGCGTGTGACTATATATTTATATATATTTGATAGTTACAGGAAAAAAAGACCATTCCAAATTGTGGGACTTAAAAAATCAGATATCCTTTGGAAGAAAAAGGTTGTCCAATTTCTGTTTGATCCACCCCTTATGTGTCCCCTTAGTAATCTCTCTCTAATCTGGATGAATAGTCTTTCTTCACACACGTCTCTTTGTGCATATAGAGTGCTCCTGATCAGTCAAATCTTACACATCTCACTCAGCTGCTTTTCTTTGAATTAAAGAATCAGGACACCAAAATCAGAAGACTAGCATGTTCAACACAGTATTGAGTTGTCACGAACAAGCATAAAAGACATTAAATTGCAGATGTGGCTGGGACAATTTTATTTGTGATTACTCAGAATTAGAGAAAAGATGCTTTGCCTTATAAAGAAAATGCTAGCAGGACTAGGCTCTTCTAGCACAAAAGCAGGTAGAGGAATACAAGGGAGTGGGAAGGAGGAGGAGAGAGAGAGTTCGAGGAAAGGCACAGCAAGTCTGTGGAAATGGACCCCCTTCATGTAAGAACAATTACCTAGTCCCTGCAGCTGTTCACCAGACTAAATGCCCCAATCATTTTGCATCTGTTTCCTTTATCCTCTTCCATGTTCATTGATTTACACAGTTGAAACTAGAAGTAAAAAGGAGTAATTCTCCTTTTGCTGTAGAGGGTAGACCACAGAAAGCATCTTTTTTTGTGGAATGCTTAGTAAATGCCAGGCACTAAGTACCTTACATATATCATCACATGGAATCCCCATTAACACCCCTTTGAATTGGGAATTATTATTTTTAATTTAGAGACGAAGAAATGGAGGCTCAAGGGTCTTACAGCAAGATGCAGAGTCAAGATTTCTCCAAAGCCCACACTCTGAGTTCCCAATACTAAACTAATTGCTGATAACTGAAATAGAGGTTTCTTCCCGTTAGTTACTGTGTGAATAGACTGGTTTCATATGTCCTTCAGGGACTTGGCACCAAGGAAAGTCCATCTTTTCCAAAGGAGTCTGCCAAGTTTTTATTCCATTCCAGCTATCGCTTTGGAAGTAGCCTTGCATTTTAGGGATTGCCTGTGGGTCCGGAAACCCCAAATAGAGTGGAGAAGATTGTCACCCTAAGGTCTCAATCAATTTCAAAAGTAAAACTGCTAGTACTTTGGGTTTTCAAGTTTGTGGTCAGTGGTGAAAACTGGTTAACATTGTCTGCTTGCTCCCCCTGCCCCCTCTTAACCCTCACTGAGTGGTTCATAATTGGCCACAAGCAAAGGCAGCCATGCACATCCCTAAGTCCCCCCGCCCGCCCCCGCCGTCCCCTCAAGTACTGCTGGTAAGTAAAACTGCTCAATAGTTTAAGTGGAGCCCTAATTAATGAGTCTGATTCCTGCCTGACACTGGCTCATTTTTAACCTGGTAAACTCATTAAACCTCTGCTCTTCATTTAGCCACGGGTGACCAGAGTATCATAATTTCAACTAAGTGCGCTCGGTGATTTAATGGGCCTTGAGTTTCCCACATTCCCGTGGTGTCCCATCTGAGGAGCTCAATCAGGATCGTTAGAAGTTTATTTAGTGCAAGGAGAGATCTCTCTGATGTATCCTGAATTCAAGTGAAGGCTTTAAAGACGAATGAAAGCAAACCGCTGGCTCCACGATTTCAAACGACCCATTTTGCTTTGACCGTAAATCAGCCAAGGGTTCTGAAATGCAGACAGTTTCCAGACAGACCAGGTCATCTCCTGAGTTAATGAGACAAGCCCATGTGCTCCAGAACAGTCCCTGCCTTTACCAGCAGATGCCAGCACTTCCTCTTGTTGGATAAGAAAGGGCCCAGGGGTTTGGTCTCCACTCTACACATTCTGGGATTTTTTTTTTTAATAAAGGCAGATTAAAAGCAACAAAAACAAACAACACATACACACAAATACAAAGATTGTTCTCTATCTGCTTTCATTCTCAGTTCCTGCCCAGTTAATCACATCAAAGAGAAGTCTCAGAAAGCACTGTTTTCTCATTGCTGTTACTGCTATTTGTGTGAACCTGTAGATGTCGGATAAACTGCTTCCTTCGCATATAAAAGAAATTTTGAAAACTCAAACAGGACAGGGCTAGTTGGTTTCTAGGTTCTCATAAAGCCCCTGTCAATAGCAAGCTCCCGGTAAGTGTTTTATAACAGTGACAGCTTTGCAAATACTGTAACATATGTAACTTGGACTGGGTCAATACATGGCGGGGAAATCAGACTGAGATGGTCGAGCTGTTCATTTTGGCTGTCTTTACAATCAATCAGCCAGACCAGCCGAGCCTGCAGTGATACTCACTGATTATTGAGAAAGCTAAAACAAATGGATTGGCCATGCTGTCTGCCAAGGCCCATTCAATAACTACAACCTCTGTCAAGACATAGACATGTGCCATCTTTTGAAAACCAAAGTTGTTAGAAATAACTCCCAGGTACATCCAAAAGTGAAGCTGCACTTCGGTGCCAAAAAAAAAAAAAAAAAAAAATGGATTTGTTCAATTTATTTCACTACACTTTGTTGAGTAGGTTTTGCAGACTGACCCATTTTAGAAACCCAAAGTTTATAGGCTTTTGTGCCAGGCCATAGCAATAATAATTTCTGTCTCACCCTGACTTGCTTCTCTTTTTCTTCTTTGGGTATCTTTTGCTTTTGTGCTTAATTCAAAGCTTCTAAACTGAGTAATCATCTCAAACATATTTTCCAACTACAAAGATAAAATTCTTTAAAAAATATCCAAGTTCCAGAAATGAGATAAAGGATTCCTAAGCCCTTTATTATAACCTGCACAAGTAACTGGATGTATTAAGCTACCACAGTTCCTCACTGCATTCTTTACTTCCAGCCAACTCATCCATGACTGCTCGAAGGATAAGCGTATTGTGTGAGTGGCCTAATCCTAATGTCTGTGAGTCGCTAGGTTTAGGCCAAGACTTTCCAATAAAAATGAAGGCAGCCTCCTGGTCTTTGCCTCAAGTTGATTCAAATCACATTTACTTAGAATGAATTATCTTCACAATATTTTCTTCAGGGGCTTCTCTGGTTGTAATAGAGATGAGAAAACAAAAGCTGCTTATAAACATTTCCAGTTAGAGAAAAAGAGAAAAATTTAAGCAAAATAAATCTATGTGAAGACAGTACTTCCAACTTCATTGAGTTTCCTTATGAATCAAGTAGAGATTGAAGACTAGATGGACCACTAAAGAAAGATACACAGCTAAAGAAAGGGGAGTCTCAGGGATTTAAAATGTTTATTATTTATTCATCCTAAGCTACAATCTTCAGGGTATGTCAAAATTGATCATCACCCCTTCCATTTAATTAGAGCTTTAGAAGAATCAAATTAAAGGAGATAACAGTGGTAAAATGAGTTTTCTTGGGCATAAAGGAACTCACGTACAGGTCAGCAAAAGATAGAGAGAAATGGATATGATCATACTAAGAAGAAAGACATAACAAGATGTGATAAAATAAGCAAAGGCTTTCAGATCTACTGTGGCAGAGACTGGTAGCTGTCTCACTAATCTACATTTCTCCATTTTAAAAAGTTATTTTAGTAATGGAACCTCGTGAGTTTAAGCTGAGTGGCTATCTAGTTGGAGACTGTATTTCCCAGCCTTCCTTGCAGTTAGGTATGATCTCATGACAAAATGTGGCTAATGAGCAATGTGCAGAAGTGTTGTGTAACTTCTGGTCATGCCCTTAAAAAGAATCTGCTGGCTCTCCACTTTCTCTTTCCTCCTTCCCAAGGACTGGAAGGTAGACATGGTGGTGGTTCATTGTTAACCATGTGGATTAGGGAAGCCCCTAGAGGATGGTGGAAAGAAAGAAGGTGCTTGGATCCTTGGATCTCCTTATAGAAGGAAACCATCCCACACCCCTAGAGTGCCTACCAGTTTGGATGTTTATGAGAGAGGTAATTTAGTGGAGTGCCTTGCTCAACAAAGCGTGGTCCTCAGACCAGCAGCAGCACTTGAGAGCTTATCAGAAACACAGAATCTCAGACTGATTTCAAGTCTTCTGAATTATAATCTGTATTTAAAAAACATCTCCTGACAATCTGTACACACATTAAAAGTTGAGTAGAATGGGTGCAGTGGCTACAAGAATAGATCCTGGGTTCAAATCCAAATCTGTGACTCAATTAGTTGTGTTACTTTGGGAAAATTATTAAAATTCTCTGAGAATCAGTTTTCTCATCTGTAAATTAGGGATATTAATACCTCCCTCATAGAGTTGTTGTAAGGATTATATCAGTTAATATTTGTAAATAGGTTGGTATAAAGCTATAGAAGAGCTTGCTATTACTTTCATTACAAAAAAATAACTTCTATTTTATTTAAGCCATTTGGACTCTGATAAAGCTGTCAAAGCAACATCTGAACAAATTCATCCTGCTAAAATAATGGATCTGGGTGAAGATTTGGAGAAGGATAGAAATTGTGTCAAGTCTTATAATTAGAACAACCATATATCTTGTGTCTTTCAGGATAATCTTACAGTAAAATCTATTCACTTTCAATGAATATCTATGAAGCATATACTATGTATCAGGAATTTTTCTAGGTGCTAGGAGATGCTTCAGTGAAGAAAACTGACAAAAATCTCTGCCCTCATGAAGACTATGTTCTAGTGGAAGAATGGGGAGTGGCCTGGAGATGGGGATTATCTATCAAGTTTAGGTCTCATTATCAGATTGTGGTTCAGGCTATGTTCCCTAATTACTAGTTTAAAAAATTTAAACACCCTAACAAGAGGAAGTGAAAAATCAATTGAAACTTCCTGGGGCCTATGAAATTGTGGTTACTATTAATATAAAATCTGTCTAGGCCCAGAAATGTTTCTACATAATGGAGAAACTCTGTGACCACAGGAAATCTGTTTTCCAAAGCTAGTTGGAAGCACCTCTGAAGTCAAAGGCTCTACTAACTGTGGAGCTAGGATGGTCTCCAGTTAAGTTCCCTAAACAGTCTTACTCATTGTTGAAGAGCAGGCAAAGGGCTCCCCATCAGGTCTTTGATGAGTTCTGACCAGGAAGTATCACTTCCTCATAAAGGAGGTTTGACCATAATGAGAACATATTCATAGAACTTTTTGGGACATGTCCAAAAATCATCCACCCATTTCTTTAAGACTGTGTTGTTTTTTTTCTTAAGTTGTCAGTGTTCTTTATATATTCTCGATTTTTTTTTCAAACCCATAACTTAGCTTTTCATTTTCTTAACAATGTCTTTTTTTTTTTGAGACAGGGCCTTGCTCTGTTGCCCAGGCTAGAATACAGTGGCATGATAATAGCTCACTGAAACCTCAAACACCTGGGCTCACGTGGATCCTCCTGCCTCAGCCTCCTGAGTAGCTGGGACTATTGGCATGCACTATCACGCCCGGCTAATTTTTCTGGTCTCACTATTGCCCAGGCTGATCTTGAACTCCTGGGTTCAAGCAATCCTCCCACCTTGACCTCCCAGAGTGCTAAGATTATAGGCATGAGCCACCTTGACCAGCCTTAAGAGTGTATTTTGAAGGGGAGAAGTTTTTTATTTTTATGAAGTCCAACTTACCAATTTTTTCTTTTATGGCTTGAGTTGTTTTTGTGTTTTAAGAAATATTTGCAAGAATAGAAAGAAATACCACAACCACCAAAATAAATAAATGTGACTTAATTAAATTAAAAAGTTTCTGCATAGCAAAGGAAACAATGAACAGAGTAAATATACAATCTACAGAATGGGAGAAAATATTTGCAAACTATACATCGGACAAATATACATCTGATATTCTACTATCTAGAATCTACAAAGAACTCAAACATCAGCAAGGAAAAAATAACCTCATTAAGAAGTTGGCAAAAGACATGAACAGAGTTTTTTCAAAAGAAAATATACAAATGGCCAACAGACATATGAAAACATTCTCAACATCACTAATTATCAGGGAAATGCAAATTAAAACCACAATGTCATTTGTGGGATAGAAATGTTTTGGTTACCTGGATTGCCTTTTTACTGTTTGAGTCAAAGTTGTAAGTGTGCCCATCACCCAGATAGTGTACATTGTACCTGTTAGGTATGATTTCACACATTCCTTTCTCCTCTCTCCTACCTATATGATTTCTGTTGAGTTTTACTTCCATCTGTGCACATGTATTTGAATATATTTACATATGATTTTATAATTTATAAGGATGCCCTATATTTATTTTATTGATCCCTATATCCCCTGAGATGTCATAGCATAGTCCTGGGGATACCTGTACTGCAATTTTAGAAACAAGGATCTAGCTATGGAAATAAACTAATGTATGTAGATGAGAGGTTAACCAAAAACGCAAGGCAACCCAAGTACTAATGATGATGGATAAGGAGGAAGACAATGTTACCATATAATTTATGGTCTTAACCAGGATATTTATGAGACTGAAAGGAGATAGTGTCCATAGTAATGTTGGGAGAACAGGCATCAACATAAGTTGTCCCAGGCAAACAGGGATGTATATTTTCCCAAGAAGGATTGGGAATCATTGATTTTGTAAATTCAGCAAGAATGTGCATGTGTTAGCCAATAGAACAGCATTTTCCACAAGATTTTCTTACTCTCTCTTATTTTGAAAATCTAGAGTCAATATTATATCCACCCGTGGTTCTAAGAATATTGAAATGTTTCCTTGGGCTTTGCAACCACTTCTCTGGAGAAAACAACACAACCAGGCCTTATTTTTTTATAGAATGCCCATCTTTGGGAAGCCTCTTTCAGTGTGGAAGCCTCCCTACCTTTTTCTGAGAGATACAGTATTGCCTTTTTGTTAGGGAAGTTTCCTTCATTAGCCCATATTTATGAGAAGAGAATCTGGAACCAGTAACACACAATAGTCTTGTAGGTTAACTATTACCATTTGCAAATTAGCAAATTGAAGTCTCAGTAACTTGAACAAAACCATGCACCAGGATGGTAATACTATGGCTGCCATCTCTTTTTGCAGTTCAGTTAATTATCCTAAACATACATGCATTTCTAATTCTGGTAAAAATTATTTCATTTTTCTGCATTTTTAGTTAGCCCCTTTCACCAAATCTAAGACTTAAATATCCTCACATTATACTATCTCTGAAATAAGGATTATCCCACAATTAATGATACATCATAGTTTAATTTGCTGCATTGTTTTCTGTGTAGTGATACTTAAAATAATGGTGTGTCTTTATAATTACTGTTGCCTTAGTTTTAAAGAGAAATTTGTTCATCTGTAATATGAAGATAATAATATTCATGTTGGAGTGACGTAAAGGAGGTTCAACAATAAACTTTGTTGGTGGAAAATGTGGTAGATGGAATAAAAAGCTGGGATGAGAATAGAAAGTCTCAGGTTCTTTTCTTTTTTCCTTTTTTCTTTCTGTTTTTTTCAGAAGGTAGTAAGGATTTTTATTGTCAAAACAAGTAAAAGATATAAGCATAGCAGAAGACATAAATAAATTAATTGTCTTGATAATTTTAGACTCCAGGGTCTCTTTATGGAAAGGTTAGCTACTTACATAGATAAGATACTATTCCAAACAAAAACAACTGGTATTTAAGACAGTGTTTAGAACAATGACTGAACATGTATGCAGTGTATAAAAATAAAGACAGTTTTCCTATTTCCTTTCCTCAGTAAGATATGTAGGTATATAAAGGTAGGAGGCTATTTTTGGAGAAAAATGTTTTCATATGGAAAAATCTTAATTATCTTAATTTATTCCATTTCTCCTGCAACACAAAAAAGGGTTTTAAGTCCTGGGATAAGCAAGGAAATGAAGATAGGGTGACAGTAGTTTTACATGAACCTTAAGACTATAATATAACAGTAGTGACCATCTTCTTTATTTAAAAATTATTTTTGAACATTCTTTTATCTATACCAAACCAGTACTTTGAATTTTCTCCCTTACAAAGTTTTCAACCAAATTAGAATTAAATTAATCTTACTGTAAAATGCAAGAAAGAATATGTAACCCTAATGTTTGCTCTGTGTGATACACAGAAGCATTCCTCGAACAGCACTGGCCCTTAAAGGTACCACATTAAGAACTGGCTGTAGGACAAAGTGATCCATTAAGTCTACCAAAAATGCAGGGAGAGTTTAGTTTCAGCAAAGATGAAGAGTCCTTGCTAAGTCTGGCTTTTAATTATAGCCAGATCTCAAACAGATCTTAGGTCCTCCTGACAAGGCCATAACACAGTACCAGCAGAGTGTCAAGAGGCCAAAGTTGTTTAAATTAGTCAGTGAACATCTCTACTCCACAATTTGTCAATGCTCACATTGATAGTGAAAATAGTATCAAGGAGCCTGAATTTTGGAACAACTTACTTATTTGCTATAGGCTGAATGTTTGTGTTCCCCCAGTATTCATGTGTTGAAAACTAATTACCATTGTGATGGTATTTGGAGGTGGGGCATTTTGGTGGTGATTAGATCATGAAGGCATAGCCCTTATGAATAGGATTTTTTTTTTTTTTTGAGACAGAGTCTTACTCTGTCACCTGGTTAGAGTGCTATGGCATCACCCTAGCTCACAGCAACCTCAAACTCCTGGGCTCAAGCAATCCTCCTGTCTCAGCCTCCCAAGTAGCTGGTACTACAGGCATGCACCACAATACCTGGCTAATTTTTTTCTATTTTTTTACTAGAAACAGAGTCTCACTCTTGCTCAGGCTGGTTTTGAACTCCTGACCTTAAGCAATCCTCCCGCCTTGGCCTCCCAGAATACTAGGATTACAGGCATGAGCCACTGCACCTGGCCATTTGTGCCGTTATAATAGAACTCCATCACACCTTCTGCCATGTGAGGACACAGCAAAAAGATAGCTGTCTATAAACCAGGAAGCAGGCACTCATGAGTACCAAATCTGCCAGCACCTTGATCTTGGACTTCCCAGCCTCCAGAACTGTGAGAGATAAATTTCTGTTGTTTACCAGTCCATGGTATTTTGTTATAACAGTCCTAATTGACTAAGATGACATTATTTACCTAATAAGCAATGATAAAAAAATTCTTGTCTAGGGTCAATGATCCAAAATATTATATATATATCACTACTAATATTATTTTGTCTGACTTTAAAGCAGGTCAAAATGTCTTCTTCCACACAGTAAGCACAAGCTTTGTACCAATGCTTATCAAAAGCCAATTATGTCTCCAGCTCTAGCCTCAGTTTAACAAGTTTTAAACATATTAATATATGCTTTTCCTATGTCAGAGCCAAGGTAAAAGTGGAGTGGAGAGCAAGACACCCTCTATCCAGATTCCCTGGACTAGAGAGAGCTCTAGAACCCAGCAGGTAGGAGCACGTTCAAGTTTGAGATTATGGGCCATGGCAATCATTTCTTCTCTTCTATCTCTGGGATGTCGACCTTGGGTGCTTGAAGGTTGCTGTATTTTCAGCCATTCAGGTGGCCTGGACATAGCCTGGGCATAGGTCAGTTCCATTAGAGGGGGCTTCTGGGCTTCTTTGTAGGCCCAGATGTCAAAGCTTCCTAAATTAGATTTCTAGGGGTGGTGGGTCTTGGTTGAAAGAGGTTCTATTTATATGATGAGTTTCTGTCCTTATCCTCACTTTTAGAACTGGAATTTGGGCCAGGTAAGGCTGTAGAAGAACCAGAAGTGAACCAGTCTCTGTGTTTATGCTTATGGGTAGAGTAAAGGATGCTGCTTGGACTGGACTGGGCTATTCAGGCTGTCTCTCATCTTTTATTCTCTCTTCACTGTAGGACTTTAGTTTGTGCAGTGCTTCTGTCACTCAGAGGCACTTGATCTCCTCAGTGGGAAGGTCTACATTGGGTGCGTAGCCAGCATCTCTCAGCCTTGCTTGTTGTTCAAAATGCTGAACGCCTTCCTGGGTCTGTTTTGTGATCAGAGAATTCAGGATGACAAGTGTAGTTCCATCCTTCACCACCGGAACATTGTCCATACTGTCAGTGGCCATAGGATCATGGCGAGGGGTATACTGTACTCTATTTATTCCACCTTGGCAAGGTACTGTGATTTGTGCTCTGCAATTGCTGGTTTCCAGGGGATGCTGCCTATGACTGAGCAAAGACAAGGTATCACGTAGGGTCCTTGAGGGCATCATCATAGCTGAATGCTCAGCAGTACCTACTGATGGGCAGGGACTTCTTGCCTGGAGCCCATTAGGCTTAAGAGCAGGCACTTCTGGTTGTCTTGAAGCCATTGAAAGACAGGGATCCAAGTGATCCATAGCTAAGTCTCTGCCACCCCAATGAAATGATGCCACCCCAGTGAAATGATGTGACAATTATGCTGACAGATATTAATGAGGAACATTGTCAAGCTGCTGCAAATTAGCAAACCTTCTTTGGAAGAGCCTACACAGAGGTCCGTTTCTCCACCACCATGGGGCTGCCTGCAGTCCAATCTCTAGCACTAAGGAGGCTCTCCAGAGACACCAAGGCACAGTCAGTATGCAGGCCATGGTGTGAGCAGTGCTATGCTAGACATCAGACGTGCCTGGGCCTCAGGCACAGACCAGCGAGCACGGGCTGTGCAAGTCTAAGATTCCAGTGTTAACTTTGTTCTTTACTAGCTAAGTGACATTAGCAAGACAAAATCTCTCTGAGGCTTAGTTTCCTTGTCTAAAAATGAGGATCAAATACCTGGTCTGTCTACTTCATGGGGTTCTTGCAACATCAAACAATCCTTGTTCTCATTGGTTTTAGGAGTCAGTGCAGGCATAAGATAAAAGTGTAGAATAAAAGACAATGCATGTAAAAAGTTTGTGTGAGGTTTAAAGGGCCACACATGTGAAAGTTACTGTTTTTAATAGTAAATACAGACTAAAACATCATCATTTTTATGTTCAATTAAATCTGACCAACATTTTTTTTTTT
>VBSM01003204.1:39599798-39621997 GCA_008086735.1 Cheirogaleus medius | reverse complement strand
TCAAACTAAAAAGCTTCTGCACAGCCAAAGAAACAGTCATGAGAGCAAACAGAATGGGAGAAAATTTTCACATCCTACACATCTGATAAGGGGCTGATAACCAGAATCTACTTGGAACTCACGAAAATCAGCAAGGAAAAATCAAACAAACCTATTAAAAAGTGGACAAAGGACATGAATAGAAACTTTTCAAAAGAAGACAGAATAATGGCTAACAAACATGAAAAAATGTTCAACATCTCTAATCATCAGGGAAATGCAAATCAAAACCGCAATGAGATATCACTTATCTCCAGTAAGAATGGCCTTTATCGAAAAGTCCCAAAACAATAAATGTTGGCATGGATGCTGAGAGATAGGAACACTCCTACACTGCTGGTGGGACTGCAAACTAGTTCGACCTCTGTGGAAAGCAATATGGAGATACCTTAAAGCGATACAAGTAGATCTACCATTTGATCCAGCAATCCCACTACTGGGCATCTACCCAAAAGAACAAAAAACACTCTATAAAAAAGACACCTGCATTCGAATATTTATAACAGCACAATTCACAATTGCAAAGCTGTGGAAACAACCCAAGTGCCCATCAATACATGAGTGGATTAATAAAACGTGGTATATGTATACCATGGAGTACTATTCAGCTTTAAGAAACAATGGTGATATAGCACCTCTTGTATTTTCCTGGACAGAGCTGGAACCCATACTACTAAGTGAAGTATCTGAAGAATGGAAAAACATGCACCACATGTACTCACCAGCAAATTGGTATTAACTGACCAGCACCTAAGTGGACACATAGGAATTACATTTATGGGCAGGTGGGAGGGGGGAGCAGGGGACGGGTATATACATACATAATAAGTGAGATGTGCACTGTCTGGGGCATGGTCAAGCTTGAAGCTCAGACTTGAGAGGAGAGAGGGGGCAAGGGCATTATACGTAACCTTAAAATTTGTACACCCATAATATGCTGAAAAAAACCCAGAAAGAATGGCCAGAGCAGGGGTATTTGGTTGCTTTTGGATGGCAACCAAAGTAAGAAACATCCTAACACACTCTCTCTCTCACACACATGCACACAACCACATATACATACGTACATAGCTGAAATAAACATTCACTAAGCAATGCTTTCTGCCATTATGTGTGATGTATACTAAGAGTTTCCATTCTGTTTCCTTCCCTTCTTTTTCTCTTTCCTTCCCACCCCTTCCTTTCCATTCTATTCTGTTCTAGTACTTTAAATGCTGGTTGAGACACACTTATAATTGACTTTACTATGTATTAATGGGTCATGATCTGCAGATTGGAAACCACTGAGCTGGAAGACAATAAAGGTGGTAGAAGGAGTGTGGAATTTTGATTCCATTGTGGGGCTTGAATCCTGGGCTACTACTATATTAACTGTGCAGTCTAAACAAACTCTTTGAACTTTAGTTTCTTGTCCATAAAATGGTTGCTGAGAAGAGTGAGCAATGAACACCAGCACCTCATGTGTCCCACAGAGGCATGGTGACAGCAGTGAGGTGGTTAGGAGTGTTGAGGACTGCCCCTGGCACTAACTAGCTGTGTGACCTTAGTCAAGTTACATAATCTCTAAGCTTCAGTTTACTCCTGTGTAAAAAATGGGGAAATAGTAGTACATACCTCATAGAGTTGTGAGGATTCAGCGTGATGATACACTGAAAGCCCTCAGCACAGTGCCTGGTGCTCAAGAAATGATTGGCTATATCATCTGTTCACCCAACCTATCTGCAATTATTGTCCAACCACTTAGAGCTAGTCTGGAACTCCCTGGACTAGATTACACTATCTCTTTTGATGAGACAAACTTGGTGTGTGTGTGTATGTGTGTGTGTGTGTGTGTGTGTGTGTGAGAGAGAGAGAGAGAGAGAGAGAGAGAGAGGATCAGAATTGCTGTATATTTTGCTTATCAGTATTTTCTAGTGGCCAGATAAAATTTGGCTGCAGTAAAGGAAATTATCTTAGTAAAGAAAGATTGGATCCAAATTGAATTCCCTCTCCTTATTCTTCTTCAACAGTATTTCCACAAATCTTTGGCTTGAGGCTAAATGCCTTTTTTAAATAAGGAGATGTTACAAAAAATGAATAAAGGAAAAGAAAAGAACATGACTACACGCTAAGTAGTGGAAAGTGAGACTAAGTCTTTTGAGGTTAGTTAAAGAATTCTGTGACATGGCTCTCCTCCCTAGCTCCTTCCTTCTTACCACACATGTGACGTAGCCTCTAAGATGGCCCCTGACATTTCATGGCATTCATGCTCTGTGTAATCCCTTCTTCCTGTTCAAGTGTGGGATGGACTCAGTGAGTCACTTCTAACTAATAGGATAAGGTGGAAATGACAGTGTATGACTCAGAGACTAAGTCATATAAGGCAGTGTGACATCTTGTCTCTCTTTTGTAGCTTCCTCTAGGGGAAGCTAGCTGCCATGCTGTGATCAGCCTTATAGAGAGGCTCACATGATGAGAAATCAAAGCCTCCTGCCAATAGCCACGCATGTGAGCTTGGAAGCTGATCCTCCAACCCCATCGAAAGAATATAGCCCTAGCCAGTAGCTTGACTGCAACTTCCACTAATACCCTGAGCTTGAACTACCCAGTTAAACCACTGCCAGATTCATGACCCTCAGAACTTTTGAGATCATAATTGTTTTAAGCTGCTAAGTTTTGGGGATATTTTCATACATAGTAATAGATAACTAATATACTGCCCTTGAATCCTGCTTCCCACAGCATCTCTGTGTTAGTTCTTTCAGTTAATTATTCATTCATGAATCTCTCATTCATTCCATGCACTTTTGTGGACTGTCTGCTATGTGTCAGGCAGTGTAACCTTCTTCAGATGCTAACTTTAAGGAGCTTCAGTCTGGTGATGGATACGCCGTGAGTAGACTAACACTGAAAGTAAAATGCTAGGGGCAAGCTAAACGCCACCATGTGACTTTGATAGAGGGCCTTGGGGACTCAGAGGAGGGAATGAGAACTTCCCTCCTGGGCAGATGAAAGAAGGATACAGAGAGGAGATGGCACTTGACCTAAGCCTTGATACCAAGCAAGGTGTGATGGCTTTGTCATGTGTTCACTTGGCTGGGCTGAATAACATTCCCCAGAATTCCCTTTCTTCTATTAATGTTTCTAGTTAGGGTGGGCCACAGGGAGATTGCTGATGAAGGAGGGGGAAGCAGCAGCCATTTTGTAGCCGACATGACCCAGCAGGTCTAACTCACCTTGCTGGTGTGAAGCAGTGCTGGGCCCGTGACTGCTCTACCTTCCCCAGCATCCTTCTTCGACTTGCCTGACTCCTGGCCAGGTGTGCACGTTTAACTCCGGGATGAAGGGCTTCTGCTTCTGAAGGCTGTCTCCTCACCAACGTGAGAAGCAATGTGAGTGGACACGGTTTCAATCCTTTTTTTGTGCGACAAGCTCCAGCCTCATATGTGGAGACAACAGCCTTGCAGGGGCTGCTTACCCAACTCCCACAGTCGTGCAGGCCAGTTCCCTGTGACAGATGGGAGGTAAGACATGAACAGGCAGAAAAGAGATGAAAGAGGCTTCAAGGCAGAGGGAATAATGGGAACAAAGGCATGGAAGAGAAAAGGTAGAAGTAATATTAATACAATAGTACAAGTCATGTAATACTTAACCACTCACACAGCACTGACCAATCAGAATGAAGGCTGGCCCCAGAACTGGCCAATCAGAACAAATGCTGGCCACAGTGCAGAAGCAGGTCCTGCAGGGCCTGGCTGTGTCCCCTTTAGTTACTATTAATAAATTATGGAGTCTTGCAGGGGAGAAGTCTGGGTGGCTCTTGTGGTGTTTAAGGGCATGGCGGAGGGGACCAGAGATGCAACTATGGACTAACTGGTACAGTAATGTTTTAATGTTTTAACAACTTGTATTATCATACTGATGCAGTTTAGCTGAATGCCAGCTCTGAGTCAATATACGTGGAGTGTGTGATGCACTGCAAGTTGTTTAACAAGCCTGGGACACTGGCTGGCTTGGTGCATGGCTGTAGTTTTAAACCCCATTACTCAATCCAATGAAATTGATTTAACCTTTTATGTCTTATGTGGCCATAGTCAAAATAGCTATTATTGGAGAAATGCTATTTTATACCAATTACAGAAGACCTGGACCCTATTCTTTGACTGAATGATGAATCAGAAAGCAGAAATTTTAGCCTCTGTTCTGCCACTGTCACACTGTGACCTGGGCAAGTCACTTACCATGACCCATCCTGAAGCCAGAAAGCCTTACTTAGGCTTTCTTCTCTCCTATTTTCTGGAAACCTGGAATGATGCCTCCACCCCAAAATTTTAGTCTGTGGTAATTATTTAATATGAGTTGATCTGTTATTGCTCTTTAGATAGCATGGCAAGTAGGCAGCGTATTTCTCCTTTTCTCAACAGATGCATGATTTCCTGGATATTTCTTACATACTCTGTAATGTCCCCTGGTACCTAGAGCTCTGCAGGCAGCAGATGACTTGGATGTTCATATATCATTTTGGTAAACTTTCCAATTCCAAATAAAGACCAAACAGGATACTCTAAACTAAAATATTTAAAGGTTTTGGATTTGAGTGTAGCTCTATATTTTCTCTGCCTCCCTTCCACTAGCATGAATAATTAAGAATAGAGTTGGATCTCTGTGTGTGCATACCCATAATAGTATTTGTGTGCATATATTAATGGTGTATAAATTAACTCCTTTTGCTTCAAATGAAAAGACACTCTTATTTAATGATGAATAGGTATGAATACAAAGATCATTTCAGCATCTTAGAGCCACTAATTTCTCTTAGATAAGTTCAAGCTACCAAAAATTAATACTTTTCATTAAGAAGAAATTCACATCTTAAACAGAGAAAAATAATGCAATCAACCCTGAGATAATTTAAATATTCTTGTCTTTGGAGAGTTAGGTCAGTTGTGCTTAATTTGCCACATTCTCATTATTTTAAAATGTCACTTTTGAACTCACTATCCTTTTGGAAAATGAGAAATACAGATTGAATATTTTATAGGGAAAAATAAGCACAGGAAAATGTTGGACTATGGTTAAAAAACAAACTTCTAAGACCAAACAAAAAGTGGATATACAGACTAACAAAATAGTGGTATCTGAACGCAACTGCTGAGAATATGGAATTTTGAATACAAATTCTTTCCTCTCAAGCAATTGAATTAGTAGAGGAAATCGCTAAAAAAATTGGACAGAGATGACTACAAACAATAAAAATGTAAGGCCTTTGAGATTACTTTGAGGCACATTTTCCTTCTTAAGTCACGAGGAATTTCTGAAAAATGATGAGGTAGACTTTTGATCCTTTCTGCTTGACTTATTTTCCTATTTAGCATGTATATATTTAATTGAATTTGAGTATGTTTACTGTACTCATGGGTGAAAAAAATTTCACATGTATATTTAGCATGACTGTGAGGTATACAAGGCAGAACAGAATGAGAATTTTTCTTCTCCAGTCTATTTCCTTGGAAGCAATAATAAATTGTTCCATTGTTATTAGACCATTTTTCAAAAGCTCAACTCCCAGCATTAGCATGAATAAATCTCTCCTCTCAGTATAGGAAGCAAGTCACCATTTTTTTTAACTTTCTTAACCACATCCAATCTTTCAACAAGTTCATTTGTTCACTTATACATACAATTAGGTGTATATAGTTCTTAATTCTTAGCAAACTTCTCATTTCCCCAGTAGATAAAATGTCTCATAATCCGTGCCAGTACTCTTTAGTCAGAATTGGTCTTCCGAGTCCATATTTTGCCTCCTGTTCATAAGCATTCTGAGTCAGTCCATGGACGTGGTGGTAGCTGTAATGCAATTTATTGTAGTTCTTCCCATGCCTCTAGTTCTTCACAAGAAACCCTCCTATTAGTGTGGAGGATAAGTGAGCCAGTCGGAAAAGGTTTTGAACCCTTGGCAAATCTCATCACAAAATACACCAAAATGCTATAATCTGAATGCAATCTTCATTAAGATTTTCCAGCACCTGCTTGCTGAAGCTACAGCACAGCTCCACTCATAAGCACCATGTGAGGGGCAGCATTAGTTAATGTCACTGGACGAATGTTCATATCTCTTTTTGCATGTTCGTTAGTGCCAAGTGGGAAAATACAGGCATGAAACGTTTTCGATTGACTCAGGCTTGTGCATCATTTATTCAGCCAACTTTCTGAGCACCATTGAAAAACCAAAAAGGCTGGAATTGAAGTAATTTTTTTCAGATATTTCAGGGGCAGTGTCAGCTTCCAACTTCAGTAATGAAAGTGGAGGGGTATTCTTTCCTAGCCGTGTGGCACCGAGCAAGTCGCTTACACTTTTTCTGTCTCAGTTTCCTCATCTATGAAATAGGGATAATTTTATCTAGCTTGTAGAGTTTATATGAGGATTAAATGAGTCAATACAGATAAAGTACTTTGAACAGAGCCTGGAAAGCGTTCACCATCATCATCTTCTCTGTTTTGCTAACTCTGCTTTATGTCGTTCATCTGAGCACACGGGGAAGCCTACGGCAACCCAGATGGCCTAGAGACAGTGATGCGACTCTGAAGCACAGTAGCATTTGTGGTTCTTTTCTCTTTCAGCCTATGTCCTTGGAGTGCTTACTAAGTGCCAGTCCCTGAGCTGAACTTTTTGCAAACATTTTCTCAGGCAAATCTCATAACAAGATTTATAGTGTAGACACTACTGTATTATAATTTCCATTATAGCAGATGAGAAAATTGGGAGTTTGGAGAAGTGAATTTGCTTATAGAATTAAGATCCATAGACTCTAAGAATTGGATAGACATTATATTTTATCTTAACTTTGTTTGAGGTGTTATATTTACCTCAAGACTAATTATGATGCAGATTTTTAGGATGGAAAGGGCCTGCCACATGAAGGAGGTAAGTCTCAGAGAAACTAATGACTTTACCCAAGGTCACGCAGCCAGCCAGTTGTGGCCAGCCAGTACCAGAACATTTGCAGAGATCCCCAACCCTACAAGACCCTATTTTTTCTCTACATATTATTTTACATAATTAATAGATCTCTTCCAATGTGAAAATATTTAAACTGTGCATTCCTCTCAGGGCATGAGTTTCTCCAGCAAGGAAATCATATACTTAAATGGAAAATTGATTGGAGAAGAGAAATACTTGGGATAGGTTTTTAAAATTTAATTTAAAATGAAACACAATCGCTTTAGGTACACAACATCTTAAAAGATGGCATTAAAGTCATACCCCAGAAGCCACAAATATGATAATAAAAGGTTTACAGTGCCTGTTCTACCAGACATTCTTCAATCCCATTTTCTTTCCAGTGTTTATAACTAGCACGGAACTGAGGGAATTAAGAACAGTTTTCTTCCAGCTTCTCTAAGACTTCTTCTGTTTCAAAGCTGAATTCCTGAGGGAAGGGAGGAAAAGGGAATTCCCTGATTTCTGCATCCACCACCCCCACTGCTCTCCACAAACATGCACATACTCACGTGTGCAACACACACAGTTATTCTTCCCAGAATGAAACCTACTTTTCTTTTTTCATCTATGCTTTCTCACAACCTCCACTCCCTCCCCTGAAACCTAAACTTCAGCAGTTGGCTCAGTGACAATCTCTCAAGATCAAAGTTAAATGATAATTTCCATGAAAACCAAAGTCATTTCAGTCTCTTTTCTTCTCTCACTAAACACTTGGGTCTCATGCCAGTAAAACACAAAAAATTCCACACTCCCCTTCCCTTCAGGAGGAAATTCCATGTTCCTTCTTCTTTTCTTCCAGTGTCTCTTCACTTCTAACACATTACTGCTTTTTTTGCAAAGATGTACACAGAAAATTTCAACTTCAAATTCAAGCTTTAGCTTCTTTTAGTGTGTCTCTTTCTCTCGTGGATAGGCAATGCCTATGAGGCTTGCAGCTATGGTGGGGAGAAAAGGACCAAGAAGCCAGAGGGTAGGAAGTTGGAAGATAGGCAGAGAGACCAGCGATGAAGGGGGGATGGTAGGAAATTCATATTTAGTGACTTTCTACATGTCCAGTGTCACTCTACGTATAAGAAACATATTCGTATTTTACATATGAGTAACCTCAAGTTCATAGAAATCATTTCAAATTTTCAGGGTCACAGAGTTTGTAAATGGCCTGGTGAAAATACTAACTCTAGGCTGTCTGACCCCAGAATCCAAGGTTTGTGCAAGAGCACGAGGTCAGTGTCTTGATATGGGGAAGAGTGGGAGAGACTCTATGTCATATTATGATACCACCTTGACACCTGTCTGTTGACTGGCTTCACCTTTCTTCAGGAGGAGTTATCCATCTGACCTTATTCAGCACAAATAATGGCCCCAAAGCAACAGCAAGCCTCCTAGAGTCTAGACAAGGCTCTCGACTCTCTCATTTCCCCATTATCCCTCCATGCATAGTCACATAAATGCCCAGACAGCTCCCTGATTGCAAGGGGAATGAGGAGATTCTGATTTTGCCCTTAAAGTGGAAGGGGACCTTTTCTGAAATCACTGATGTTTTTCAGGAACTGAACCCTTCCACACAGGCATTATCTAGATACTTAACTGATAATAGGGGACTTCATATTTGCCTTTGTCCAAGATGTCACCTGAGAGGTTTTATGCAAATGAAAATAAGTTTATGCCTCAAGAAATGGAAATAGTAATACTCCACTTAGTTACAAAACACCTGCAGGAAGGGAAACTACAGTGGGGTTTTTTTTTTTTCTTATTTGGAAGGAAAATAGAGGAAAATATCAAATTCCTAATGCAGGAAATCTCCCTAGAGTCTACCCCCAGTAGGAAAGCTCATTTTATATTTTGCAAGTTTTATGAGAAAAGCATTAAACTCTAATAAGTAACTATTTTAGTATTATGCCTTGGATGTTAAATTCATTTGTTGAGAATACCATAATACCATGGGATGAAGACTGCTCCCAATAGGAGTTATGAGCTATCCTAGGGATTATGACATGAAATGTTCATATATCCATTATTAAAAATGATTCTGTTTTCTGTTGCTACTTTTTTTGCCTAGAAGGAAAAAAAAAGGAAAGAAAAAAGTACTCTACAGATTCTGTTTAAATGGACACCAAATTCAGTAACATCCTGGATGAGAGGTGAAGGACCCAGGAAGTCCCATGTAATGATGATGGTGATAATGGCTGACACTTACTGAGAAGATTACTTATTATATCCTAGGTACTATACTTAGCTCTTGATATATATAAACTTATTTAATCTTCATTACAACCCTATAAGATAGAGGGTTACTTTCCTCCCCATGTTATACTTGAGGAAATTGAAGCCCAGAGCTATTAAGTGGCCTGCCAAAGACAAGTAACAATTAAAGAGTACAGCTGAGTGGCCACCAATCTGGCTCAAGAACCTCTATGCCAAAGGGCTTATGGAACAAGTTGGGCTAGGACCAGAACTTCATATTTCATAAGCTGGGTGGCGGATAGTCCTCATGCTTGGTTTCTAACCCTACATAGGCAAGAATTTTGTCCCACTATGAGGCCTATATCTTGGTGGCAGCAGGGAGGGAATAGACAGGGCTAGAGTGGGAATGAGAGAAAGATAAAGATAGAGAAAGAGACAGAGACAGAAATAGAAGAAGAAAATCATGAAGTTCAGGCACAAAGTCAAATGCCCTTATCCGGAGCTTTATCTTGTTCCCACTTTTTTTCAGGAGATTCTCTACTAGCACTATTTCCTTAGAAGTTCTGGGTTTAATTTTTCTGAAGAGAGTGGCATTTCCTTATGTTTTGTATGTGCCAGGTACTTTTCTAAGCTTTTCACATACATTAGGCATTGAATTCTAACAGCCACCCTCAATGAAGAAAGAGATTTGTATTCTTAGTCTTAAAGATCAGTGCTATTTAAAATGTGGCTCTTGGATAGAGGGCAGGCTGTGACCTCTCTCTTTCCAGTCCACAGAGACATGATACAGAAATTTCAAGTGGGTGTTTAGAAACTTTTAGCATGTAATTTCCTGCTTGTTGAATCTGATAACCTAAAAAATTGAGTATATATTTTTTATGTCTCTGTTTTCTCTTCTGTTCATATGATGTATTTCACAAAAGTATTTTTCCTCAAATGGATTGGAAATCTAAGAAATACTGTTTAGGAAACACTGTTCTAGATAATGAAATTGAAGCTCAGAGAAACTAACTTGCCAAAGTTTCAGTCATAAAGAGGCAGGGGAAGATTCAAACTTAGGTCTTAATCCAATGTCCATCAAGTCATTTATTTTTATGAAAATTAATGTTCAACTTGACTAAGACTGTGTCTGCCCATGTGCCTATTTAAATAATGATGCTAAGCTTGTTTGGGGGGAGTGAGAAGAGAAGGGTAAGCATCCGGTCTTTCTGTTGATGATCGGTCAGGCCATCAAAAAGTGTAAAAATAGAACTTTAAAAATCAAAATAAAGCTTGGTGTGGTGGCGCATGCCTGTAGTCTTAGCAGAGGTAGGAGGATTTCTTGAGCCCAGGAGTCCGAGGCCAGTCTGGGCAACATAGTGAGACCCCAGCTCTTTAAAAAAATCAAAATGATGTTAAACAAGGATATTTTTGTAGTAGACACAGCCATGACATAAATGGCTGTAAACTCAGGACATGATTCATGCAGCATCACTAGGAAACAATAGTACAGCCTTTTCCTTTGCTTCTTCTGCAACTCCCTAAGGGAGAAAAATAGGTAATACATAAAATTCTCATTTAAGAAAAATTGTCTAATAGACCCTATATCCAGTGAAGCAGTTCAGTTTTGTGGTTTAAAATTCAAAGGAATTTCTTCCTATCATCTATTAAGATAAAATCATGCTGTGATTACAGCAAGGAGTATAGCTAGACATGGGTTTTGGAGCAAGACACACTTAGATTTGGGTCCTGCCTTTACCATTTTCTTGCTCTGTTACCTTGGCATCATGCTAATATTTCTGAACTTTTTTTCTCATTTGTAAAATGTGAATAATTCATCCCTCAGGATTTGGAGATAACTTAATAAGGTAATTCATATAAACTATTTTCATCAAATGAAGTAGGATATAATTATATCAGATACCCCCAAACCAGATACACTTAACCAGCTTGTTTGAGAGCCTTTCAAATGCTGTGGCTGTATAATTTCAAAATAATTAACTGAAAGTTTTTTCAAAATTTTTAGTTATTTAGCTAGTAGGTTTTATTCAACAAGGAATAAGACAAGGTTATTTGACTCAATTTTTAAAATTGAATTAGCTGAATGGTTTGCATGATTTCTTTCCCTACAGATAGCATCTAATAATTCAGGATCATATTCTGTTTTATCATGCACTGAAAACTGGTTTCATTAAATTTATGATTTATTCACATGTATAGATTATAATCTTATCCCATAAGGATGTTAGCAGAGTCAAATTAGATTATGTAATACATGGTTTCTGGTACATGACAAGCACTGAATAAATATATTTCCCCCTATTCCACTTTACTTACAAGTGCTATAATTTTTAGGTCAATTCCACTTTATAGCATTTAATTACAAACAATGATTACTACTTTTGTACTCTTACATTAAGACTTAACAGAATGAAATAATTTCTACTTGGAAGATGGAAATATGGGTACCAGTGATTTAACGCTGCCACGAATTTGCCCTGAAACACTATAGTGAAATTTCTCTGAATGAACAATAATAAAATCTCTATGACTGAGGATTCTTGAGGTCTGTACTCAAGCAGTTTCTAAAGAGGTGTGGAGCCTTTGGCATTTCCTCAGTAATTGGCCCCTAAATTGTGTCAACAAGTGCTTGTGTATTCCTTATAGCTCTGCCTAACCATTTTTGCCTTTAACCGTTCCAGTATTCTTTTCTGAGCTAAAACACAAGCCTGTGCTTTAGAACAGTGGTTCTCAACCTTTTTGGCACCAGGAACCAGTTTCATGGAAGACAGCTTTTCCATGGATGAGGGGAAGGCTGGGAGGGATTTGGGACAGGAGGCAGAGCTCAGGCAGTGATGCAAGCCATAGGGAGCAGCTATAAATACAGAGGAAGCTTCACTTTCCCGCCATTCACCTCCTGCTGTGCAGCCCGGTTCCTAACAGGCCACGGATGGGTTCCGGGGCAGCTTTAGAACATTAACTGATTTTCCCTGTAACATCCTGGGGGGCTGAAGTCTAAAGCCTCTTTTAGGCAACACTGGAAACCATTTCAGAACACCATACAGCATTAGTTAGAAAACCACCTGGAAACATTTGATAACTTTATTTCTACCATCATTCTGTCACTTAGGTTGAATCTACAGATTATTATATTATATTATTATATTTTAATATTATATTATATGTGTGCTCCTTCCAGAGCACACATATTCACCAGCTCACAGAGTTATTTAAGCATCAAATGAGATTAGGTCTGTAAAAGTACTTTCCAAACTATTTAATATTAACAATATACAAAGGCTACAGAATGGCCAGATAATTGTTATTTCATAGGATGCCTTTGCTTCTCTGCAGTCCATTCATGGTCACAAGATAGCTGTCATAGCCACATGTCACATACTCATATGGCACTGTCCCAAGCAGGAAGGAAAGGGGGAAGAATTCTTTCCACAATTTTCTTTCTTTTTATCAGGCAGGAAAATCTTTCCCAGAAGCCCCAACCCCAGCAGATTTCCTTTAAGTTTGTATTGGTTAATACTGGATCACATGGCTATCCCTAAGGGAGGGTAATGGAATTACCAATCTCAGGCAAACAGAAACAGAATTACCATAATTGGTTACAAAATGGTCTGATTGAAAGGTCTGTAATATCTAGGCGCTAATTCCAAGAGCTCAGCTCAGGTTTTTTGGGCTCCCTAATGTCTTAGCTCCTAGACTGCTTCCATATAGATAATTCCATTTTAACACTCTCTGGACATGCTGACTATATGTTCTGATTTCCCCTCTTAAATATATCTATCATTTCCATGGAGAAAGTATGGCAATCTCAAAGAACTCTTCCAACTGTGCCCAAACTCTACTATGTGAATTTTTCCATGTTGAGCTCCTTCTCTGGACCTCTTGTCCATCCAGTGCAACATGGAGTTGAAGGGAAATAATGAGCTTTGGAATCAGATGGACCTGAGTCTGAGCTGTGGCTGCAACACATCTCAGTTTAGTTAAGTCATGGAACCTCTTTGTACCTCTGTTTCCTTATCTGGAAAAGGAATATAAAAATATGTCTTGTAGGGTTTAGTACAAGGATAGAAAGTGCCTGGCATATAGCAGGCACCCAAAAAAAGACGATCCATTTATTTTTATCTTCAGTATCACACCACATATCCATTCCTGTGAGTGCTCCATCTCTAAAGCTGTTTCCAACCTTTCACTTGGCTCATGTGGGTTGGAGACTCTGTGTGTGTGTGGCTTATCTTGGCTTTAACTCTGTCCAGTTGGCCCTCCCTATCCTCAGGCTTACATCCACAGATTCAACCAACTTTGGATGGAAAATAATCAGGAAAAAAAGAAATAATGATACAACAATAAAAAATAATACAAATTAAAAAAATATATAACACATCTATATATATAGCTTTTACATTTATTAGGTATGGTAAGTAATCTAGAGACAATTTAAAGTATACAGGAGGATGTGTGTAGGTCCTATGCAAATACTACACTGTTTTATACATGGAAATTGAGGTAGTCCTTCAGGACATGCATGTTGCTTCCAGTATTCTGTCTTTTGATTTCAACACAACTCTACATAAAATATGCTTGGGCCCCTGTGCTCTAATGGGAAAGTACAGCAATAATAAATGTTTGTGAAAATGAAAAAAGAAGATCAATATAGTGAACATATAAGAAAGTGTAATAAGGATAAATGAAGTTCGATTGCAGTTGCAACAAAGGCTGGCCATGTCAGTAAACAAGTGTGTGTGTATACACACATTTACATATATACATATGCAAATATGTGTAGACATATTTATTTATATATATATAAAACATAAAATAAATATATTTTTTCTGACATATTTGAATTCAGATTAGAGATTTACCCTTAAACACTTCTATGTGTGTGTGTATGTGTGAGAGAGAGAGAGAGGGAGGGAGAGAACTATAAGTAAATCAGGTAAAATATAAATAACTAGTGAATCTGGGTAAAGGGTCTATTTCAGCTCATTGTACTGTTCTTGCAGCTTTGTTGTATGCTTGGAATTCTATCAAAATAAAAAGTATTTTTTAAATGCACAGAAATTTCAATGAAGTACTCACAACTAAAGATGTGTATTGAATACATTAGAGTAGGTGCCTTGGGGGGCATGGAAGTTGAAATAGAGATAAAGGAGAAAAATAATGAAATAAAACTAGAGTAGGGCCTTGCTTTAGCTGATTGATGATGGTTGTGGACCATGAACTAAAGAGAATGATGCCCTTTTCTCTCTGTAGCAAGGTCAGAAGAGGATGATGGAGAGATAGGTGTGATTTCCTTATACAGAGAGTAGTCTGGATACTCTTCTGAAATATGAATTTGAGCTTGACTTACTGAACCTTTCCCTTTCTCACCTGTGTCAGGCAAGTAGATAGACCCTTGATATTTTCTTGTTTCAGGGCTTTAAGCAAGACAGAAAACAGCAGCTATTTGAAGACAGTTGTATCTCCTGCCTTTTCTGAAAGCCTAAATCCAGTGAGATTTAGTTGAGGAGTTTATTTGAGGGTATTTAGAGAGAAAAGAGAAAGATTTCATCTAGAACAATAAGGTCAGATAAGAAAGTAGCAATCTAGGGCAGGAAGGCCCTGGACATAGAGCTCCCAGCCCCACCAAATTGTTCTATGTCCTAATTGGACCAGAAAAGACCATGTGTCTGGAATAACGAGTATCTCAAAGATAACCAGGATGGCAGATAAGTGATGGCCAAGGGGGTCTCCTTGATAATATGCTGCAGGGTGAGACCTTTGCACACCCTGGGAAGAGTCTTATTTATAACTTACATTTCCTACTAGGACATATAGATTGGTACTCAGACTTAGATTTAATTTGATCGCAGAGAACAAGAGAATGGACATTTCTACACTGCTGGGTTTGTAAACTAAAATTTCAACCTGCCTCAAATGCATGCTTCTATTTATAAAATAGCCATTTACTAGTCCGGTTTTCCAACTTTATAAGTGTGTGTAATACCCTAGGTAATATTATGTTACCACTTGCATCATAGGATCATTTGATGCCATCTTTAGCAGAACGATATAGGAGCCACTTTTATCAGTTCCTTAAGAAGAGAGCCTTAAAGAGAAATGATAAGTTCCAATGCACTGATCTTCAGAAATAATCCCTCGTTGTTATCTTTAGCCTGCTCCAAATGCCACTTATTTCTAAAGTTAAAGAATGTGTCACTCCAGTAGGCAGAGGAAATGTGGCCCCATTGTAAGTTCTATAGTCTTAAGAAAGCTCAGGTAGGGGACAGGTGTGTGGCAAAAGAAGAGGAAAGGGAACAGTGTTCATGCAACTGACCAATGATCCCCAGAGCAAATTCAAGGAAAGGAAAGGGCATACTTTTTTTTAAAGTGTTTAACAATTTTACAAATATCAATTGTTCCCCAACCCCCTCTACACAAAACAAAAAATGTGGAGATATCTACATCTAATTCTTAGAGGTGGGGCAGTGAAGAAAAAGTAAATTATTTCTGTAAATTGGCAGAATTGAGGTAAGTGAAAAGTTATCTTCTTACTAAATGAGTGGCTAGGGAGCAAAGCTAGAAAAGGTTAAAGAGACAAAGAAAGGAATGGACAAATAGCTCTAGTGATTGAAAAAAGCAAGTTTCTCGGCATGTTGAGGAAAAATGACCAAGTCCTGGCAGGGGAAGATTGTTTTAAAAAATCAGACCATAAAGTGCCAACAAAGGTTCATATATGCTCTCTGTGCTTGTGGCGGCACATGTGTGCTGTTTTTTTAAGTGGTAAATTAGATCTTTGTCTACAGGTGTGTGAAGAGCAGAGGGTGATATAATGAGCCCAGTGTGCTGCAGGTAACTGAAATATTTCTCTTTCTGGCAGCTTTCCAGCATTTTGAGCTTAGACCTGATATGACAACCTGTCCTGGCTTACCTGAGGTAGTTTAGAATAGTGCTTCTTGAACATTCATGTTCATATAAATGTACCTAGATTTTTTGTTTAAAATGCAGATTCTGATTCTGTATTCTGAGGAGGTAACTGAGTTTCTGCATTTCCACCAATTCCCAGGTGATGATACCTCTGATCCACATTTTGAGTAGCAAGGGGCTGGAACACACAGTCACAGGTACACATATCTATTCAAAAATGTGCAATATGCACATACACACATGATTCTGGACACACATATGGGTGCAAAAGGGATATTCATTTATTTGGATAAATTTTATAGGGAATTGTTTTAGGGCAGGCACTGCACACATATAGACATACACACCTAGAACAATTCTGGGGACTGATTTTAGCAAATGGGCCTTAAAAGCACAAAAGACTTCTTTGTTTCCCTAAGGTATTACATCATTCTCCTGCATCCATCTCTATGAATGGCCTTGCTCTCCTACTCTTAGTTACCAGCTGATTTTTGGATGGGCAGCTGCCTACCTGGCATTATTTATGTACAGAAGATGACCTCAATATCCTAAGGTATTTCTCTTCATTGTCTAAAATTCTTATAATTGTCATATTATATGCAGATGAGAACATGGGTGTTGGAATCAGGAGGCCTGGGCTCAAATCTTGACTCTGTCACATACAGCACAACTTAAACCTCCCTCAGCTCCAGTTTCTGCATTTGCAATATGGCAACAATAAGGCCTCCCCTGGGAATAGCCACTCACTTAATACAACAAATATTTATTGTAGGTTGATTGCCTGCAAAGGACGTAGAAATAAAGTCTATTCAATTTCTCAACTGAGGGAACTCGTCATCTAGAAGAGAAAACAGACACAGAAGTATGCATAGGAAATTGCAGAAGTATGTAAAGGAAGAAGTGACTAACTTACCTGGTGGTTGGGAGTAAAGGCTTCCTTGAGGAAGCGAGAGCTACCGTGTTTCCCCGAAAATAAGACAGGGTCTTATATTTATTTTTCCTTAAGAAGACACCCTCGGGCTTATTTTCAGGGGATGTGTTATTTTTTTAAGTACGGTACAACAATCTACATTTATTCAAATATAGTTAAGTCATCTTCTTCTGGAACATCATCATAACTCTCCAAACTCCGAATTCCATCCTGAATTTCTTTCGACTCTATTTCCTTTGGAACCATTTGGCCCCAATCTCTCATGTCAAGCAACAGAGCTCTCATGGGGCAGATGAGAAGGGCTGTTCATCTTCTTTACCACTCCACGATGAAATGCATGGGTTGTGCAGATACACTGTGTAGCCACGCCCACCACTAGGTCTTATTTTCGGGATAGGGCTTATATTGTGCAAATGCTTAGAAATCCTGCTAGGGCTTATTTTATGGGTAGGTCTTATTTTCGGGGAAACACGGTAAGTTGGGCTTTGAAGGACAGGAAGAGTTTTCTGGCAGAAAAGTTGAGAATAGAGCCACACCTTTCAAATTTAATTTGTACCCAAATCACTGAAATTGCAGATCCTAACGCAGTCCCTGGGCAGGGCATATGACTCTGCATTTCTAACAAGCACCAGTTAATGCTGATATTGTTGGTCTTTGGACCCACACTTGAAGAAGCAAGGAAGTAGGGCATTTTAGATTAAAGACATACCAGCACAAAGGTGACAATGAGAAGCAACACGGTGGGTTTGAAGAACAAGAACGGCTCAAAATGCTTGCACCACCAAGTGCAGGGAGGGAAGTGATGCTGGGAAATTGGCAGAGTCAGATCAAGTGAGCCTGACATTAAGACATAAGTGACTTTTCCTGGCACATAGTGGACGCTCAGAAATGACTCTCTACCTTCATGCATTTTGCTTAAAATCTCACCATTTAGAAAGGAATAGAGAGAATGCTTAATATGAGACAGCAAGATAGTTAATTATTTGCCTTCACTTAAGGCCTAACTCTATGTAATTCATAGACTTCTTCAGATGGAAAGACATCCAGAGGGCCATCTTACCTGCCTCAGAAAAAGAAATTAATCCCCAGGCTTACACAGGGCTAAGCAGAAACCACTTCAGAGAGCCAAATACCCCATAAGGACAAAATTGTTGAGCGTTAAATGAGATAACATGTGCAGCCCTAGCGTGTACTATGTGCTTAATTAAACTTGTACTTTAAAGGAGGGGGTGTGTCTGTATCATGACTTCAATATATAGGACAGATGACTTATATCTCCACCCAAAATACTAGTCTTAACCACTTTACATTATGAAAGTTTTATTGGTTTAAGACTTGTATCCTTTCTAAAAAGACAATATTCCCAAGAGGATAGCACTTGTTGTTACTGTCATCTCACCTTTATGATGATGGCAAAGCAATGAAGAGACCCTGACTGAGTATGAGTGAGATAAGGATACATAATGAGGAAGATATAAAAGTTACTAGTAAAGAATTTCTTATTTCCTCATATTGTTTCAAAATGCCATCGATACCCTTAAAAGTCTTGGCAAAAAATATGTTGAGTGTCCCCAAAATAACCCATAATTATGCTTCTGGCTAGCTCTGATTCATTCATTATTCATTCGTTCTTTCAAAAACATTTAATTCGGCACTTAGTGTGTGTCAAGCATTGTCCTAGCCACTGGAATATAAAGACCAAAATAGAATCTTTGATTTCAAGGCTCTACTTATAACATTATAGAAAATATCTGTAGTATTTCATTTCTTTGATGAAAGAAATGAAAAGACCTAAGCAAATATGACGAGTTTTCAACTCTGTGTGTTAGTACATTACATTTTTTGGTTATTTTTTTTTGTCTTTTTGAAATCTCTAAAAACAAAAATTATATTTAAAAAAAAACTCCTGTATCAGTCAACTATTGCCACAATAAAGCTACATAACAAACAATCCCAAATATAATCATGGGTAGGATGATCTAGGCTTAGCTTCATGGAGTGACTTTGCTTCAAGCTGTGTCACTGGCTGCACATGACTTCTCACTAAGTTGGGCTTGGGTCAGCTCCATATGTGTTCATTCTGGGGCTCAAGCTGAAGGGGCAGCAGCTACCCACAGGAAGTTGTTTACAAAGCAGTGACAATCCAACTGCACGAGCAAATTTTAAGTCACTGCGTGCATGATGTCTGCTAATATCCCACTGCCTACAAGTCATTCAATTAAGCCCAATGTCATGGGGAAGAGAAGTATATTCTGCCTATATTCTACTTATCCATGATGAGGCTAAACCAGTTAGCCACATGTTAAAGCCTAATATTAATGGATGAGGGAGGAAGGAAGGAGTAAATGTGTTTTTCAAATATTTATTACATCACCCAAATCAGTGGAAAAACCTGCAATAGATAGCTGAAAAGACTGCAATGAAAGAATAATGCAGAGGTGTCTTACTAAGGCTAGAGGAAGGGATGTGTCTGGGAAGACTTTATAGCGGAGGTGATGCTTGAACTAAGTCTTAAGGGTGAGGAAGTGTTTGTCAGGTATATAAGATGCACAATTGTGTAACAGGTAAAGGAAACAGAATGTGCAATGATACAAAGTCTGAAAAGAGCTTGATTCATATTAGAAACCAAAAACAATTCTTCATGGCTCAAAGTGTGAATGTATGCATGGTGTTCATGTGTGGGGAGGGAGAGGAGGAATGAGGAGGTTGGTGGGTATCTTAAACAGCAGCAGATTGGCTAGGTACAGTGGCTTATGCCTGTAATCCTAGTACTTTGGGAGGCCAAGGCAGGAGGATTTCTTGAGGCCAGGAGTTCAAGACCAGCCTGAGCAAGAGCAAGACCCTGTCTCTATAAAAAATAGAAAAATTACCCAGGCATGGTGGTGCACACCTGTAGTCCCAGTTGCATGGGAGGCAGAAGCAGGAGGATCTCTTGAGTCCAGGAGTTTGAGGTTGCAGTGAGCCATGATGATGCTGCTGCACTCTAGCCCAAGTGACAGAGTGAAAAACCTATCTGAAACAAACAAACAAACAAACAAACAACAACAAAAACCTAGCAGCAGATGAAGCTGGAAAGGCAAGCAGAGTCAGTTTATGAAGGGCCTTAAACATCATAAGCAGGAGTTTTAATTTTATCCTGTAGACAACTGAGAACAATCAAAAGGTTTATACCAGTGGTGTGACTTGAGATGATTGATATTTTGGAAGATCCCTGTGGCTGTAACAGGAAGAATAGATTAGAAAGGGATGAGTCACAAGAGAAGAAAAGTAGTTACGATGTGATTGGCCTGGCTTCACTAGTGAATTCTACCAAATATTTAAAGAAAAATTAACAGCAGTCATTCTCAAACTCTTCCAAAAAATAGAAGAGGAAGGAGCACTTCCTAACTCATTCTATGAGGCCAATATTACTCTAATACCAAAAGGCAGACAAAGGCATTAGGAGTATAGCCCATTATTGCTTATGATTATAAAAGCAAAAATCCTGAACAAAATGCAGACAAAAGAAATCTAACAGTATATAAGAGGCTTATATACTATGATGAAGTGGGATTTATCCCAGGAGTACAAAGATCCTTCAACATGAAAAAATTAATCAATTTAATAAATCCCATTAATAGAACAGGAGAATAATACCTCACAATGTGGAAGAAGGATTTGAAAAAAATCCAACATTCTTTCATGAAAAAAAATTCAGAAAACTAGGAATAGAAGGGAACTTCCTCAACATGATAAAGGGCATTTATGAACAAGCCACTGTTAGTATCATACCTAATGGTGAAAAATTGAAAGCTTTCTCCTAAATTAGAAACAAGGCAGGATGCCTACTTTCACCATTGTTATTTGACATTGTACTGGAAGTTCTAGCCAGAACAATTGGGAGGAGGGGAAGAAAGACATTCAAATTGGAATGAAAGAAATAAAACTATCTCTATTCACAGATGACATGATCCTATGTATAGAAAATCCCAAAGAATGCATATGCACACACAAAAATACCCAATCCAACTAGAGCAATAATAAATTACTTCAGCAAAGTTGTAGGATACAAGAACAATTCAAAAAAATCAGTTGTATTTTTGTTCATTGGCAATGACCAATCTGAAAAGAAATTAAGAAAAGAAATTCCATTTATATTGCATGCAAGTGAATATAAATACCTAGAAATAAATCTAGAATCTAAAAAAGAATATAACACCTAGGAATAAATTTAACCAAGGAGATGAAAGACTTGTACACAGAAAACAACAAAATATTGCTGAAAGAAATTAAAGAAGAACTACATGCATAGAAAGATATCCCATGTTCATGAATTGGAAGATAATACAGATGGTCCCCAACTTACTTACAATGATTTGTCTTAATTTTTTTTCAACTTTGCAAGGGTATGAAAGTGATATACATTTTGTACAACCCTCAACTTAAAATAGGGTTATGCCTGGAGAAACCTATCATAAGTTGAAAATATCATAAGTCAAAATGATATTTTCAACTTATGATGGGTTTATCAGGATGTAACCCCATTGTAAATCAAGAAGCATCTGTATTGTTAAGATGAAAATACTACCCAAAGAAGTCTACAGATTCAATGCAATCTCTATCAAAATTCCAATGATCTTTCTTGAAGAAATGGAAAAGTTGATTTTCAAATTCATATAGAATTACAAGAAGCACCAAATAGCCAGAACAGTATTGAAAAAGAAGAATAGCATTAGAGGACTCACACTTCCTTATTTCAAAACTTAACTACAAAGCTACAGTAATCCAACAGCATGGTACTGGCATAAGGATAACATATAGACCAGTGAAATAGAATTGGAAAGTCTAGAAATAAACCCAAACTTGTATGACTGTATACAATAACTTTGTATTTTTGACAAAGGTGCCATGACCATTCAATGGGTAAAAAATAGTCTTTTTAACAAATGGTCCTGGGACAACTAGATATCCACATGCAATATAATGAAGTTTGATCTCCACATCACACCATATGCAATACTTACAGGGAAGGAGAAGAGAAGCATATGGAACTCTCTGTACTTTCTGTGAAATTTTCCTGTAAACCTAAAATTGCTCTAAAAATATAAGTCTAATAAAAAATCATATGATCACGCCTGTAATCCTAGCACTCTGGGAGGCCGAGGCGGGTGGATAGCTCAA